>CM021102.1:662371994-662635764 GCA_007115665.2 Sequoiadendron giganteum
CCTAAACCCTCTCTCTCTCCCTCTCTCCCTCCCACTCTCCCTCTCCCTCTCCCTCTCTCCCTCTCCCTCTCCCTCTCTCACTCTCAATCTACCACTCTCCCACTCTCTACCATTAACCCTTAGGTCTATGTGGGCACAAATCGGATATTTGATTTGTGAAACTCCAATGTGTAGAGCTAAAATATTACTGTTGTAAAACATTTTAAAATGTTTTCTATATCAGATATCCGATTGTATCGAATATCGGATTGGTGGTCCATTTTTGTGCATTTGAACGGACCCTACATTCTGTTTGCAGCACTATGCAGGCAACAAACACACGGTTTCAGACAAGAAGAGATAAAAATCAACTTTTTGGAGAATCTTGTACTCAAATTTGTCATAAGGAATGATTTTTTAGCATCTTTTATGAGGTATAATGGGGAGCAACAGTCGTCGGAAGCAAAAACATTAAGAGAAATCTTACAAAAGAACAAATTGAAGAATATAGACAAATAGATAGAGAAGGCAATAGGAAGAAAATACAAGGTATGTTAAATATTGGTGAACCTGAGCCCTATGGTCTTTCAAGTGAAGAGGAAATTGAATATGTTCAAGGTGAAAATGCAGAACATGATATTGAAATTGGGAATGAAAATGTCCAAATTGATATTGAAAATGTTCAAGGTGAAAATGTTGGAATTGAAGATGTCGAACATGATATTGAAATTGATAATGAAAATGTTCAAGGTGAAAATATTGGAATTGAAGATGTTGAACATGATATTGAAATTGGGAATGAAATTATTCAAATTGATATTGAAAATGTTCAAGGTGAAAATGTTTGAAATGAAGATGTTGAACATAATATTGAAGCAAGTGTAAATTATGTTTCACCAGATTACATGAGAAATGAAGAACCTCGTGTGGAAGAAAGACATATTCCAAATTCAAGACCTTCAAGGACCCCTAAATGGTTAGTTGAAATTGATGATAACATTATAAACAATTTTAAAGGCAAGAGGTCAACACGAACTGTTCGGTTGTGGGCTAGAAGAATTTTCAACCAGTATTTTAGCGATAAGACATTGAACGAGAAATGCCAAATTTTTGTACAATTGCTAAAGATGCAAAAGATGAGACCTTTGCTAGCCAAATTGAAGATTCATGTGAAGAAGAAGATAAAAAAAAATTCTATTATTGTCAAAAATATTTTTAATGCTCTCAAGTCTATTGGAAAAAATAACAAGGAAAAAGATAAGAGAGCTGCTCAGAGAGTCATTACAACCACCCTAGTAAGCCATAAATTGAAAAAGGCTCACTTTATCAGACAAACTTGTATTGATTTTGACATAAATCGTAAAACTTTGGATAAAGCACTTGCAAGAAGAGAAAGAATAGATGATCCTCTTCAAAATGATAAATGGGATTTTGCCAAGAGGCTTCCACGTGTTGATAAGAAGCTAACTGATAATGTAAAGCAGGTAATTCAACAATTTTGGCATGATAAATCTAGAGTATCACCCAATGCAAAGGATGTTTTAAAGTTAAGAATTGACAATCGAGACTATACACCGCATCCTAAAAATTTATTGGAATCAAGCCAAACAATGTTCAACAATTTTATTGAAACACATCCAAATATGAAAATCTCGCAAATGACTTTTGAAGGTTTTAAGCCATTTTATTGTGTGCCTCTTAAGATTCGCAATACTTGTTGTTGCAAATACCATGTGGAGTCTTCAATGTACCATGAACTATTATGCTATATATGTTTTACTTTGCATACTAATGAAATGTTGCAGGAGTGTGGTGCAATTCTTCTTCCGAAATCATTAAGGGACTTGCTAGATATATTTCTATGTTCTAGAGATGATGGTTCCTTTTTCTATAGAAATGATTTTTTAAATGCGAAGTGCTCACAATGTGGTGGCTTGTCAAATTTTTTTCAATGTTTTCATGAGGGTTCCAAACATGAATTTGGAAAGAATCTTGTTGAGAAAAAGAGATATGAGATAGTCAAATATACTTTGTAGAGTGGAGGTGAAGGTTCTAGATGCGAGTTGGTTACAAAAGAATGCAGTGTTGCTGATTTTTTTTTAGATTTTAAGGACAGCATTTCTACAAGTATGCAAGGCATAGTCATAGGTCTCAGTGGTTGGATCAACAATTCAGGATATGTAAGGACTCTTTTCTGATTGACACTATTATTTCAGTGGTTGATTTTGTAGAAAACTACACATTGCAACCACAAAACGAGGTACAATCTCAGTATTACAATTCCATTCAGATTTCTATTTTTTTCCACATAACATTTAGACATGCACCTGATAGTATAGAGGAGGATCGAAAGATAATCAAAGAGTATTCATTTTTATATGAGTGATGATAGATCTCACTCGTTCGAGTATGTCCAACATTGTTTCGAGAATTTTTTTGAGTTCTTGCAGGAGCATGATATAGCACTGGGCCAACATCTCATTTGGTCAAATAACTGCACAAGTCAATTCAAGAATTCTTGTATGTTTTATTGGTTGAGTAGAATGCATGTAGAGAGGGTTGTACCTAATATTTGGAGTTTTTTGAAGTTGGGGATGGGAAAGAGGTGCATCTGTAAAGAGAGCTCTAGTTAAAGAGCAATTGAAGATTTTAAGAGCAAAATTTAGTGATGCACATTCTATTGTTGATTGGTGTAATTCAACATTGTCACAGGGAGGGACACTTGATTCAAAAGTGCGCAGATTCTTTTGGTTGCTTGAGGAGGGTACATTGAGAGGCAGATTGGATTGTCATACAATCAAAGATTCTTCAAAGATGCATTCATTTTTAAGCTCAGATGCAAGCACATGGACCATTTGGACACGACAGTTGGATTGTTTTTGTCAAAGTTGTATTTAGTGCGAGTGAGATCAATGCGAGTCAAGTGAGTTGGTGGATACATGGGTTCCACAGTATCTAACTCATTTATCTGAAACTATATCCATGACAAATGACACAATGGAAAGTTCACTTGACTACAACCGGATTTCAGACCTACTACAACTAGGACATGTTTTTGCAGTTGTTGCACCGTAGGGGAATGAAGAGAGATCAGAATATTGGTTGGATCGATGTGTGTGGGTAAAGAAAAAGCTAACATAATTTATGAAAGATTATGATGGGTTCGTGTATCCTATAGGTTCAGTTGTGGTTGCAGGAACTTGGTTGCAAACATACATGATTAGAAAGAATGGAATACTTGCATTTGAAGACTATGAGAAACACAAAACCATTCTCATATATTCACACCTTGTTATAGCAACAAATGTTAAGTAGTTGAAGTATCATTCCAAACCAAATAAAAAACAACTATGGACACTTAGTAATGTTGATCATGAAGCAATATTGGATACTCTTAAGCAAAGAGATGACCCTTCAAGAACACTTGAATAGCATATTCAAGAATGGAAAGTACAATGCTTAGGTTCATCATGCTTAAGTTCATTAGTGTTCTTTATTTAATACTGATATTTTGTATACTATTGCAATGCAGGTGTCTTTAATAGTGATATTTTTTTGGGATATTTTGGGAACGATTGATCATGGACCTACTGCAACAATAGCTAGCTCTGATCCTTTCAGAGAGGTATGCAACATATTACAATAATATAGATTGGTTATCCAAAGCGTCTTTTATAGTTTGTATTACCATCTCATCATCAATTAGATCATTTAGAATAATATAGATTGGTTATTCTAAGCATCTTTTATAGTTTGTATTACCAATTCATCATCAGTCAGGTTGTTTAGATTAATATAGATTTATTATTCTAAGCATCATTTTTGTTGTGACAATATAGATTTATCATTTGACAACTTTTGTGATATTCCTGGCACAATTGATCATGGACCTGTTGTAACAATAGGCAACTCTAATCCTTTCGGAGAAGTATGCGATAGATTACAATAATATAGATTTGTTATTCTAAGCATCTTTTCTATTGTATGTAGTTTAACTGTTACCTTGATGGTTTGTATAGGTGTTTGTCACTCCAGAACATCAACATACTACTCTTGTTGAAGACTATGCCCTGAATGCCTCCAATAGGCAAATTTTGAAATGTGAAACAATGTGACAAGGTCATAACTGTGTATAGGCATAATCTATATCCAGTGATGTTTTTTGAAATACGGGTCAAATGTCTGGCATTGTATAAAGGGTATGTTTAAAATGTAAAGAGATTTTTGTACTTAATCGAGCTACAACCAGAGGTTTTCTTCCTAGTTCTTTTCTATCGGTATGCTCATTTGAATCAGGTTTTGTAATATCTCCTATTTATATATAATAAATTACAGTGGCTTGTCACTTTTTCCAAAAACAAAAATGTAAAAAGTTCATGTGAATTTCATTTCCCATGTAATTGATTCTTTGATCTAGCAAAGTGGAAACAAGGTATTTGGGTGTGCATGATGTTCAAGTTGATTGGGTAAGATTTTTTTGATGCAAGAGCAAGGTGGTTTTAAATAACACAATTACAATTAAAGATGATTTAAACTCCAATTAAATCTTCAAAATAAAACTTGGGTGCAACTTCACTCCCCAAACCATGCCACACCCTATAAACTCATCAAAAATGTCTATTAGGACTTGCAAAAGCTTGATCCAACCTTAAATATTTTTTTCCCCACATTTCATTGACATTAGCATGTTGTAACCACCATTTTTCATCTAATTTCACTCATATTTGCCATGCATGGCAACTCACCAACTCAAATACAAACCTTTCTAGCTCTTTAAACTCACATATTCACCTTATAAAGTCCTAATAACATCTACCATGGCCATACCATTGAGCTACATATCACACAATAGATGGTATGGCCTTTTAGCAGTTTGGACTCTTAAGAGAAATCACCAGTCCAATATAGCTTAGACTGATTTGGCATATTTGGGTGAAAAATAGGACCATCCCTAGCGTAAACATACCCATCTGGATGTGTTGGAACAGTCCATTTGGTCATATGAGCTGGAGAATGAAAGTTGCACCACTTTGCAACTTTACATTGCTTGCATTTGATAACTTTTCCCTTAATTGAAAACTCATCACCACGGGAAAACGCCTCTGAGATAGAAAAAAATGAGAGAGGTTATTGTAGGTGGTCCCAACATGATCCCATATCCTCAGACAAAGAGTCTGTAAGCATCACAGTTTCTGAGAAATAGCCCTTCGAAGATTTCTGTCTTTTAGCACTTTGGATTCTTAAGGGAAATCATTGGTCCAATGTAGCTCAGAGTGATTCAGTGTATTTGGATGCAAAAGAGGACCATACCTAGCATAAACGTACCTATATGGACATGTTGGAATAATCCATTTGGTCATACAAGTTGGAGAATGAAAGTTGCACCACTTTGCAACTTTACATTGCTTGCATTTAGCAACTTTTCCCTCAACTGAAAACTCATCACCACGAGAAAACACCTCAAAGATAGCAAAAATTGAGAGAGTTTATTGTAGATGGTCCCAACAAAATCCCATAGCCTCAGAAGAAGAGTCTCTAACCATCACGGTTTTGGAGTAACATTCTGTCAAATATTGCTGTCTTTTAACACTTTGGACTCTTAAGGGAAATTGTCGGTCCAATGTAGTTCAGAATGATTCGGTGTATTTGGGTGCAAAAGAGGACCATACCTAGCGTAAACGTATCCATCCGGATGTGTTGGAATAGTTTGTTTGGTCGTATGAGTTGGAGAATGAAAGTTGCACCACTTTGCAACTTTACACTGCTTGCATCTGACAACTTTTCCCTTAATTGAAAAACTCATCACCACAGGAAAACGCCTCTGAGATAGAAAAAACCGAGAGAGGTTATTGTAGATGGTCCCAACATGATCCCATAGCATCAAATGAAGATTATGTAAGCATCACAGTTTTGGAGTAATAGTCCATCAAAAATTGCTGCCTTTTAACACTTTGGACTCTTAAGGGAAATCGCCGGTCCAATGTAGCTCAGAGTGATTCGGCGTATTTGGGTGTAAAAGAGGAACATACCTAGCGTAAACGTACCCATCCGGATGTGTTGGAACAGTCTATTTGGTCGTACGAGTTGGAGAATGAAAGTTGCACCACTTTGCAACTTTACACTGCTTGCATCTGACAACTTTTCCCTCAACTGAAAAACTCATCACCATGGGAAAACGCCTCTGAGATAGAAAAAACCGAGAGAGGTTATTATAGATGGTCCCAACATGATCTCATATCTGCAAATGAAGAGTTTGTAAGCATCAGGTTCTTTGAGTAACAGTCTGTCAAAAATTGTTGCCCTTCTACACTTTGGACTCTTAAGGGATTTCGTTGATTGAACATAGCTCAGACTGTTTCGGTTTGTTTGGGTGTGAAAAGGAACCATACCTAACCTAAACGTACCCATACAAACATGATGGAATAGTTGTTTTGGTCATACAAGTTGTATAACAAGATTTATTGATGCCCTTACAACTAGTTTTCAACCTCCAATCGAACTCCAATGTTGTTTTTTGTGTGAAAAAAATCCATGACTCCATAGCTTGTTGCAAAAAACTAGTCAAACACCTTTATTTCAACCCTACCACAACTTCTAGACTCCTATCTTGTACTTCCCTTCACAATTTTAATAATTTTCCTTCAAAAAACTACATGGTAATTTTGACAATTTTGAAGCAATTTTGACTATGTGATAATATATCTCAATAACTAGTGGGTGTTGGGAGTGGAGATCCCAATGGGGTTGAGGGATATCACCCCTCATGGCCTGAGTGTGGGGGAAATTACCCTAGAAATATTGAGGGATAGTGCTCCTTGTGAGATTTTAGGTGCAATGCCCCTCGTGGAGGAATAGGGGCAATTTCCCTAGTGAGGTCGAGGGGTAGCACCCCTTGCGAGGTTCAAGGGAAGTGCCCCTAGTGCATTCCCTATTAAAATATAGGGTGAGGTCAAGGGGAAGAGCTGCCAAGCCCAAGTTGAATCCTTTAAAACCACACAGACCTTCATGGCTCACACTATTTTCATAGTTTTTATTTAATGATGAAATTAGGTAATTGGGTAGCCCAAGGTGTCAGGGCGAAACCTTGGGCATGCCCAAGCTGCTCTCGTTGTAGGACCTATACCTACACCCATTCGGTACAAGATTGGGACCCCTAAGGGGTGTACCCAATAAATTATATTTTAATTATGCAACAAGGCCTACAAAATTCCAAACACATTGTTGCTATTAGATAGATTAATTAGGTCACAAAAAATAACCTTCTATGATGCATGTAACATTGTTATTAATTTTTTTTACATGATTCCAACTTAATTTTCTAGAGGTATGTAGATTATAGTTAAGATGAAAATAGCAATCTCTGGGACACTTGGGTATGTGTATAGGTACAAGGATGAGTACACCATTTGAAAATTAAAATAAAAAATAGCAATCACTACAAATTCTCCTTAAAAATCTTTATTTTTATTTTTTTAGAGGACTATGCACTCTTTAATATTTTTAAAAGGATCTTGGTGTAGTAGTTGATGTTTTTAAAGCTTGGGTAGAAAATTTAATTGTTTTTTTAATTTTTCAATCTATCTTTTGTGTGGCATATGTATGCTACTATGTGGATGGTTCTAACCATAAAGAACTTGAGAAATATTGTGAAGAGAAGAGTTGAAGGGCAAAGATACATGTCTAGTTGGCAAAAGCTTATGGAAGAGCATGAAATAGAGATACTAATGTATGGATGTTTAGCTTTGTGTTCTAAATTTTTGTGTGTAGGTGTCAAAGCTTGGGAAACAACATTTGCAGGTGTCAATGAAGACAAATAGCAGCAAGAAGATCCATTTGAGAAGGATCAAGCATGACAAGACCAAGACAACACAAAGCATGAAGGGTACAAAATCCCTTGGATGAAGATTTCCATGCAAGTGAATTGGAGTGGGTTTGAAGGGATTGTGAAGAAGATAGGATTAGACCTATGGAGTGATTTATGGGGCATAAATATTTTGTACCCAGGGAGTATGGTGCATGAGCACCTAAAACATGTAAGATTTTATGAATTGACAAGGCCATTCCTCCTTCTGTATAGGTTGTACCTCAAAGGAATGTGCATGAATTAGATAGGGGTAGGCGTAGGAACATGTTTATAGGGGTGATAAAGGGATTAGAGTGGTCTGAGAAAGTTGCCCTGTTAAGAAACACAAATTTTTGTGCCTTTTGAGTAAGGCTAGAGAGTGAGTTTTTGAGAAGTTGAATGAAAATAGGTTGGAACTTGTTGGAAACTATTGGAACAGGTGTACTTAATGGTGTTTAAGAGGTCTGAGTGATTAAGAGTAACCTAAGAAGAGTAAAAGTGTGAAACCCTAATTGGAAGGGGCAAAAACAAGGGAAAATTGGTGATTTTACAAAGAAAGTGTAAGCCAAATTATGGGGCAGCATAATACAATGATGTTTTAAGTTTAAGAAAATAAAATTAAGAGGGAATGAAGTGGTTTTAGGATTGAGTGAGGTCAGAGCATACAAGTTCCAATAAGCCCTACCAACAAGCCAACGAATTGTTTGATAAAAAACTTTGGTATACATGTATGAAAAATGTCGTAGCATAGACAAAGCAGTGGACTATTTGAAAAAAATCTTCAAAAAAATGTGGTCTCACTCATAGAATTCCATGACAAGCAAATGCAATTGAAAAATGCTCATAGTTTTTAATTATGCAATGTGAAGTAATTGCATAACTGCTTAGGTTGACTTTGTAAAAACTATATTGTAATTGAATTTTTTTCATCTATGAACATCTAGTTGTTAGTTATGAAATGTGAAGTAATGATTTGAGTTTGAAATATGTGTAATGCAATGTAATCAGTGATATAAATATAAACTACATAATATAACCATTATTTTTTATGCTATTGTACATTGATATTTAACCATTGCTCAAGATAAAATTTTCAAAGAGTTTGATCATGCACATGAGGAACAAATTAAATTTTGATTGTCAACTTCTATATATCAAATTATCCAATAATCAAGTGTATGTCCATATACAAAAATGGCATCAACGCCAACTCAAACAAAGTTTTACAAAATGTGGCATATGCTATCTCAATATCTATTCAAAATCTACATGCCAAAATGTCTATCTCATCCTAAACTACTGGTGGATCATCAAAATGGAGCCTCTTTGAAGCACTCATTGGCTCTGAAGGTAGCTGCACAAAAAAATTCAAACCACAATTGAGATTAGTTATACTATATAATTTAAAATCGAATAATTAACATCAAAATCAATATACATTGAATTTTAATTGAACTCTAAAATTGAAATCTTGATTACTTGAAATATACGTCTCTTCAAAGGGTCAGGAGTCCTAGAATATACCAAACCAACTTTTGAAATTCCAATCTATATATGTAAACAAAAACATAGAATTGATTCAAGTTAGCATACAATTATTGGTAATAGGAACATATTTACCAAAAACAAATAAAAATAAACACATACCTCTTTAGGTTGATATTTTTCTTTATCTCCTTCAGATGTTTTGACATCTCCTCCTTGAGGTGTTTCAACACCTACTCCTTGAGGTCTTCTAATACCTACTCCTTCAGGCATTGTGTCACTTGTCAACAATGATGTATAGCTCATTATCGCCTGTACATAAAAATGACTAGTACATATGAAACTACCAATCTATGTCGATGTATGTATAATCAATATAAGATCTTAAAAATATTAATTCAATCCAATTTGAGTTCAATTACCTTCCCCTTATCTAACTTTGTGCCTCCATGGTTTAGACGAGGTTGCACCTCACTCGCACTAGGTGTTTCCTACAAGAGGAAAAAAATATAAAGATATAAGTTATTATATAATTTCATTAATGACAATTCAAATGACAAGCAAGTATTTAATAAAAAATGTAAATGAGTGAGTGCGAAAATATATACTGTGTGCGTTTCAAGGATAAATGAAATGGCTCTAATGGTGCTATCAGTCACCCGTGTGAGCTCCTCCTCATACATCAACTGTTAAATAGACCATGTAAATATATATTAGTACTTGATACTATCTCTTATTAATATTCATTTAAAAACAAATGCAAGTTATGAATTTACAACTTAAATCTTACCTGTGTCACTATTCCAACATCCCCCTCTCTAGCAGGAAAGGACTCTGTAGGGTGCGCTCCACTCCCCTGTGACTGATCTATAATGTCCACATCATGGAGGCCATAATCAAAAGTGTCCAAGGGATGCTCAACGGGCTATACAAGAGGACTCAAGCATATCTGGTGGCACACAGTGCAAGTATTTAGACCTAAGGAGGATGTTGCAACAACACTCAAACCTTCACCAACATCACCAAGATATGGATGAGCTACTGTAGAAGCATGCGAAACCAAATGACCACTAAAAAAGTGAATAGCCTGAATAGTCTGTGTGGCTGCATCCTAGATAATATTTGGATGATATATTGGAGATGGCAGAGGAAGGGGAGGAAGGGGAACATTTGGGCGTGTGACTACTCTAACTACCCCTGATCTATCCTGGGGCATACTTCCACCGATGCCCTGGAAGGGTTTAATGTCAAAGTAATTGACATAATGCCCTAACACAAACTCAACATATAATTTTTTAATAAAGTAAAATGGTATATCAAAATTGTTGTTCGGTGGTTTATCAAAAACCATACACTAACAATCCCAAAAGTTATCTACAATGTCCCTATTCGTGCACCATTTTATAGAAAGTTTTGTTTTATTAACATTCACTGGCAAACCGGTGCGGGGGTTAACGAATAAAGAAGCTATTTGGGCTTTGGTTATTTGGAGATCTTTCACATCATCATAAGACCATCCACATGCATAATATTCCCTCATGTCTTCTCGCCACAAATGAAATTAATTATGTTGAGTGGAAAGGGTTTCTATATTTTTAATTATTTCCTTCAATATGTTTGTCATATCTCTCAATCAAGAGATTGTCTTATAAACTTCACAAATGCCTCTCAATTGCCCCAATTAAGTCTTCAATTGCTGGCTACAAAGGTGGTGGAGCATTTGACATTTGTGCATTTTTATTCTCAGCCATAATACCTGATTAAAGTTAAAAACTAATTAATCTAATTAAAATTACACAATAGAAATAAAATTATTGTAAAAAAACCCTAATTTTTAATAAAAATCCAAAAAAAAAAAACCTACTTTTTCACAAAAATCCATAACAAACTCTATTTTTTGATAAAAATACATCAACAACACTAATTTTTAATCAAAATCCATTTTAAAACATTATTTTTTTATAAAAATTCATTGTAAACTCTAGTTTGTAATAAAAATAAATAAAAAATCGTACTTTTGAAAAAAATATCGTAAAAAAAACTTAAAATTATAAGAATATAATTGAAAAATTGATTAAAACATTAAAAAAAACCAAAAAATTACCTTTCAAATCGGATTTCTCATGAAAACGGATATTGGATTTCTTCTCCTCCTTGTGCGCCCACATCCAAATTGTGTGAAATGATTTTTAACAGTCGGATTTTTTTAATTTATATAGGCTTTTCAAATCGGATATCCAATTTGTATCAGATATACGATTTGAAAAAGTAGGTTTGGGCATTGCTTTAGAGCAATGTACTGACACTCGAACCTAAAAAAAGTTAATTCGACATTTCCGCGTTTTTGAGTCGATCCAAAACGTAATTTTTTTCCCATTGCCACTTTTTGGCCCATCATGATCCTGCACATACCCACAAGTATGATTGTTATGATTGTCAACACAAATGTCCTCATCGAGGGGTAATGTAATGTTAAGAGTAGTGTCAATGGTTTGGTTATGAACATGTTTTTTAATGAATTCATTATTGTAATCTACATTGAACTCATAAGAAGGAATGTTATATTTATACAATCCATTTGAAACCAAATCAAAGCCACATATTTTATAGGAAAACATTGTAAACGGAGAGAGGAAAGAGAATGCAATGCAATGATTTAAACTAAAATGTTGAAATGCAATTTTTCAGATGGAAAACAAGGTAATTTTCTGATTACACTATGCAACAATTTGAAAAAGAAATGTAGTAAATGCAAAACTGAAACTAAGCAATGGATGAAATGAGCTAATTTAAGCTAATTCTAATAAAATACATGTAACATAAACACAACCTATTGATACATGGAGGTAATGGCACAAACAAAAGCTTAAAAATAGGGTTTTCAGCTCTGTAATAGGCAATTTCAAAAGCTTGAAGGGACTAGGTCTCCCCAGGTGGTGACCTAGTCCTCTTGGTGATTTTTTTCAATTGTTGCATATGTTTTGGATTGGTGTAGGTGGTTTTTGTGTTTTACAATGCAGATCTAAGAAGAAAATGCAAAATTTCAAACAATTTTTAATGATTTAAATGCAAAAATGCAACCTATTATGCACTTTCACTAATGTAAATTTTTAAATCCTAGAATGCAACTTCACTAATGCAACATGCAATGCAAGTTAATTTTAGGACAATGAAGGGATCTAAACCTAAAAGGAAGGGTGTAAGGATGTAGGGTTCACCAAAATGAACCACCAAAAACATATACAAGAAGGGAAAGAGGATTCCCTAATGAGCTTCTAGGTTTCTTGTAATACCCCTCCATTTTGTGCCTTTGATCGAACAGTGTTTTGCTCTTTTATGTTGTATTTTTGTTAGTACCTTGATTATGGTACTTGGCTGCTATTTGATCGCTATCTATAAAACGATGTGAATGTTATATTTTGATGTGATGGTATTTTATTATGATGTTATCATTATGGCATGTTTTGGATTTGCATTATGGATGTTTCAATCAATGATGTTTTATGCTTTGGATTATATTAGTATGTTAGATTTGTCAGTTAGTTACACTATATTGGTGAAGGGGATGGTATCACATCACTCACTTGCGAGTACCCTATGATTTCGTGATTTCCTCTTCACGGTGTACTTTATCTATGACATATATACGCATGTGGATATGCTTTTTGTTCACAGGTTGAAAGGTACATGACATCAACTCCACCTGGTTTCACAAGTTTGAGCGTGTCCAATGCCCAACGGTATTCGATTGGAAGATAGTAGCTAAGTTTTCCATGCCAAGTCATCACCCTACTCACAATGTGTCGTCAGGTGTTAGTCGGGTTATGTTGGTTTTATGTTGATCATCTTGCCTTGATTTTATTTAATTGCAAGTAAAAAAGGTAATTAAATGGCTTAATGCATTTAAGTTGTTGAATAATTTGATCTGCGATTATGTTGAAATGTAAATTATTTTAGTATTAATTTAATTTAATTAATAAATAATTTAATCGTTGATTAAATCTATTTTATTAATTAATTAAATTTATGATGTTGAAATAAGCTAAGTTATTTATTTTGAAGTTATTGTTATATTGGTTGAAAATGAAAACTAAAGAAAATGTTTTAAAATTTCATTTTAGAAAATTTGAATTCAAAAATTGGAAAAGAAGATATTTGCTATTCTGTTTTGAAAAATTGATAAGGGTGGTTGTAGGATTTTTTTTGGAGAATTTTCTTTATTATTGAATTTTTCTTCACAATTTTGCATCATGAAGTTTTGAAAATTGGAGAATAGAGGAAAGGAGGATTTGTGCATTTTTGTGGGTTTTGGATTGAAGCTATGAAGATTGGAGGAGTTGAAGTTGGAAGCTCAACACCGTCTGGATCTCTTCACAAACTCAAGGAAATCAGGTTCTTGTTGTTTTTAGTTGTTGTTTTGAGATCTTAAGTTTCAAATGTTGTTGAAAATCATGCTACAAAAGACATTTAAATTCCTCTGTTATATATATATATATAATTATTCATTTTTTAAATTATGCCAAACAGGGGGTTATGCTGGCAAAAATTTTACAAATAAAATTGATTGAAAAACCCAAAAGCGGATTGAAATCCACAGGGTTTTGTTTCACCGTTTTATATATATAAAAACAAAATATATGTTTTGTGGGGAGGCGCTGGGGGCTCACCCCCCCGCCATGCCCCCATGGGAGGCGCGTGGGGAGGGAGCCGCGCCCAACGCAGACCCCTCGACCACTTTGGGTCGACTGCATACACAACCGACACCCACAGTTGGGTCAGCGGTGTTTACACCACCGTGCCCAACTGTGGGGGCCGACTGTGGATGCAACCGACGCCCAAACCTTGGCACGCGGCCCAATCCATGGCGCGCGGCCTAAGAACCTCTGGGGATTTCTTTTTAAAATAAATAAATAAATAAAATAAAATTTATTTATTATAATTTTTTTTATTATTACTATATTTTATAATAATAAAATATGTTATTTAAATATTTAATTATTATATTTTATAATAATAAAATATGTTATAGTATTATTTTATTATTATATTATATAATTTTAAAATATTAATATTTAATATTGCATAATTTCGCCTCATGTAATTAAATGGGTATGTATATATATTTTTATATATACATGTATTTAAATTATGTTTTTCCTTGTGGCATGATTTAAATCAGATTGAACAAATTTAAATGTGATGACTTCAATTATATCATTGTTTCCTTTTTAAAACGTTATTTCAAAGGAGGTTTAGTTTTGAATTTTAAATGACTATTTTAAACTGAAGAAACAATATTTATTTTTAAAGCAATGTATTTTGCCTTGTGGAAATTAACTGGTTAATTTATCATTATTTAAATGCAAGTAGGGAAATTAGATTATTAGTGTTAATTTCTTTTTTTTTGAAAAGATGTATTTAATTTAGTCTATTTAATGTGACAAATTGTCGAATGATAACGAGGAAATGGATTTAGTGAATCCAAAGAAGATTTAATTTCCGTCTTGATTTTGAACTGTTCTTGTTATCATTTGGGAAATTTGGGTCATAGCATTGGACAAATCTTCCTGTTGGGTTTTGAGTATGTGGGTTGTCGTGTCATGTAGTCAACCTATTTTGAATCCCTTGGGTAGTGCATGGGAATTTATCAGAGCTATTTACTTGGTTTCCACGAACGGGGATGTTTTGTGACTACTTGGATTAGAAGTGGATTATGTGAGTTGTGATCCTTGTAAGGAGTGACTTGGTTATCATGTTATCTCCAACGTTAGGAGAGGGTTTTGACTTATGTCGCCTCCTGAGAAAGGTGTGGTCGTGTTATCTTGTTTGTTGCACTTTGTTACCCTTGGTGATTCGATGTTGTGTGTGTTGTCAAGTAGAAGAGTGGCTTCTGTTTGGGGCCAGAGCCTGGAAGAGGTAAGATTGGGTAACCTTCGGAAGTAGTTTAATCAAGTGATAACTAAACAATACTTAGAAGATTAGGTGGTACTTCTCACTAATGAAGATAATTATGCCTCACTCATGGACCCAAGTGCTCGATTAGGCTTGGGATGGGTGGGAAGGTCTAGAACTACAAGGTCATCTATCTTGTCTGTACGAAAGGTATTTGATTCCGCATTAGTAAGTATGAGGGACGGGGATCGGTTGAGGTCACCAAGATAACCCATTATGGGGGCCGAAGCCTATGAAGATCCACAATGGGTAACTCATGATGAACTGTGTGATGACACTCTGTCTAAGACAACAATTGGTATTTGATTTTGTGGGTATGGTTTCCTTAACATACCTGATGTGACCATAGTTGGTATTTTATTTTGTGGGCATGGTTTCCTTAACATACCTGATGTGACAACAGTTGGTATTTGATTTGATGGGTATGGTTCCCTTAACATCCTCGATGTGACAACAGTTGGTATTTGATTATGTGTGTATGGTTCTCTTAACATACTTGACCTGCTTTATATCTGGAAGCAATGTGACCATGTTAGAGTTGTACTTATGTGGTACTAGAGTTGTATTTGAGTTGTATTTGTGTGGTACATGTGATTGGTTGTGTCAGTTTGGTTCAGTTTTGTGTTAGTCTGTGTCTAGAGGTAGATGGTTTTGGCTAGGATTCCTTGTTACTATCTCCTAGAATGAGGGGTGGACCTTTGGGTTCCACTTGGTTGGGTGGCGTGCACCTTAATCCATTGGGTCTTTCTTCATGTTTGTGTGGACGAGACTTCAAGTTGGACAGCTCATATGATCCAGTTTCATTTCATGCTTTATTTTATTTTAGTTGTTTGTGTGATTTATTACCCCTCATTTGTTATCGAGGTGGAAAATTGTAATTGTAATCTTATTATTTGGACTTGCCTCATTTGGGGAATGAGAGTTGTAACCATATTGTTTAATTATGAATAATGAAATGGAAAGTTATCTCTTATGCTTGATGTAAATTATCTTAATTGGAATGTATGTGTTTATTTCTCAATTAAATAATTGACATGGTTTAGATTCATGTTTTTTGTTGAGGTTCTATATAACCTTTGTCTTGTAACCTTAGAGGTTGTTGGCATTAGTTAGTGAACTTGCATGTTAATGGTACTTAAACAAAAAAAAAATTAGCCCGTTTAAGTAGTTAATTGCAACTTCCTCTAGGGTTGCGTGGTGGGGCGTTACATTTCTCACCTATAACCTATCTTTTTAAGAATGACTCTTTTTCACCTAATGATATGCTTGGTGTTCATTCGAAGAGTTGGATTAGACTTGGGGGTTGTGAATGTGTGTTATTGAATGTGTCTAAATGAAATGAATTGAAAGTAAAAGCTAACTATGAATGCAAAACCTATGAAATGTAACTATGCTAGAATACACATTGTGATATGCACACATATACAAATGAACTAACAATATACATTAAACTATACAAAAAATACATAGTTAGAATGTATGTACCTAGAAATAGAAGAAAGGTCTGATGGAGGTCTGGAATGCCGATGAAAATGCTACAGTAGCCGAGAGGGACACTTGTGCCAATATGGGCGACCTAGTCCTAGATTCCCAAAAGATAGTCCAGAGTTTATTTTTGCCAAATGGGTGTTTGAAAATGTTAAAATCCTGAAAAGGCCTATCTAGAGGGACTACGTCGTGATTCTTCGTGACTTAGTCCTCTTCAAGATTTTTGCAATTTTCAAAGGGGAAACGAAAGCCCTAGGTTTGCACCCTGGTTCTTCACAGTTGTCCGCTTCTGAAACTCTGATATTCGGGCCTGAAAGTGACTTTTGGTGGATGATTGGACTTTTCCTACAAGGGGAGGTCCTCAAGAAGTCTTCAATGCCTTCAAAGATCTTCAAAGTACCTAGATCTTACCATGATGAGAGATCTTGTGTTGTTGCAGTAATCAACCCTTGAATGCTTAATAAATGATGTCTTGTTGACTTGGAATGATCAAACCCTAGCTTGTTTGAGAAGAAGTGATGAGAGATGGAAAGTTGTGTGAGAGAGGACAAAATGAATGTGACTTATGAGAAATTAGGGTTTCTAGGCTTATTTATATAAGTTATGCCCTAATTTTCCCGAAATGACACCATACAAGCCAACCTTAGGGTTTTAGAGACAATAATCCTAAAATAAATTAAGTTTATCACAATTTTTATGCTACATGGGACTAGGTCACCCAAGGTGGCGACCTATTCCACCTAGGAAATTTTCATTAGTTTTTGGTAATTAAAATGTGATTATTTATTTTCATTGGGATTGTCTCACAAAACACACAAAAGTTGGATATGTATGCAGATTAAGGGGTCATTTTGGCATAATGAAGGGTTGACGAAGTGATGACAAGCCTAGGAGAGTGAAAATGTTTTATGACACTTTAAAATACTTTGGAAAAAGGCTTGGAAAGGGGTAAAAAGAGGCTAAAAAGGGTCCAAAATCCATAGGCAAAGTTCAAAATGAGTGAAAAGTATCAAAGTGTACACTTTTTGGTGACACACTATTATGCCTAGGTGGGAAGTGACAACTACTTAGTAGGCTCATTACGTCTGAATTATTTGGATTCTTAATATTCATGTTTAAGTTAAAAGGAAGAACCTAAGTTCCAATTCTACATGAGAAAAGATATGTAACTATGATAATTGGATCTAGAAAGAGGAATACATAAACACTAAATGGTAGGTTTGTTAACTGTATTAATACCTTGTGTTAGTAATATCTCCATGTGGATGAATTTCATTTTGTTATAATTGAGATGAGTCAATTCCTTTAGAATGATAACAACTATGTTGAGATTGTGGAGCATAATAATTTGATATTAATGATACCCTAATGATGGAAACCTTATTTCAACTTAGACAATTTGCAATGTAAACAAAGAGAAAATTTGCAACAGTTACTCAATTTCAATGAAATATTCCTACAGAATGCTAGTTCGAACTACTTGACCAATAAAAATATGAGGGTGATAGGAACCTTCCAAACTCATTACTCATTCAAGCAACAGATTCAAATCACTATCCTCACCATAAGTAATAGGCAACTAATTTAATAAGCAAAAAGACATGAAAAAAAACTCCATCGAGCCAAATAGAAACACCAAGGTTTGAAATTTGCATTGAACAATCATGAAACTAAATATAATGAGTTGATTCTCCCAGGAATCAATTTATTTCTTTGTTGGACGACTCCTCCCTACAAAACATGGCAATCAATCTTCTTCTCTAGAAACCTTGTCATCTCTTCCAATTAGCAAGATCAACGAGAGAGAAAAAATCAACTTCTTGATGCCAACATGAATGACCACCTATCACCAATCAAAAACAAAAACAACCAACACACAACTCCAAAATTTCAAATAAAAAATTGCAAAACAAAAATTGCATGATGCCCTTGCATTAGGCTCCCCAGGAGACAAAAATAAGAATGTGCTCCCGCACATGAGGTCATCAACCAAAAATCATTTCTCTAAATTATTTTCTTTCACATCTTCCAACATCACTATGGAACAATTGCCATGTTTTCAATCTATTTTTGTCTTTTTTTGTCTTTTCCTTTTTGTATCTCCTCCTTATGTCTTTTTCATCTAAAAGCCTCCAAAACACCATCTCACATTCATATATATCACTGACACTATTGGGTTCCACATCCTTTTCATCTTCTAGTTTTGAAATCTTTCCTTCAAAAATTTTATGCAGAGATTCAAAAGCATCATTACTAAAATCATCAGAAACAACTTGCTTACCATTTACCTTGCATCTACACTCCTTAAGCTTCTCCCAAACTACTCTTGAAAGTATGTCAATCTTCTTTTCTATTTGCAACTTCTTTATCATCTACTACCAACTTCATCTCTGTATCCTTCGTTGTCCTGTTTATCTTCATACCTTCACTAACAAGCTTCTCCATCCACTCATGTTCTATAGCTAAAAATTGTGCCCACAAATATTCTGCACTTGCCACACCTTCTTCAAATTTCTTTTTGTTAATTTCTTCACCATTCATTTTTTTTCCTTCCATATCCGCTTCTTCTTTTTGCTCTTCATTCTTCAATCCTTCATCATACCTTGCTTTCCAATCTTGCTTTCCATTTCTTTTCCTTATGTTCTCCTTAGCGAGAAATTTCTTCACCTCTTCCGGTGCACATTGCTCACTTGGTAACTCTCTTCTATCTAAACCTCTTTCATCTACTCTTTTCAAGGCAACCACATTTTGCCCTCTTCTTTTCTAAACAATCATCTGCACAGGCCACTTTGACTTATATTTCAATGACCAACACCAACCATATTCTTGGCTTATTTCCTCAAGCCATTGCTTACACTTCTCTAAATCTTTTCTCAACTTTTCCATTTCCTTATCCTACCATGAATCTCGCTTCTTCACATTCATGTTCATTTTTCCTTTCTTCCTAAGGCTTTCTTTTATGACATACGGTTGCATCTTTTTATCTCTCTTCTTGGTTTCTCGATACCTCACCCAAGGCTTCTCTCCTTTTCCTTTGCCTAATATTTTGGTACCTAGGTTCTTCTTATTAACCTATCAAACGTTAACACACATACTTGTCAAAATCTTACGAGAATAATTGACTTCCACTTCCCAGACCTTTTAGGCTCTAATACCAAAATGATGGCAACCTTGTTTCAACTCAGACGATCTATAATGTAAACAAAGATAGAAAATATACAATAGTTACTCAATTTAAATGAAATATTCCTACAAAATGTAGGTTCAAACTACTTGACCGATGCAAATATGAGGGCTACATGAACCTTCCAAATTCATTAGTCATTCACGAAATAGATTCAAATCACTTCCCTTACCACAAGTAACATGCAACTAATTTAATAAGAAACAAGACATGAAAGAGAAACTCCATCAAGTCAAATAGAGACATCAAGGTTTGAAATTTGCATTGAACAATTGAATAAAATTGAATACAATGAGTTGATTCTCCCAAGAATCAATTTACTTCTTTGTTGACTGACTCCTCCCCACAAAACATGGCTATCGATCTTCTTCTTCTCTAGAAACCATTGTCACCTCTTCTAATAAACAAGATCAATGGGAGATAACAAATCAGATTCTTGATGCCATCATGAAATGGCCACCTTCCACCAATCAAAAACAAAAACACACAACACACAACTCCAAAATTTCAAATCAAGAATTGCAAAAAAATTATTACACAATGCCTCTGCATCACCTAAGGTCTCATGCCAATACCTATAGTTGGAGTCTCATCCTTTTTTGTTGAAATTGTATTTCACTATGCCTAATAAGGTCAATGCTCAATATTTAGGGTGAAGGGGATAATAACCTCACTATTTCTTTTATATGGGTGGATGTGGTATAACCATGTAAATATTAATTTTCTTGGTGGTGGTAATAATTTCACTTGTATGATATATTGGGTTGGATGTTATTGGCCCATATCAAATGGTGGTATATATTCATATTAACACATATTGTAAGCTAGAACATATATACTCTATATCCTTCTATATAGGATAGTATTATTACTAGTTTGGGTCTAGTATATCGTTCATGGTGTCTCTACATCCTATGGGTAATAGATTAATGTTTAATTATGGATGACATTACTAAGCTAACAACAATTGAATCCAGTTGTATGAATGTCATTGAGGATTATGAGTACATAATTGTGATGATGACATTTTTTCATACTTACAATAATTATATACCATTAGTGATCTTGATAATCAAAGATGTATTGGAAAGAAATTTAGTATTATGAATCTCTCTACTAACGATTTTAAGAACTGGTTGCAATAGGGTTGTTTCATGTTGATAAGTAATCAACCTAGGCTACACCTTAATGGGATGAATTGGTAAGGGTTCTAACATACCTATGCTGAAATACAAATCCTAATGGTGGAGAGGTATCAAATTGAGATCTTTGTGTCCTTTTGAAGTTCCTTAGTACATGTTTTCTAAAGGGTGAACTTAAATGGGTTTTCCCCACCCACTATTAGGCATTATTAATTGATTTGAATCATTAGATAGAACCTTGTTGGGATATGCAATAGTAATAAATGAATCTCAATGAGTTATAGCATTGTTCTAAAATGAGTATTGGTACATTATGGCTTATCACGCTATTGGGTTTTAATCCTTTCCATGGATCCCCTTCTATAAATTATTTTTCTTTCACTTCTATGAGGAAAGTGTCTTGAGTGGCTATGAAATCATAGTGATAGGAACCTATGGGTATGCTCCCTAAGATATTATTTTGAGGAGAACTACATGCATTTTCAATCTTGTTTGGAAGTAGGTATGTAAGTATTCCTTGAGTGAAGGATGTCCTTGGATCCAAGTCGATAGGGGAGGATTTAGATAATAGATCCAAGACTTGGGGTTGTTCCTAAACATGATCATCCCTCCCACTTTAGTGGGATTCATCTAAAAGTTACAATATATATCAAATGAATGTGAATTTTTCCTTTCAATCAGTATAGATTGGATAGAGGGAAACATGTAGCACACATCTTATGATTCAGTCCATGTGCAATCACTATAATACAACCCACTTTAAAACTAAAACTAAATCACCCCACAAAAAAAACATTGTCTTATACTTCATTTACCTTGCAAAATCAAAACACAATCACACTACCTAGATAGCCAACTTGGGGTTATAATCTACAAAATTTATAATGAAAGCTAATATATTGCATCTCTATAAAATATCTAAGGTTTTAAAAGGTGTAGTTCTCAAGTGAAATTCTATATTTTATAATCATTTGAATATAGATTTTTAAAAGATTATTCTATTTTCTATTTTTAATAGAAATATTAATTATAAATATTGATCATATTAACTATAAGATTTCAAATGTATTAATATTTTGGTAATGAAAATAAGTTTATCAAGATAAATGGACTTATATAGTATTGAAAACTAAAATTTGACAATATGACTAGAGGAAATCTTAATTTTTTTGGATATAATTTATGTTCTTTGTGACTTTGCAAGCTCATCAAGAGTGGATCCCTCATGTTTGGCCACACAACCAATAATGAGGAAAAATGAGAAGTCATTACTAGACTATGATTGAATTCATTGGAAGGATGCCAAAATATTGTGATATAAGGGGATTCTATGATTGTCATTAATATCTTGAAGAAAGCTCAATGTCCAAATTGGAATCTTAGTTTCCTTATTGAGGAGGCTATAGATATCTATTGGGCCTTTAACAATATTTTTTTAGCCATTGCTCATAAGAGATAAATAAGGTCATAGATTAATGAGAAGCACAATGTGGATCTTTCCCCCTCACATTTGTAGAAAGTGGTAATGCTACCCTTTGAGAAGGTCTTGTCTATGATCAACCTCCTTGATAAATTCTCTTTTGGTGGCTCCCTATTTGTAATGCCCAAAATTTAACACTCAAAATACCGCTAAGAACAAAACACAACTATCAAATTTCGCTCAAGGACGCTTGCAAACCTCACAAAGCTACTACCAAGGATGGCACTACAAGGAAGCATACAATATTTGACCAACTATAGATATTATATATTTAGTTAGACAACTCAATTGCTTCCGCAATCCTAGGAGGGATTTCAAATGGGGACATGGAAATTAAATCGTCAAGATAGACTTAAATAGTTCAACCAACACATTCATAAACTGAAGGCACAATCAAGTCATAAGCTAAGCAAATATATTATATCAATGTTAACTCAAAGTATTAAAAAGAGATAAAAACCTAGGGGCCAGACCTAATTCCTCGGGGGCTCGTCTTTGATGGCCTTGCCTACGTATATAATTCGTAGAGGAACCGTAGTTCGACATTTGAGTTTTCTCCAACTCATTTTATTGACCAATAATGATGATGAATAACTAACAACTAATTTCAAGATATATTAATACATACATTGAGTAGATAGTAATGGTTAATCTATGAGATCTTCTCTCGCTACATAGTGAAAACAAAGACAAGCTATAGAGGAATTTCTCCTAATCTGACACCTTCTATAAGTATCATATTAGATTTGGATTCAATTGAATGATATACTTATGATTTCATTACTATACACTCTATGTATCATATCCATTACCTATAGGATGAATATACAAATATATTATCATTATAGAGAACTTAAAAATTAATACATCCAAATAGACTCAAATCGATTCAATTATTACTATACACCTCTATAGGATCTCTCAAGAACTATCAATGAATCAACACACAAATCTCTTAGTAATTTCATAGGAGAACTAGTAATTTAAGAATATAGGTAAATAAAATTTAAGTAGAATTTATATACAACACACAACACACAATCTCTATAAATGTTATAACCAATTTAATATTTTGTTTACACCATATGTTCTCATTAATATTGTTTAATGTAGCGAATATAAAAATTGACAATATATTGAACGTAAAATTTATTTAACAACTTTCAACTTGCTGATTGCAGTGAGAGGGCAGCATTTGAACAAGCATATCTCTTACGTCTGATATCCAAAATTAATAAAACAATATGTTTCGGAAAGGTGGAGGAACCAACAACAAAACCCAGAAAGCATTTGATAATTTTCTAAAACAAGTGTGAGCAGTTTTTTCTGCAACCTAATTCACTATTGGAAAGGCATGCAAATTTGAAAGCAAGATTATTAAATTGAATCAATAAAAAAAATCATACCTCAAAAAAATGTTTTGCAGGTTTGAGTGTTCGTCTAGTGACACAATCAAAATCATTTCTCAACTAAGTGGAAACACATGAAATATAACTACTTGTTTGACAATGCACCTGCTTAACTCCACCCATTTATCTTTGTGTTTCAACGACTATTCTTAGCCAAGAAGAAATATATATATAAAACAAAACTCAGGAAACAGTAATTTTTAAACCACATGTCGATTTAAATATGTAAATCTACCATTATTAATACCATAGCATCCAATATATTCGGGGGTTCAAGTAATACAAAACATGTAAACTTATAGCTTGACAATACATTAATATAAATAAGGTGATCCAAAAACCAGTATTAACTGATAAAAAAAAATTTACCTAATAAAGAATGTCTACAACTAGATTAAAAAAAACATTCCAAAAAGAGGAGGCATAACTAGTTCAAAATATGTATAACAACTGACAAAGTTTAGAACATTGCATGCCATATGTTTTTGAAATCCTAGCTTCCTGTAGGTGCATAGTGAGCTTCAAAGAAAACAATTATAAACATAATAACATATAATTTAGGCATTATACAATGCAGCATCATACTTCAACAGTGGATAGAGAAATTTGTTTAAACATTGTACATAAAATCTGCCTTGGTAATTGCATAGGTATAACATATCAAATGATCTGGGAACCTCTCAATTCCTCTCAATTAATCTTTGTTTTGACACTAACATGTTTAAGAATAGAATGAGTAGAAATAACTATTTATTGATAAAGTTTACTTTAGACTTGTACAGATTGGAAATCATTAATTCACTTTTGGATGGTTGATACATATATGAATTGCTAAAGCAATAAGGGTTTGCATATGCTGTTAGTCTTCATCCTGTTTATTATGACTCTTAGTATATACGTTTACGAGGGCATTTTAAGGAATGAGATATTATTTTCATGTTTTAACATGGCTTTAAATATTCCTCAATGCATATTCCTAACAATTTAGTTATTTGTCTAAGTATTTAGAGGAGGAAAACATTGCATGAAGGTTCCTATTTAATATGCTCCTTATGGACTCTGTTGTTTTTTCTTTTTCTAAAGGCAACCTATTGACTCTCTGCTTGTATTTAATATAATGTTGTGCTATGGAAATTAACAATACAAAATTCTATCTGAGAGCTCAAGGTGTCAAATCAAAACACAGATTTATTCAAGACAAGGATTGAAATAGTTACTGGAAGGGGAACAGTAGTAACCAGTTTACTTTTTTTCTAATGTTTTTTTTTTTCTAGATTCAACCAACCATTTGTTGCAGGCCAGAACTACCAAAAAGGATTACTTTGTCAAAAATGTGGGATTCCAAATGTTTCGTTTTTGAAAGCATAGTTATCAATATTTATGCTTCCACAACAACCAGACCACTGAACTCACAAAAAGATTGTAAGTTGTGTTTGCTTCAGAAAATGCCAATTTAATAGGTAGCCTAAATGAAGATAAAATAGTACGATACAACTTGTCTATAGATTTCCAATGCTTGCAGCTAAGAAAACTAAGCAAAGTTGAATGGGTATTAATTCTTCTTGCTTATTTAACATGGAGATGAGATCAATTTTTTTTTTATGCAACAGGCAAAAAAAAAAAAAAGAAGAATAGAACAAAACCTGAATATGAGTGTAAATAATAACAATTAAGTATATTCAAAATGAGGACACAAGATATTTTAAAGTGCAAAAACAATGTACAGCTACCAGTGCGTGAAAAACATTGCAACATTACAAATTAGGCTATCAACAAGACCTATTGTTGTGAATTTTCTAAGATGAATCCTACCATTGTTGTCTTGGGAATGGGTGCCAAAAGAATCATGAACAAACAATCCTAATTGAATGCAACCATATTCAAAGGGACAATAGCGCAGGATAATTAATGGATCACAAATATGGGTGATAAGTTCTTTTTTTTATTCATTCAAAAATCAGAAGCTTAAAGAAGACTCCAAGGTAACGATAGATTTCAAACCATACAGCAGTCTTAGCACATTATCAAAGCATAGCTATTAAATCCATTATAACTGTAGCTTTCTTAAAAAGTGTTCGATGTTGCATCTCCTACACCATTTACAATTATCATTCATTACACAACACAAGAGATTGTCTCAAGGGACACAGAGCACCCATCCCTCACAGTACTGGATAAGAGTATTTCAGCAGAGACAAGCTTGAGGAATATGCAAGCATTGATGTATAGCTAAACACCACCACAACCATTATAAATCTGCAATCATTTTTAGAGTGGATGGCCACGAAGACTTACCTGGCTGGATTAATCCTTGATTTAAAATTGAGAGATTAGATGGTAAAAATAAAATAGCATCCAAGTCACCACGCCAACATTTCCCCCCTCATCCTTGAGCGATCCCCAATTGGCAGCCATCAAAATCCTCCCTTGATCTCCTCCTCCCTTCCATATGAAAAATGAAAATCCTGTCTTTTCCTTCTTTTTATTTTTTTCCACTCTACACAACTACCGCCATTAATATCACTTTGCCATCACCTCCTCCTCACGTTATCTCCCTCACGTTTTTGTATCCATCACTCACCATAACCGAGGTAGATATCAGAATATCGAAGTTTTATCTAGCTCCTACATTCTTAAGTTCGAGGCATGATCTCATTGTCGTCTTTTATGCGAATAGCTTCATTGCATGACATGATTTATTTCAAGATTTCAATAAGATTCGCCTAGTGCGAGACATGGACTACTAGGACGACATACATTTAAACAAACATTTTATCACTGTTTAAAGGATTTCCCAGGAAGATAAATACCACTGACAAAGCAGCAATTACTTCACAAGCAAGGATAAATATATCAAATTCTTAAATGAACTTGTAGCTCATCAAATGTGATTTCCACCTGCTTCCATTTGGAAATGCATTCATTCCTTTAATGGACCCCCAATCAGGAAAATATGCTAGCTAGGCTTTCTTCTTAATAGTTGCAGTCCGTATACCCGACAAGAAGAATTCCATTTATGGTGCTGAAGAAGAAAATGTGTTGGGGACACTTTATTTACCTAACCAAATAGAATTCCATAAATGCATTTTTTTGTGTGGACACATTGATCCATGAACTCTCTTTTAAGTCTCATCATTAATAATTACTCTTGTCCTTGCACAGAGTTGCAGGAATTGGGCACGCTCGATTGACAAGCAAAACATCCTAAAATAATGAACCCAATATCTATCTCTATCCATCCATGCTCTACCAACAACATTCACTATAATAATGGATTCAAACAACATGTTGATCTACTAAACTTCATCAAGAATCCACCAAACGCAATTATAAATATAGCTTTATAAAAGTGTCACTTTGTTTCATACAAAAAACATCACAAATTAATATACAATTTCCTTTAATTCACTTATATGGAAATGCATCGAATGGAAACATGATTTAAGAATTTGATCTTAAATATGACAAAATATCTCTTTGGGAAGAAATTTCCTCTACTCTTATAGGTTCCAATTTAGGTATTCAAATAATAAGGCTAGCAATACATCACTCAAGTTTATGAACACTTCATAGGAAATGGGTGTTAGAAAAAAGTACCATCATTGGAGAATAGATGGGATCCAACCAAAATAGTTTGTATGACCCTGTATGCTTTGATGAGTTAACTTTCTTTTCATTCCTTGAATTGATAAATAGCAATATTCACTTATATTAAAATAGACCTTATAAAAATAAACTAAGACGATAACTAAATAAATAAAGTATTAGTACACCTACGCACAAGGGGTGACCATGATGGTTATGGATAGGACTTTCATGCGAGTAATAAGGTTACCATACAAGGCAGGGCCTTACACTATTAATGATGTTTGTTATTGCACATTGTTTGAGGTGTCGAAAATGGAAATATCTAGGCTTGTCAATCATGTATAAATCTACCATGTTAGTGGCAACTCTTTGTTAGAGGAATATGGTATTCCTTAAGGTGGGTGCTTTGGTCTATTTTTTTATGGGTGGTGTTTTATTTATTAGGTTTTATACATTGTTCTTTGGTTGTGTTGGGTTTCCTAATCATTACTTACTCATTGGTTGGATTCTCTCGAGACCTTTAAGGAGTTAGGGCCTCTAATTATCAATTAAAGAATATTTCCATTGTCCATCTTCAACACCAGTTAATATGGTGAAGTGCAAATTGACCAAGAGACTTTGAAGGCCAATGGAACCCTCCACACAAGGGCTATGGTCTTGGTATACTTTATGGATATATTTTAAAAAATATTGAATTTAGAGGAGGTCAAGGATTATTTGGAGCACTTATTGGTCTCACATGACATATTATGCATGATCTAGAGAAGTTAGGTGATGCGTAAAGGTTTTGCATGAGGAATTAGGAATTGCAAGATATTATTTTAGACCTAGACACCCTCACAAAATTATGCCAAGACTTACACATTGTAATGAATTACCTCCTAGTATCACAACATAAACACTTGGTATAGGCTTCTAGTGGTTACACTATGCCTCATCTAGAAACAATTTCTTTAGTTCATATGCGAGGTGCACACAATTGATGAAGGGGTTAAAATTTTAGGGGCTCAACACTCTTGATGGTGGTTGTAGTTTTAAAGTTAAGAATATTGCAGTGGTTGGGAATGGTATGCCTAATAGGGCCTAGATCATTAGAACAATATACCAATTATTTCAAATGTAGTTCACTATGTATTTTTCAACCACCATTAATGATTTTTGTTAATGTATTTTTTGTTGTTATGTTTTATTTTATG
This sequence comes from Sequoiadendron giganteum, assembly GCA_007115665.2. NCBI lineage: Eukaryota > Viridiplantae > Streptophyta > Pinopsida > Cupressales > Cupressaceae > Sequoiadendron > Sequoiadendron giganteum. The sequence goes on from CM021102.1 coordinate 662,400,741, forward strand.
TTCCTTGTTTTCACCATAATCCCCCCCTTCAAAGGCTATTCACACAAGTATGCAAATTAATTATTTCAGTATGCATATGGTGTTTCATGTCCTTGGTTGGGGTTCCTACTAGTCATCTAATTCAATCAATTATATAACAATAACAAAAATAAACCCACCAAAGTAGATAATACAAAGGTTACAAATAGGTGTTGAAATATTTGATGTTGGGATTCCTAATGCCAATTGACAACAATGGTTGTGTGTTGTATTGTGCCAAACTTTAAGAATAATTTGTAATGTTAAATTTGTTGTCAGAAATTAAATCCTAGTATAAGAGAAACAATATTAAATTTGTCAGCACTTTTGTATAAAAGATAATTATTTTCTATGCTTGTTATTTTATTTACTTCTTACATGATCTATAATTTTTTGCATTCATCTTCTTATTGTAATGTTATTTGTAAATAGTTTTTAATTATATAAACTAATTTTTTTTGGGGGATTAGGTGATAGTTACCTTGCAAATCCATTCGTCTAGTTTATTTTATTTTTATGTGTAATTAGAAAATTAATGCATTTGATCCTTAGTACAGGGAATGAGTAATCTTGGACACCATTGTGTGACCTAAGGAGAACAACATGAATTATTATTCTCTAATTATTTGGGATTATTATTACAAGAAGATGTGTAAAGAGAAAAATAAATATGTAAGGTCATTTTAGAATATGAAAAATCATGTCTTGTTAATAGTTTCTTAATGGGGCACTTCGGAGATACAACTTGAATTTCTTAATATTATGATGGAGGTCAATTCTTGGAAGTTATTTTTTATTCTCAATTTATATGCTCTGCATGAAATGTTTTATGAGAATTCATTCCATGATATTTGGGACCTTATTTAGGCCAATTGTATTATTATTTGGTGATTTTTTGGGCCTCCTTGTTAGGGTTCAGATAGATCAGAGCAATAAACATTAACAATTACATGCAGATCAAATAGCCCATAAATAACAATGAAGTATAACACAAAAGAGATAAACATAGAAATTTAATGTGGTTCACCCAATATGGGCTACATCCACAGAAACTCAGTCACCCAATGATTTTATTATCTAGTGCAAAACATATTACAATCTCATGAATCACACACACCGTAACTTACATCCCAACCGCTTATAACAAGCTTTTTGGAAGCTTCTAGAATTAAGGTTTTACAAAAAAAAATTCCATTTGACATGTTAGCGGGAAAACCTTGACATGTTAGCAAGGATACGTTACGAGTGTACAATATTTGTATGATAATTCACCACATACCAAAAATCTCCCACTTGGAGATTGATCAAGCTCCACACCAAATAATCTCCCACTTGGAGACTGATCTTGGATGACATCGCTGCACTTGTAGCTCCCACTGGATTATAGGTTTGGTTGGTTTCTTATGTCCACCATTATTAGTTGTGAAGGCCAATGAAAACTAATGAGGAAATCGGTTTCTCCTGTGTAACTGCCTTTGTGACCATATCTGCAGGATTCTCACTTGTGTGAATTTTCTCTAGCTTCAACTATCCATCCTCCAAAACTAATCAGATGAATTGGTATCTGAGCTGTATGTGCTTAGTTTTTGAATGTAGAGATGAATTATTAGCAAGATGAATGAAATTCTAGTTATTAGTGTACAAAGGGCTATATTCTTGTCGTTGACCTAATTCCTCCAGAAAATGTTATAAACAAATCATGTCCTTGCTAGCTTCCGTAGCAGCAACATACTCAGCTTCAGTGGTTGAAAGTGCAAAAACCTTTTGCAGCCTTGAAATCCAACTGATTGTAGTACCTCCTATAGTAAAAACATACCCTATAGGACTCCTCCTGCTATCAATATCACCCACCAAATCAAAGTCAATATATCCTTTCAGAGCATAATTTGTTCCTCCAAAACATAGTTTCTTTGAAGTAGTACCTCTTAAATATTAGAGAATTCATTTTACCACATTCCAATGTTCCATTCCTAGATTTCTCATATACCTTCTCACGACTCCCATTGCATGTGCAATATATAGCCTTGTGCATACCATTACATACATCAAGCTACCAACTGTTGATGCATATGGTATCTCAGACATTTTGTCTTCCTCCTCTTGTGTCTTTGGACACATCTCCTTAGTAAACTTATATAGCTAGGTAAAGGTGTACTAACTGCTTTTACATTCTTCATGCTAAACCTTTTGAACACCTTCTCTACATACTCACTTTGAGAAAAAAATATTTTTTTGTTTGTCATGTCCCATGTGATCCTCATACCAAGGATTTGTTTTGTTGTACCCAAATCCTTCATAGCAAATGAATTTACTAATTTCTACTTAAATTCATTAATAGTCTACCTGCTAGACCTAGTAACAAGCATGCCATCAAAATAAAGCAATAAGGTAATATAGCTATCATTACCCAATTTCTTAAAGTAAACACAATAATCAAAATGACATATTTTATAACCTTGTTCAACCATAAAGGTATCAAATTTCAAATACCATTGTCGAGGTGCTTGCTTCAGGCCATACAAACTCTTCTTTAACCTGCACACAAATTCCTCCTTACCCTTGACTTCATATCCCCATGCCTGCTGCATGTATATTTCCTCTTCCAAATCCCCATGGAGAAATATTGTTTTCACATCTAGTTGTTCAAGATGCAAGTCTTCCACAGCCACAAGACTTAGAATAGTTCTAATAGAAGTCATCTTTACAATGGGAGAAAATATTTCATCAAAATCTACACCTTTTTTCTATGCAAAGCCTTTTACCATGAGTCTGACTTTATATATTTTCTTTTCTCCATCTTCTTCCTTCAACCTCTAAACCCATTTATTTGGAAATTCTCTTTTACCTACAGGAAATTGGACTAATTCCCAAGTCTGATTCTACAGCAAGGAATCCATTTCCTCTTTCATTCCTAGCTCCCACTTCTTTTTGGTATCTACCTACATTGCTTCGTCATAACCTTCTAGTTCACCAAAATCAATTGATAATATAGAATATAATGATGGAGAAAATGTTTTTGGAGGTCTAGTTATCCTTGTAGAACGTCTAACACTTGTAGGAGTCTGTGGGATAACTTGTTGTTGTTGAGCATCAAGTACCACTGACATTTTATTTTCTAGAACCTCATCCAACACCACATATTCCTTTTTGGCCTGTTCATGCTTCTTTTCCTACAGCTAACCCTTATACATGACCTTCTCATTGAATATAACATTTTTTATTCTAATTATTTAATTATTTTTATAATCCCATAATCAATAACCAAATTCATCTACTCCATATCCAATGAAGGTACATTTTTTAGACTTAGCCTCAAGCTTGATTCTATTTTCAATATCAACATGGACAAAAGCTTCACAACCAAAGGTTTTCATAAATGAATAGTTTTACCTATCCATGCATCCTCTGGAATTCCACCATCCTTGCATGCTCCATAATGGTCATATTCATCCTCTCAAACACACCATTTTCTTGTGGGGTTCCAGGTGTAATGATGAATATTTTCTGCAAGGTAAAACTAGGTTAATAACACATGCATATTAAATTAAAATCCAACAAACAATCGAATGCATAGGAGAAATAAGAAAGAAAATGAATGAAAATAGAACAATCTCACCCATTTCTCTCCTCCATGGCTAATTTCCATTGTACCTTCTTGGCTTGCTGTGATGAAGAATGTGCCCTCAGATTTGTGTGAGCAAACTCTATACTTGACTAGTTCTAAGCAAAACTTTGAAGGATTTCTTAAATATGATTGCATAAGAAAATCAATTCTAGAGTGCAAGTAGCTAAATCGAAAATTTAGAAGATGATAAATAAGAGATAATAACCAGAGATAAGATTAATCAAGATGTCGAAAATGAGGACAAGATTGCCATTTTATAGAAAATGAAATCTTGCACGAACATACGAGATGAGAGATTGAGAAATGCCCTAGAATCAATGGTTAAGATTAAAAACGGAAACTCTCAATTAGGGTTAGGGTAAGAATCCCCAAATGTGTGGAAAAGATTTAATCTAGGAAATTAAATCAATTATGGAGAATGAAAGTGACAGTGAGATGAAATTAGCAAAAATCAAAAGATAAGAAGATGAGATTTTAGAAAATTAGTAATTTTAGCAATTACTTGATTTGTAGAAGAATCTTTCCATTTTGAATTAAATTAATTCAAAATATGGATTTTGTGAGATAAAAATTAATTGATTTAAAATTAATTACTAAAAGAAGAATCAGTTAACTATGTGAAGTCATTTTTAAATAAATTGCTTTATTTAAAAAGAGGGAAATGTCACATATGGCAATTAAATAATTAGGAATAATTATTTAATTTAGAAGAGATAGTTAATTAGTTAAATAAATTAATGAATCTATTTAATTAAAAGAGGATTTAGGAATTAGTGACATATTAAATAAATATATTAAAATATATTTATTTAATAATCAGGAGGACATTAATGATAAAGATTAATTAAATAAATTGAGGAATTTATTTAATTATGAGAAGACTATGATAATTAGTGACACATTAAATAAATAAATAAGATTTATTTATTTAATAATCATGAAGAATAGAAGATCATGAATTAATTAAATAATTATGCATTATTCAATTAATAGTTGAAGGTGGGTTAGAAACATAATTAAAATGTCATAATTATGCTAGGACGAAAGGTGGTAAAATATTGCTTGCAGGCTTTGGTCATTTTAACAAGAGCCACCAAGAGAAGATACTTGAGTTGGTCCCCATACATCTGAATGCACAAGCTCTAATTTCTCACTCTTCTTCTCTTTCCCAACTTTGAGAAATCAGACTCTTTTATGTTTTCCATAAACACAATTTTCACAGAACTCCAAGTCAATTTGCTTCAAACCTGGTAGCAAATTTCTAGAGTGAAGGATATTCATCCCTTTCTCACTCATGTGCCCAAGTCTATGGTGCCACAATTATGTTTTTGTCCTTGTAGAAAGTGCTATAACTATCTCAGTAGTAATTGTTTTTGTAGCAACTAAGGTAGAGTAAGTATTACTAGTACACAAATACAATGTGCCTACCTTTTCACCTTTAGCTACTACTAATGCACCTTTAGTGACCTTCTAGACTTTGTCTGAAAAGGTAACCATGCAACCTTCACTATCTAGTTGTCCTACAAAAATTAAATTCCTTCTCAAATTTGGAACATACCTTACCTCCTATAGCAACCATTCATTTCCATTTTGCAACTTGATTTTTATATTTCCTTTTTCCAACAATCTGATAGGTCTCATCATCACCCAAATATACATATCCAAAATCACCTTGAACATAATCTATTAGGGTTAGAAGGTAGATATATAACAAATTAAATGAAGATTTGAACAATAAAATAGAGTAATATAACACACATAGAAGACAACACAAAATTTAACGTGGTTCACCCAATCTGGGCTACATCCACAAAACCACAACCATCCAATGATTTTATTATCCAGTGCAAAACCTATTACAATATTGCGAATAATGCCATGCTACAACTCTTCATCCCAATCGCTTATATCAAGCTTTTAGAAGCTTCCAAAAAATTAGGGTTTACAAAGTCAGAAAGGAAACACGAAGAGTGTACGATACTAAAAAGTGTACAGTATAGCATGATCAGTCGCCACATACCAACAATCTCCCACTTGGAGACTGATCAGGCTCCATACCAACACAATATCCCACTTGGAGACTCATCCTGGATGACACCACTGCACTTACAACTCCCACTAGAAATACACACCTTGGACCTTGCTGCTCTATTATACTTGAATTCAACCTTGAAGGCCAACCGAAGCTAAAGAGGACCTCAGCTTCTCCCTTGTCACTGCCTTTGTAAAAATATTCGCTGGATTGTCATTTGTATGTATATTTTCTAGCTTTACCTGTCCATCCTCCAATACTGACCAAATGAAATGATATCTCAGTTGTATGTGTTTGGTTTTAGAGTGCAAGGCATAATTCTTTGCAAGATGTATAAAAATTTGGCTATCTGTAAACAAGTGATTTTCAGCCTATGTTTTTCCCAACTCTTCCATGAAGACTTGTAGCCATATCATATCCTTTGTTTCCTCTGTTGCAACCACATATTCTTCCTCTTTAGTGGATAAAGCAACCACCTTTTGAAATCGAGAAATCCAACTCACTACTCTCCCACTAACTGTAAATACATAACCTGTGGTACTCTGCCTGGTATCTATATCCCCTGCCAAATCTAAGTCAACATAGCCTTTTAAATCTGTATTAGAGTCCCCAAAACATAAACATTTATTGGATGTACCTCTCAAGTACCTGAGAATCCATTTTATCGCATTCCAATGCTTAACTCTAGGATGACTCATATACCTGCTAACAACTCCTACAACATGTACAATATACGGTCTCGTGCATACTATGGTGTACATTAAACTACCTACAGATGAAGCATATGGTACCTTGGACATTTTTTCTTCCTCCTCTTGTGTCTTTGGACACATATCCTTAGTCAATTTTACATGACTAGGCAAAGGTGTGCTAACAACTTTTGCATTCTCCATATGAAATCTTTGCAACACCTTTTCAACATAATCAGCCTGAGATAAAAACAATTTCCTGTTTTTCCTATCTCTTGTAATCTTCATACCAAGGTGTTGTTTTGCTGCCCCTAAATCCTTCATAGCAAATGAATTTGCTAACTATTGTTTTAATTCCTTTATGTGATCCATGTTAGACCCCGCTACAAGCATATCATCAACATATAAACATAAAATAATGTAGCTATCTTCACCTAACATCTTAAAATAAACATAATGGTCTGAATTACACTTGTTGTAGCCTTGCTCAGCCATGAAACTATCAAATTTAAGATACCATTGCCAAGGTGCTTGCTTCAAGCCATATAAACTTTTCTTCAATATGCACACTAGTTTCTCCTTACGTTTGACCTCAAATCCTTGTGGTTGTTCCATATATATTTCCTCTTCGAAATCACCATGGAGAAAGATAGTTTTAACGTCAAGTTGTTCCAAATACAAATCTTCAACAACCACAATACTTAAAAATGTATGAATAAAAGTCATTTTAACAACTGGAGAAAATATTTCATTAAAATCAATACCCAGTTTCTGTGCAAATACCTTTACAACTAATCTGGCTTTAAATATTTTCTTACCTCCATCCTCCTCTTTCACCCTGTAAAACCATTTGTTTGGTAAAGCCTTTTTTCCTGCAGGCAACTTGCATAATTCCCAAGTCTGATTTTCCAACAAGGAGTCCATTTATTCTTCCATTCCATGCTCCCACTGAACCTTGGTATCCACTTGCATAGCTTCATGATAACATTCTAGTTCACCAGCATCAATTAATAAAATAGAATACAAAGAGGGAGAAAATCTTTCTAGAGGTCTACTTATCCTTGAAGATCACCTAACATTCACTGGAGTTTGTGGTATTTCTTGTTTTTGTTGTTGCAGAGCATAATGAACCACTGGAACATTGTTGTTTGTAATATCATCCAGCACTGCATAATCCTTTTTTTGTCTTCTCATGCTGCTGAAATAGATCTTTGTACAACACTTTCTCATTGAATATGACATCCCTGCTTCTCACAATTTTCTTATTTTAAAAATCCCAAAGCCTATAACCAAATTCATCAATGCCATATCCAACAAATATACATTTATTTGATTTTGCATCAAGCTTGGTTCTATTTTCAGAATCTATATGTGCAAATACTTCACAACTGAAGGTTTTGAGAAAAGAATAACTCACCTTCTTACCTATCCATGCTTCCTCTAGAATACCACAACCCAAAGGATTAGAGGGACCTCTATTAATTAAATAAACAATAGTATTTATAGCCTCTTCCTACATGTTTAAAGGCATCCCAACATGCAATATCATAGTTCGTGCACGCACCATTATTGTTCTATTCATGTGCTCAGCCACTCCATTTTCCTATGGAGTCCTTGGAACTATTTTTCGCCTACGAATACCATTAGAGGAACAATAATCTTCAAACTCTTTGCTGAAATACTCACCACCATTATCAAATCTGAGACATTTTATCTCATTACCTGTCTCATTCTCAACCAAGCTTCTCCATTTTTTAAAAGTTGCAAATACATCGGATTTTTGTCTAAGGAAATAAATTCATACCTTCCTAGTTGTATCATCAATGAATGCAACATAATACTGAGAGTCGTTGAGAGAAGATACCTGAGTTGGTCCCCATACATCCGTATGCACAAGCTCCAATTTCTCATCTTTCTTTTGTTTCCCATCTTTGAGAAAACTAACTCTCTTTTGTTTTCCATAAACACAAATTTCACATAGATCCATATTAACACATTTTAGACCTGGTAAAACATTCTTTGAATGAATTGATTTCATACCTTTTGCACTCATATGCCCAAGTCTATTATGCCATAGTGCTGATTCAGAATCCACAACAACTATCTGATTTTCTGCCTGCTGAACTACAACAACTATTCCTGAACATTGATTTTTATTTGCAATAGCTAAAGTAGTAGGAACAGTATGACCTATACAAAGATATTGTAGGATTTGAGAAATGCAAATCCATAGACCCTGATTAATACCTGCATGCAAAAGACTTGTCATAGAGAAAGAGACAGATCCAGACAAGGGTTTGGGTCTCACAATATGCAAGATATATTCCAGAAAAATGAATAGAGCATCAATGAAATACAAGAGATCGATCCTTATAAAAGGAGATCAAAACCTAAAAGGAAAACCTAACCCTAAAGGTGAGTGCATTTAATAATTAATATTAATTATTAAATGACTAATATGTGTGCAAGGCGAAATCTTAAGAGGAGAGTAAAGTTAATTAATTACTTTACTCTAACACCCCCCCTTAAGATAAGCAAGAGTGCAGCTACAGACTAGTGCAAGAAAGCAAAAGAACTACAGTGCATGAAAGTAAAATTGGGTCCCGGCAACTAGGCCTGATCAGGTACCCAAGTACAAGGAAATCTCTATGAAACGGAGAAAAGGAGAAAACCCAGTGGGAAAAAACTCCTCTCCAAAAAGAGATGCAAAAAGAAAGTACAAATGAAATGTCTCAAGAGACTCTCTCAAGAACATATGCAGATATACAATCAGATACGCCCCCATGAGAGAGAGTGGAGACTCCAAAGCCCCCCCAGAATGAGAGAACCCCTGTGCCAATGATCAAACCGATGTGTCACCTCAGAGGAAGAAACAGATCCAATGGTCGAAGATGAGGAAATCCCTGGATGTGAGGTGAAAATGGAAGTCCTAGATGATGCGCACTGAAGAATGAAACATCAATATGAGTGTATGAAAAACAAAATGGTGAATCAAACAACTCAAGATGATCCTGAAATGGAATCTCCAATGAAGAAGGGATAACAGGTGTGCTGAATCTGTCATCTGTGAGGAAAGGAATATCCTCAGATATGGCCTCAACAACTGCACTTGATGGCTCGATGAGTGGAGCAACAATGTCAGTCACAACTGAAGAGGTATCCTGCTGAAAAAATGTAATCTCAATAGGAGGAAGAGGTGTAGAAGTCTCAACACTAGTCTCATGAATAGATGGAAGAACACATAAGTTCAAGTGACCGAACTTCTCCTCAGATACTACATGCTCTCTTGTAGAAAGAGAGGGAGATGGTGGACCAAAGTGTGTGAATGCATACAATCGGGAAGAATGATCAACTTGTCCCTGTTGCAACAATGTTGCCAGTCTGAATGTCTCTGATGTGCACTGAATCAGGTGTGAACTCAACTGTCTTCCCTGTCCCACTGTGAGCAATCTGATAGATGGAGAGAAGGTTAGTGGACAAAGATGGAACACATAGTACATCATTGAATGTACCGTCATCAATATCGATAGAACCTTTCCCACATACACTCATATAAGTGTTATTACCCATCAATATGTGTGGTGAGGACGCAGCCTCGAAAGATGAGAACATGTCCTGAGAAGATGCCATATGGTGTGAAGCACCTGAATCCAATAGCCATCTAGATGAATGTGAACTGGTGGTTGCACATAATGCATGACCCTTATGTGGGGCCTGTCCATCTATCTGGAATGATGGTGAAGAAGAAGACCCGCCTGAAGTAGATGAAGAAGAGTGATGAATATGGTTCTTCTCAAGAAGAGCTGTCAAATCTGAAACCTGTTTTGCATATCCATCTATCTTCTTCTCATAACACTTGGACTCATCATGTCCTAGCTTAGTGCAATAAGCACACTTAGGTCTATCTTTCTTCGATGATTCCCCCTTAGGAGAAGGTGAATCAGAAGTCTTCTGTGAACTAGAATCCTTCCAATGCTCTGTGGTCTGTGGTTTTTGTTTTTGCTTCTGCTTCTGCTTCCCCTGATATGACTGTGCTACCAATGCTTGGTGCGGTGATCCTGTGAGAGCATCCAACTGTGATATCTTAGCCTGCTCTTGAGTCAAACGATCACAAAACACCTCAAAAGAAGGCATGGTAAAACGTGCACCCAAGGCATCCATAGTGAAATGGAAGGTAGATGAGAATATCTGAAAGTTCCCACGAAGTTTTGACAAAATTAGGTAAATACACTCTGTATCAGTCTTAACCTTACCACAACCCTGTAGAAGAGATCTTTGTTGTTTGAATTTCGTTAGAAAGTCCTCAATGGAGGGAAAAGAATCAGGTACAAGTGAAGTCAACTCTGCCTCAATCTGCAATGCTCTAAACTCGTTGATAGTGCCAAAAAGTCCCTCAAACTTGGTCCAATAGGCCCTAGGTGTGAGACACCCTTCAAGATGAAACAGGAGACTGTCTGAAATGTGCAAAGCAATCAATCCCATAGCCTGATCCATATTGTTCCTGTGCTGCATAACCTCAAAGGCGCGAGTCAATGGAGGCTGAACTGCATCCAAATAGGACCATAACCCTCGAGACTGAAGAAGTGTCATCATGCGACCCTTCCAAGTGTGATAATTATGCGGTGTGAGAAGCTCAATAGATCTGTCGGCCATGCTGTGAACTGTGCCTCAATTGCTCTGAATGTGTTTTTATTATTATTAAGTGGTCTTTCAGAACTAGATAGAAGATGCAGAAGGGGTTTTTGTTTTGTTTTGGTGTTTATAGATTCTGGTTTTCTGATGTAGATGACAGAAAGCAAGAAAAAACACCCCCCCACAATGCAAAAATCCAATCCCCAGTACAAACTGAAAGCCAGAAAACAATAAAAAGCAGTAATTGGTATGAGACAAATCTCTGAGTACCTGAAGAATTTTCTGGTGAAATAAACTGCAGATCTGGAAAGAGCACAGAACCACCTTTCCGACGCCTATTCGCTTTCGAAAAACGGAGCAAAATTGAGCAAGTTATGCCCCTCGGAGTGCAAAAATATCATCTGACTTTGACTGCGAAAAACTGCATGCAAACTGAATATTTTTGAAGAAATTCCTACACCATCAGAACGGGCCGGAACCAGCTTTCCGGCGATATCTTGTTTTTGCAAAACGGAGATCGTATGCAAATAATATGCCCGATTTTGTGCAAGTAGCTCAAAAGGGTTTTTAAAAAAATTTGAACAGCCCTCAAGGGCTAAAAGTCTTCGGCCCCTGGTCACCGACCAGGGGGCTGGCGGCTGGGAGCTAAGGTCGAAGCCCTTGGGCCTGCATGTGACCCTGGCACTGGCAGGTTAAGCCCGCGGGGGCTGCGCAGTCCACCGGCGGCGGCTCTGGTGGCGCCCGGGTGGCCTCCCAGTGGCGGACCGATTTCGACGATTTTATACACTGGCAGCGCTAAAATTTTATTGAAAATGCGAAAAATCAATTTAAAAATTGATTTTTTTCCAAAATTTTTTTTGCCTCGAAAACTGTGCCGTACGGTCCTGGTAAATTTTTTTGCTTCCCAGAACACCTGTGGCCAAATCGGACAAATTTTATATGAAAATAGGGGTTTTTGGATGCTGCGAGCTCAACGGTGAGGTCCGTTTGAGCTCAAAGTGCACCAAAAAAATAAACCCCCTATTCCAAATAAAAACTAGAAAAAGAAAACAGATTTGATGCAGCCAAACCTAGATCTCTAAATCTTTCAAAAAACTGAACAAGCTGCAGCAGATCTGGCTCTGATACCATGTAGGATTTGAGAAATGCAAATCCACAGACCCCGATTAATACCTGCATGCAAAAGACTTGTCACAGAGAAAGAGACAGATCAAGACAAGGGTTTGGCTCTCACAATATGCAAGATGTATTCCAGAAAAATGAAATAGAGCATCAATGAAATACAAGAGATCGATCCTTATAAAAGGAGATCAAAACCTAAAAGGAAAACCTAACCCTAAAGGTGAGTGCATTTAATAATTAATATTAATTATTAAATGACTAATATGTGTGCAAGGCGAAATCTTAAGAGGAGAGTAAAGTTAATTAATTACTTTACTCTAACAGATATAAGGTGTATACTTTCACACCTTTTTCTACCACTAAGGAACCTTTTGTAACCTTCCAATTTTTATCACTAAATGTAACAACACAACCTTCATCATCTAGTTTCCCTGCAAAAATTAAATTTCTTTTTAACTTTGGAATGTGCCTTACCTCATGTAGTAGCCAATGATTCCCATTCTGCAACTTAATTTTGATTCTTCCCTTTCCAACAATCTGACAGGGTTCATTATCTCCCAAATAAACCAACCCAAAATCCCCTTGGACATAATCAAGAAAATAATTTTTATGGGGTGTAGCATGAAATGTAGCCCCTGAATCTAACACCCAAGAATCATCAATATTGTCAAGGGAAAGAATCAAAGCATCCTCATCAGATTTATTACTTACCACATTTTCCTCTTTATTTCCTTCCTTTTTGTCTCCTTTATTTTTTTGAGACCAACGATCTTTCTTTAAATGACCTGGCTTACCATAGTACAACCAATCCCTCTTGTCTCTAGATTGGGACGTTCTGTCCCTTGATTTTCCTCGTGACTTCCCACGACTTCCAAAATTGTTTCCTCTCTCCTTTGTTCTACCCCTGCTTTCTTCATTCAAAACACTGTCTGATGTGGATGTTCCACCTGAGCTTTTCCTGCAAATTTCCTCACTCAAAATAACACCAACAACATCATCAACCATCAATGTATTTGAAGCAGAAACAAAATTGCTAACAACCATTACTAAGCTATTCCAACTTTCAGGCAAAGAACACAAAATCAAAAGAGCCCTAACTTCTTCATCAAAGTTTACTTTTACAAAAGTTAATTGACTGGTAACCATATTAAAATAATTTAAATGATCAGTAACTGACCCACCTTCTACCATTTTCATATTAAATAAACGCTTCATAAGAAATACCTTATTCGAAGCAGAAGGATTTTCATATAACTTTGCTAGGGTTTCCATCAACTCTTGAGTTGTCTTTGTTGTTGTAATATTGAATGCCTCCGATTGTGCCAGGCATAAATGAATACTACCAAGTGCCTTTGTATCCAAAATATCCCAGTCCTCATTTTCCATTGCTATGGGTTGCTTGGTTTTCCCTTCCAATGGCCGCCATAAATCCTTCTGATAGAGGTAGTCCTCCATTTGCATCTTCCATAACTGATAGTTTTGCCCATTGAACTTCTCAACCTTCAACTTACCCTCATCTTCCATTGCTCCCACTTAACCGTGAGACTCCCACTCAACCATGAGAATTTCTTGCAGACGATAATAAAAAAACAATCCGCTCTGATACCACTTGTTAGGGTTAGAAGGCAGATATATAACAAGTTAAATGCAGATTTGAACAATAAAATAGAGTAATAAAATACACATAGAAGACAACATAGAGAATTTAACGTGGTTCACCCAATTTGGTCTACATCCACAAAACTGCAACCATCTAATGATTTTATTATCCTATGCAAAACCTATTACAATATTTTGAATAATGCCATGCTACAACTCTTCATCCCAACCGCTTATAACAAGCTTTTAGAAGCTTCCAGAAAATTAGGGTTTACAAAGTCGACCTTTTTCTTTTTCGATGACAAAACGAAAAAAAGGTGAAGAGTGTATAGCACTAAAAAGTGTATAGTATAGCATGATCAGTCGCCACATACCAACATAATCTACAAAATATTTCCTATGGGGTGTGGCATGAAATGAAGCCCCTGAATCTATTACCCATGAATCATTAAAATTATCTAAATATAAATTTAAAGTGCACCCTAAAATTTATTACTTGCAACATTAGCTTCCTTACTGTCATCATGTTTTCCATCTCCTTGTTTTCCCTTTTGATATGAACAATCCTTCTTCAAGTGTCCTGGATTTTCACAATGCTAGCAATCCATTTTTCGTCTAGATTTAGATCTGCCTTTCTTTGACTTCCCTTGTGACTTCCCACAATTTTTTGGGATTTTTCCTCTCTCCTTTGTTCTTCCCCTGTTCTCTATAGTCAAAGCATTACCCGATGTTGAAATCTCACCTTTGCTTTTTTGTCGCATTTCCTCACTAAGGATAGCACCAAAAACATCATCAAATTTCAATGTATTTGAACCAAAGACAAAGTTACTTACAACCATTACCAGGCTATTCTAGATTTCTAGCACATAACATAAAATCAAGAGAGCCCTTACCTCTTCATCAAAATTCACTTTTATAGAAGTTAACTAATTGGTAATCGTATTAAATTCATTTAAATGACCTGTCACAAATCCATCTTCAATCATTTTCAGATTAAACAAACACTTCATGAGAAATAACTTATTTGAGGCTGAGGTTTTTTTAATACAATTTAGCCAAAGCTTCCATCAGATCCTCTGTTGTCTTTGCTTCTATTATATTAAACGCCATAGATGGTGCCAAGAACAACCAAAGGGTTCCCAATGCCTTTCTATCCAGGAACTCCCATTCTTCATCAGACATCGTAGCATCTTTCTTTGTTTTTCCTTGCAATGGCTGCCATAGATCCTTTTGATACAAATAATCTTCTATTTGCATCTTTCATAATTGATAATTCTAGTTGTTGAACTTTTCAACCTTGAGTTTTCCTTCTTCCATTGCTCCCACTCAAATCTAGAGGTTTATTTCCAATCAACCAAAATATACACAATTCTGATACCAGTTGTTAGGGTTTAGACATATCAAAGCAATAAACATTAACAATTATATGCAGATTAAATAGCTCAAAAATAACAATGAAGAATAACACAAAAGAGATCAACATAGAAATTTAACGTGGTTCACCCAATATGGGCTACATCCACATAAACTCATCCACCCAATGATTTTATTATCCAGTGAAAAATAAATTACAATCTCATGAATCACACACATCGCAACTTACATCCCAACCACTTATAATAAGATTTTTGGAAGCTTCTAGAATTAGGGTTTTACAAAGTCATTTTTTTCATATGATGTGTTAGCAGAAAAACGTTGACATATTAGCGAGGATACGTTACAAGTGTACATTATTTGTATGATCAGTCGCCACATACCAACACTCCTTAAGCCTATGTATTGGAAGCATGAGATAAAGTTATTATATAGGTTATTCTCAAGTAATGTTATGTTGTCAAACTAAAGAAGATAGAGTGAATTGTATTATTATGATATTTATTCTTTATTAATACAAAATCATATCTCTCTAGTGATGTAGAGTTTTTTTAAGGATTTCTCTATGTTTATTCAATATCATTTGCGTTTGTTGATTTTAGTTTGCTAGTATAAATGTTAATTCATGTTATATTTTATATTTATGGTTAATTCAAATATGAAGAGGTACTATTTAGAAAAACTTATTAACCATCAACTAGTACTATTTAGAATAACTATATATATGTTTTCTATTATAAATGTTAATTCATTTTTTTAGTTTGTTGACTAGTTTTTATCAAGTAGAATAATAAGTGTGAAAACAATCACAATAAAAAATAGGAAGAGGTACTAGCCACTATGTGGCATTTTTTACTATATACTTAAAATACTAAAAATAATGAGTGTGAAAAAAATCAAAATAAACAATAGGGAGAGGTGCTAGCCACTACGTGACACTTGTTACTATATACATATAGATTTGACTATCACATATCTATCATTATATGATAATCAAATTTATACACTTTATGTTATATACTCACTATAATTTATCATTGGTTTTTACCAACAAAAATAACGAGTTAAAAAACAACTCACAAATTAAAAAATTAGGGAGAGGTACTAGCCACTATGTTGCTCTTTTTATTATATAAATGTAAAATCCCAAAATTAAAATTACATGTGTGTATAAAGGAAAATAACACTTTCTCTAAACTAGAAGTGATATCTAGACTAATCTACTAATGTAAGAAATAATTACATGGATTAATAGGGATAATAGAGCCATAGGAAACACATATCACAATGCTAAAACATTAAGTAATAATTAAGAAGTTAAATTTGAAATATGTGATGTTTGGATCTAGATACAAAGAAGATGCATGGAAATATTGTAAACATTGAAATTAGGGATTCTCGAACTAGAAACAATAAGTCTTTATTGATACCTTCCATTAGAACCTATACAAGATTTTTTCCTTTTTCTAGATCGATTCCATGTCTATAGATTATTTTCATGCTTGTAGATCTATCCTCTATTGTGTGGATATGTTTCTGATAGTTGTGAACTTATTCTCTTAGAATCATCTACTTCATTACCTCTTTCTCTCCTTTTTAGATTCGAAATATTCAAGAATACCTTTAGAGAGACTCTAGATCAATAGGGGGAAAATCAATAATCAAAGACAACAAGCTTCAGTCATGTAAATTATTCTAAGGTGATTATGTAGATCTAGGTTGATTTCAGTGCACTAATAGAAGTGGCCCTATCACTCTACTTCAATGAAAATGATATTCAAAGAATGTTTGTGCACTGTAATAGAGGAAATACAAGGACATTGCAATAAATCATGTAAACATGTGTTTAGTTGGTTTATTATAATTCATGAAAATAGATGAGAACCTTGGAAATTGAATCTGAGTATTTAAAATTTGGGGGTCAATTCTATGAGTATGGGATCAATCCCATGTTCGTTGGATTAACTTTAATGTGGGAATTGAGTATTGTGAACCCCAGTCCTATTCCTGCACAAACATAGCAAACAAACACAAAGTTAGATCAATATGCAAGATAAAACAAGGATTCCCCATGAAATCCATTTACAAATACTCAAAATAGGAAAATGAAGAAATAAAACATGAAAAGCTAAAGCAATCCTAATTAAGCATGCAAACTCTTGATACCATGGGGGAATTTGTGCCAATTGGTGTGTCGAAATTGGCCCTTTCCCAACTCCTTTGTAAGCTTTGTAATTTGATGAAGATTTATCCACTTTGTTGATGAAGAACAAGATGAGTTCTTGAGAATACCTGCAATAACCTAGCTATGGTGATGGAAATGGATAAAATTAGCTCTCAATGTGAGGAGAGTAACTTTGCATTCAAATTGTGGATGATAGAATGAGAGGAAGAGTCTCTCATTTATAGATTTCCAAATTGGAAGAATGGGGGATTTGGATGAATGTGGGATAAAAGACCAACCAATGAGAAGAGGCCACTTGTCCACATGTGATTGGAGGAGGAATGAGCACATTTTGGTCAATGTGCATGATAAATTCTATGAGATTCAAATTTGAAATTTGAATGTGACATGTTGGAGGGAGAAAGAAATGGAGTTAATGTCACTTGGCTCAATGCAAAGGACATGTAAGAGGTCTTAAATTCCTTGTTGGAAGGACCAAGCCCACTTGAATTTGAATTCAAATTTGAGGGAATATTCCCTTTTTATGCCATGTTGAGAGAAAATAGACAATTAAATAAATCAAAGTAATTGATTTATTGTGCAAGTTGCATTTTCTAGAGGATTTTAGTGATTGAGATTAAATTAATCAAGATTTGATCAATTTAATGAGAGATTAGATGATTTGACAATTTTGACTGAAATTTATGAGTTGATTTAAATCAGAATTGAGAGGAAACGATTAATTAAATAAGTGTATTTGATTTAATTAACTAAAGGGGATAATGTTAGGTTAAATAAAATAAGGTTTAATTTATTCAATTTAATGAGAAGACTTTAGGGGTTTAATAAGATGAATTATTTAATCACAAAGGGATTGATTGAATTAAATTGATTAATTTAATCAATAAGGGGGAAAGACTTAATTAAATAAATAATGATTTATCTAATTAAGAGACAGAAGGTGATGATAAACTGAGAGTGTGATTCAGGAAGAAATGACATTAGTAATCAGGATCAAGTGTGTTGGATTGAATTGTACATTTCCCATGTCTACATTTTGCCCCTCTTTGAAGCAATGTACTTGTTGCATTGATTCAAAAAATAAACTGTTGTGATCAAAGTTTAATTTTTATTTATTTTTCAGATGCCCCACTACTGCTCCAGCGAGAGGATTATGCTGGTATATTTCCCCCTTGAGAGATCGAGAGAATTTTTTTAATTTTCCGATCGAAATCACGATAAAATACGAGAGGATTGGTTCTATTGATCAGAGAACAGAAGATAATTTTTTGATGTAGACAATTCTGATGATGTATAGATAGCCATCGTCCATGGGTAGCCTCATGTATATTTTGATACAACACATCAATTTTGGATAGAAATGTTAGTAAAGATAGAAGAATAAGAAGAATAAGATGATGAGAAGAGGATCCAACAAGCCTACGTTATTAATGATGATGGTGATGATTTGCTTACCAGGAGTTGGGATTTTCAAAGGGCCAATTACTTTATGTTTGATAACACACATAGATACAATGCATCATGGTATAAAGAACCAGAATGGCATTGTACCTAGTGCGATGGAATTTGACTCGATAATCAGATATGAGTATTCCTGTCCACACTTGACATACATAAACCTTCCTAGGATGAACATAACAAATAAAGTATTCACCAAGTTATTTTACAAGAATATCCAACAAACATAACAGATAAAATGATAATGATCATTGCCCCATTCCTTTCTCTCTAAACCTGTTTTGATTAGGCATCATCGAGAGGTCCTTGGAATGAGCGCAAAATAAGATAAGTCAAAAAGACCAGATAAAGTAAACAAACAAGCTAATGTTCTTTGTACCACTAGCCAAGGCCAAACTACTATGAGATACCTGATGCTGATGTCCAGTGTAGGAAGGATGCATCCTAAGATATGTTGTGATTAGGGTTTTGGTGAGATTGATTGGATGATAAGCTATTGATACTCCGAGTTGATCAACTTGCTTGCTTATTGACCGAGACTTGAGACTTTGACTGTTGAGGGTTCACTTTTGAACCTACTAGACTTTCTTTTGATTGCCTCACCAAAGGATGAAGGCAATGATTGATTTATTAAGAATGAGACAATTGTGGGTGAAAGAGAGATGAGATGGGTGCACCATTTTGGGTTTTTCAGATATTTGGATGTTTTTGATGATTTTGAAATGTTTAGATTTTTTAGATTTTCCAATTTTTTGGATTTTCAATATTTATGAATGTTTTTGGATTTTGCATCTCGGGGGCCAATCAAGGATTAGCATTGCCTACGTTTAAGCTTAGAGATGACGTAGTTCAAATGAAAATTGACTTGACTACTGATGAGATAGATGGGCAAATGAATTTCCATTGCGACGAACGCCTAAATGACTGACCTAAAATGTGAAATAGATGGGAAAACGGATTGCCATTGCGACAGACGCCTAAAGGAATGACCTAGGGTGTGAAATAGATGGGAAAACAGATTGCCATTGCGACAGACGCCTAAAGGACTGACCTAAAATGTCTCAGGGGATGATCAAAGATCAACCTTGCCTTCGTTCAAGCTCAGAGATGATGTAGTTCAGACTACGACTCTAATTTTGATTTTTCAAATTTTTGAATGTTTTGGATTTTGAATGATTTGGATGTTTTTGGATTTTCGCATGATTTTGACAATTTGGATATGGATATGTGATGATATTAGTGCTTTGTTTTGGGATTTTGTTGAAAACCAAGCTAAGGTTGATTGATCAGATCAATGGATTGATGATGATAATATTGTTGAGGATACACAACAATGCAAGGATAGTGTTAAGCAACATGAATATTGGAAAGGATATCCCAAGATGATGATGGATTGGTTGGATTTTATTGATCAGGATTTTGAAGTTTGATTTGGAACAAAATTGTTTTGATGATTTGATGTGACGTTGATGCACAAGTTAGATGCAACTGATATTGATTGTTTGGATTGATGTTCGATGAAAGATAAATCTTGATAAGGAACATCGTCTTGTCAAAATATGCCATGGGCTAGTGATTTGGATTTTTTGCTCACAAATGCTTTGACCAATTTGATTTTATGTCTACCAATATTTGGATCACCACATAAGTTGGAGGATATAGATCAAGATTTATTCCCAAAGCAAGATGCAAAAATTTTCCCCCAGTGTCTAGCAATGTTTGAATGGCCATGGGTGGATTATTGGATAGATGGATGGATAGATATGGTAAGCATGCAAAGGATGCCAAGGATTATCTTGTGACAAGATAAGGTGTTCAAACAGAGGATGCTCATTCAGATAATGCTTCAAGGCTTAGACAATGTTGGGTAAGATAGGATAAATGAAAATGACCCATGTCAAGATGTTTTCCATAAGCAAGTGTAAAGTGTACACCAAAACTTCATCAAGATTAAGATAACTTAGATCATGTATGCAGATGGATGAAAATGGATTGGATAAATGTATCAAGGATAAATGGATTTATTATGGCTAATATGGATGGAATGTTGGATTTATTATGGATGGGATGAGATGCTTCCAATTGAACTGGCGTACGCAAATGCTCAATTCTACACATGATGCTTTTGTTCTAGCTTTTTATCATGGTACTTGCCCAAAGTGCCACCGTAGTGGTTTTCATTGGAGGACGATTTTTTATCTTTACTGTTTTCAACCCTTTTTATGATTTTTTTGGATATTTTATATTTTTTCATTTTTTTTTTTGTATTTTTTGAGAGATTTTAAGCTTATGTTGAACCACTTGGTGGTGCTGAAATTGGTTCTTTTGTCATAATGTGCCATTGATATCCTACTTGAAGAAGCTTCTTTGCCAAGATACGTGCACTTGAAAGAAAATTTTGAGAAATTTGTTCTACTTTGCTAATATCGGAGTTAACTCTGTCTTTGTACACACATCGTGATAGAGTGCCCTCTGAATCCTTATGATAAGGGGTCATCACCAACTCATGGTCAATGTAAGAATTGGATATTATGCATGGAGGCATGGATGGTGGAGTGTGTTTAGGAATAAAAGATGGATTGGTTGATAGTTTGGAACCTTTGACTCTCCAAACATGGGAAGATGAGCAATGATGGGTGGATACAAAAGTGTGCATGGAATTAGGACCAACTGCTTGATATAATTTGTACGTTGCTTGAGATGCTTGCTTTTTCCTTTGTGGACATCTTTGATGGATACTTGCCCCTTTTTAATTTTCCCCCATAGTTTCTTTGACTAATGGAGTTTGATAGGGATAATATTTCTTTGTATTTTTTGGTATCCATATGTATTTGATTTGTCCTTCGTGCTTCTTCGCTTCTTTTTCTTTGATAACGTTCTTTGTGCTTTGATTCACATCTTTCTTTTGATGTTGGTCCCAATTTGTGGATGGGGTGATGGGTGGATGAAGATTCGTGGTGTGGCTGGTTGTAGTATTGGCATTGGTTTCATCATAAGGATCCTTTGTGCCCCCTATGTTGATGTTTTCTTGAGATGAAGTTGCCCCTAGTATGGTGGTAGTAGCATCTTTGTTCTTTGATTCTCCCTGTTTTGAGATGTCTTGTTCAGAATGCATTCTCTGACAAATGACCACTACAAATGACGACATTTCAATTTGTTGCTCTACTGACTCTGGAATATCTTGTTCTATCTGACCTGTTTCCTTGCTCGGATAATGTTGGATATCATACATGATGTCCTTAGTCTGAATTTGGGATATATCTGATCCTGATGTTGACATCTGAGTTTGACTGTAGGAATCAATAACCTGCTCTTTTTGTGTAGTAATGTTAGGATTAAAGGAATCTTATTCTGAATGAAGATCATCTACATGTCCATCCATGAGAAGCATCTCATGGGTAGATGGAGGAGTATGTTCTATGTGGATGTGATCATCTTGTATAGATATGAGAGTGTCCATTATATCATTGTAGTATCTTGGAGATACAAATTCTTGATCTCAAATGATTTCAGAATTGCTTTCGACATGCTTTGGATCAAGTTCTTGACATGGGTCAATTTCAAATAATGGATAGCTTATAAAGGGTTCTTGGATATCTTCTTTAGGCATAGGAATTTTCTCAAATGTCATGAGTTCAAAGGATGTCCATATGTTTTGGAAAGGATCATTGCTAGACCTTGGTGAAAGATGTTGATCATGCTTTGGAATAAATTCTTTAGATATGTTCTCTAACTCATTAGGTGTTGTAGACTCATTTTCAACATGATCATTGATCAAAGGATATTGATCATCATTTTCAATGATTGTGTTGGGAATCTGTTGCAAGCTTTTTTGAGGGAATAATGCTTGCATTTGTTGTTGAGCCAACAACGCTTGTTGTTGGTCATGTTTTTTTTGTGCCAACAATGCTTGTTGTTTGTCTTGTTGTTGAGCTACTTGCTGAAAAACTTGTTGATGGATTGTTTGCAATTGTGCCCGATATTGTGCTTGCACTTGTTGAGCCTGGTGTTGGGTGTAAGCTTGAGCCTGTGCTTGTTGGGCTGCTTGTGTCACTTGTGCATCTTGTGCGGCTTATTGGGATTGTGCAACTTGTGCAGTTTGAGTTGTTTGCCTAGCTTCTTGTTGTTGTAATAAAGCTTGGGCTTGGGTAGCTTGTTGTGCTTGTTGTGATTTTTGTGCTATTAGTTGTGCTTGGGCTTGCTGAGCAGCTAACTGTGCAACTTGTTAGTTTTGGAGCACTTTTTGCTAGGCGACTTGTCAAGTAGTTTGCAATGTGATGGTGAATGAATTTGTCATGTTATACTTTGGCGGTGGATTGGGAAGGGTGTGGACCATTGTGATGAATAAAATAGTTGTGTTGATGAGCAAGGCTTGAGTTTTGGATAGTGTGATTGAGGTGCTTGGTCCTTGAGACACTTGAGGAATGGTAGATGTGTTAATCATTGGGGTTGCTTGGATGGTCACCATATGTTGTGATATCAATGGAGCAACTGGATGATTTGTTATGATGTTTTGGTTTATGATGGGAGTGTTGCTCGGATTCGGTTGATTGATGGTTGGTAAAGGGGGAAGGCTCATGCCTTGATTGTTTGGTTGATAGATTTGTAAGTTGGGATTTTGATTTAAATCTATCATAGGGAAAGGTGGTCCATAACTTATATTGGGCATACTCACATTCATTGTACTATTGAGGTTTGTATGAGACAATGATCCCATGTATTGATTGTATAAATGTGAGTTTTGATAATCAATTGGCATTGTAAGGCCCTGATAGCTTAGTTGAATTGGATTACTCATGATGGATGAATCAAGTTTATATTCCATGTTCCTCTTGTGTTTTGACCTTGTTGATCTTTGAGGAGTTTAGGACCAATGATGAGACGAAGGATGAATGGGGTGAATGATATGGTTGTTTAAACTTTTAGGAACTTTGGATCAATGCTAGACTTTAGGATTTGGTTTGATTTGATTTTGATTGAGGATAGTTTGACTAAGTGTGTTAAGTCAAACAAAGTGAATTTGGATTGGATAATTTAACTAAGTGTATTAAGTCAAACAAAGTGATAATGGATTGGATAATTTGACTAAGTGTGTTAAGCCAAACAAAGTGATAATGAACTTGTAAACCCTAGGAATTTGTGTTATCCTAGAGTAAACTCATATACAAAAGGATAATTTGGCTAGGTGTGTTAAGCCAAACAAGGTGATGTTGAAATTATAAATCTTAGGAAGTTGTGTTATCCTAGAGGTAAATTCACTCAAGAGGATTGATAATTTGACTAAGTGTGTTAAGTCAAAAAAGATGATGTTGATTTTTCCTAAAATTCTAGGATAAGTGATGTTTTCAAAGTTCCCCAGAATTTGTTCAAGAAATGGGCTTTTGATAAATGTTTGGATGGAGTGAAGTATTTGACTTGATCCTAAGAGGACTTGTTTACTACTCCAAGGTTTTGAAGAACATGCATTTCCCTAAGAGTATTTCAAACCAAAAGATCAATGTTTGCATGAAAAAAAAATGATTCAAAAGGGAACAAGCACATGTGTGGTTCAATTGTCTGTTATCTTGCTTAGATTTAGTTCTTTTTACCACAAACACTTTCTTGATTATGCTTTTCAAACTAAATGTCTATGTCTCAATTCCTTTTCATTCCACAAGGTGCATTATGTGAAAATCAAGGTTTCAAGAGCATAGTTTCCTAGGTTGAGTTTAGTATGAGCAATTTATGATGTAAATCAAAATGCTTAGAGACCTCCAAGGATAAAATCCCTCGGGAAAAAAAAAAAACTTGGATTTTTTCAAAGGTATTTGCCCCTCCTAAAGGGTTTATATTTGAAGATTTTGTGGATGTTTTTTTTTGAATGTTTCCAATCAAAGCAATGTGTTTTCGATTCCAAGAACATGTACAATCCTAGGATGAATAGACAATATTTGTTGGGATCCCACTTGGATAAATCTAGCTATGCATATTCAGTGCAGATGATTATATGCTTGACCACAAAGACTCCCCCTTACAGTGCACTCGCTTCTCAGGTCATCCAAGCATCAATACCCATGAATCTCTCATGGCATACTTTTCATCTCTACAATAGAATCAAATGTATATGTGAGGCGGCTTTAAAGGACATGACCTTTTGCACCAACAAATAGATTAGGATTTTGGTCTTTGCTAAACAAGGGGTTTTAATGCGGGCATTCTATTCGTGGGGGACCATCCATGCGGCGAGAGACCATTGTCGCCCTTCTCGTTGAAACAATCCTCGTGATTCTCGAATTTTCCTCAAGAATCCACACTTATATACCGGTTGTAAGTCGTTTGGCTTTAGTATGTTCCCGGTTGGGTCGTTGTAATACCCCTCCATTTTTCTCTATTGTGTGAACTATGTTGTTCCTCCTTTATGCTTTAGTTTTGTGTTGTACTTTGACTATGTACTTGGTTACAGTTGATCACTGTTTTATTGTGATGTATCTTGATGTGATGATACTATATTTTGATGTGATTATTATGGCATGTTTGGAATTAGCATAAGTGTATATTTAAATTTATGATGTCTCATGCTTTCGATTATGCTACTATGTTAGATGCGTAAGTTAGAACTACTATATTGGTGAAGAGGACGGTATCGCATCACTCGCTTATGAGTGCCTTGTGATCTCGTGATTTCCTCTTCACGGTGTGCCTTATTTATGACATATTGTTGCATGTGGATATATTCTTTGTTCACAGGTTGATAGGTACAGGACATCGACTCCACCTGGTTTCACAGGTTCGAGTGTGTCCATTTCCCAATGACATTTGATTGGGAGATAGTAGCTAGGATTCTGTGCCAAGTCGTCACCCTGGTTGTAGTGTGTTGTCAGTCCTAGTATGGTCCAGTGGTTCTATTTTGTTCCATTTGCCTTGTTTCAGTTTATTTTGGAAGTTAGAATAATGTGGGAAATGTGATTAAATTATTGAGTAATTTAATTTAATTAATAAATATTTTAATCTTATGGTAGCTTTATTTTATTAATTGATTAAGTTATTTATGTTGAAATGATTTACATTATTCATTTTGGAAATGCATGCATATTTAAGTTGGAATTGGAAATTAGGAAAATGAATTAAAAGTCAATTCAGAAATTTGAAAAATTCAAAAATTCAAAAAAACAGATATTTCCTATTTTTGCTTTCTGGAATTTATGAGGTTGGTTGTAAGATTTTTGGAAGGAATTTTGCATATCTTTGAATTTCTTCACAAAATCAAAAATGGAGTTTTTGGAGAAAAATTGAGAAGAGAAGGGGAAGGATTGCTAAATTTTGTGGGTTTAGAGAAAAGGCTCAAATAATCTATAGAGCTTAAGAGGGTTTCATAGCACCATCAGTTCTTCATCACTCTTCAAGAAAAATCAGCTTCTCATCTTATTTTAATTGATTTTTTCTTGTTTCAATGGCACATGTGTTGTAGGGAAAACAGTTGTAGCATGTTGATTGTGTGCAAACAAAAAACCATTCAAATTTATTGCTTTCAAAACTTGTAGAACACCACTCCTTGGAAGGATTGTTTGCAAAATTAAAATGAAATTTTGTTTATTAAAGTAGTTTTTTCTTCATCTTTGTGTTCTTCAATTTGTTGGAAATATCTTTTTGTAGACTGAAATGCATGTATGTATATATATATATGCCTATGTTTATTATTTTAATTTTTTTTCCCATAGTAGGGTTATGCTGGCCATTTTTTTTTAAAAATTGGGTTATGGTTTTTAAATAATAATAAAAATAAATGACTTGTTTTCTTTAAAAAAAAAAAGAAAAGGAAGAATGAAATTTTTTGATTTATTTGGAGGGCTGGGGCTCACCCCACCGCCGCCCCCATGGGAAGCGGTGTGGGGGAGCGCATCCAACGACCCCCCTGTCTGCGGCTGGCACGGATTGTGCAACCCGCGCCACCACTGTGGGTGGCCGACATTGCCAGTGTCGCCCGTGCCCGCAGCCGCCACCTTCATCGTGCCTTCTGCTTGGCTCCCTCCACGTCTCCGTGCCGGTGTAAACTAGCTCCGCCGCCTGCGTAGTCCGTGCAACTCTCCACTCACAGCAACACCTCTCGGTGGCGCCGCCACCTGGTAAAACCGCGATCGACATTGACCTTCGATATCCTCCCAGCACCTTAGCACGAAGCCCGAGATTCATGCGGCCCAACTCTAGGGTTGGCGTGTGAACCGAGGCCATGCTTTTGGGTCTTTTAACATTTAAAAAATATATATATATTATATTTTATTATAATTCAATATTATAATTTATATAATATTTTAAATTTTATATTACTATAATATTTTATTATCATGATATAATATTATAGATTAATGTTATGATTTAGTATAATATTAAATGATTTTAATATTATGATTTAATATAAGATTAAATGATATTAATATTATGATTTAATATAATATTAAATGATTTTAATATTATGAGTTAATATAATATTAAATACCGTCAATAGTTTAATATTATGTTTTTTATATAATATTATGTGAGATTTAATTAATAGTAATCTTATTAATGTTTTAATATTAGCATTTTGAAAATGATTATTTCATTTTATTATTACATTATTTAAATGGGGATGTTTTGCTTTGAAAAAATGAGTTTTATTAAATATGGGATAAATATTTTATTTAAAAATGGGATTTTTCTTTTATCTGAATTATTGAGATATGGGTTAATGTTTCATGTATTTAAATGCTATGTGGAAATAAAATGATTTTTAAATGGCATAATTAATTCAGTTCATTTAACGCATTGATTACTGAATGCTAGTGAAGAAATGGGTTTAGTGAACCCAAAGTAGATTTGATTCTTGTGTCATTTTGATCTGTTCGTATGGTCATTTGAGAATTGTGGGTTGTAGTATTTAATCAAGTCTTCCAGCTGGGTTTTCAAGTTGGTGGGTTGTCGTACTGTGTAGTCAACCTTAGATAACCTTGGGTAGTGCGTTTAACCAGTTTGTTCCCAGTTATCACGAATGAGAGTGTGTTGACTGTATGTCATGGTTAGAGATGTGGTACCTTATGTCATACTTGTGTACCCTTGGGTTGTGGAGTTGTTCCACGCGTCGTCTTAGAGGAGTGGCTTATAATGAGGGCTGACACATGAAGTGGTGCCAGGATAGCTCGTTATAAGTTAGTTAATCCAGTGATAACTTAATTAACTGATTAGAGTATCACGTAGTATCAAGCACTTAATAAGATAATTATGCCTCACTCATGAACACAAGGGCTTGTAAAGACTTGGGTTGAGACGAGAAGGCCTGGAATGGCAAGATCGTTATCTTGTCTCTACGAAAGATAACTGATTCCACATTGGTTTGCATGAGGGGTCGAAAGTCATTAGAGGTTACTAGGATAACCCGAGACAGGGGCCGGGGCCTAGGAAGACTCACCAGGATAACCCATGTAACATTATGATGACACTTCTCCTAGGTCGATAGTATGTTCGCATCAGTGATGCAATTGATTATGTAATTTCTGGAAGCATTGTAACCTTGTGTTAGTGATGTCATTGTATTTATTTCAGTATGGTTATGTTAGCCTATGTCTAGAGGTAGACGTCCTTGGATAGAAATTCTTGTTACTATCTCCTAGCACGGGGGTGGGCCTTTGGGTTCCACTTGGTTGGGTGGAACGTGTACCTTCTCCGTTGGGATTTCTCCTTGTACGTGTGGACGAGACTTCCAGTTGGAGAGCTCATGGTTTCAGTTGCAGTTCTTGCTTGTGTTCATTTCAGTTACTCTTGTAATTATTACCCCTCTTGTTATCGAGGTGGAATTTGTAATTGTAATCCTATTGATTGGACTTGCCTCATTTGGGGAATGAGTGTTGAAACCTTATTTTTTAAATGAATGGATTAATGCATTTGAAAGTTATTTATTATGCTTGTTGTAAAATTATCTTACTTGGAATGAATGTGTTAATTCATTATTTAAATAATTGTCATGGGTTTTATTTATATTTGTGTTGAGGTTCTATATAACCTCTATCTTGTAACCTTAGAGGTTGTTGTCATTAGTTAGTTAACTTATCTATTAATTGTACTTAAACAAAACAAAAAAATTGGCATGTTTAAGTAGTTCCAACTTCCTCTAGGGTTGCGTGGTGGGGCGTTACAGTCGTTCCCTTGGGTGATTAATTTTTCCCACAAGGCAGGCCCTCTAAGATAAAAAAAAGCGAGCAAGCATATCCCGTAGTTCAATTGAACTTCATTGAAAAACAAAGGGAGAACACTCGCAATATACCATGCTCACACTCACAAGATTGGTTCAATTTTACACCCAAAATGAAATGTGGAGGTAATTTTTTTACTCAACTTAAGATCACCAAAATATATTTTTCTTCTCAAGATCTCCGTGAGGTGCGAGAGAAGCGCATATGTCCTTTTGATGATATTACTTTGAGTAAACAATTACAAAACAAAACAACACTTGTTCATTTTAAGTCCACAAAGCAAAAATGAATTCTTTTTATAGCACCAAATCAAATGTGTGATTTTCCTTGTTCAATTGTTAAACCTTAAACTAAATCTAGTAAGTTGTTCTAAAGTTCTTTTTAAGCCCTTTGTTTGCAAAAAAAATTGAAAAAAATTGTAATGTTCTTTTTAGGATCCAAATTAAATTTAGTGTTTCCTAAAGCATAAAGTAAACAAATCCTTAGAAAGGGATTACAATTTCTCCCAAAGTGTTTAAAAACACTTGATACAATGAGATGATAACATCATAAAGAACCCTTGGCCTTTGTTTTCCTTCCTTCACTTTTGATCAAGAAATTTCCTATTTTGGCAAATTTCAACAATTGTTAGATTTTTCTATTTTTGGTAATTTTGCATGCATGACTTTGAGAGTCCTGTTTTTTCCCAAAAAAATTCTAAAACTAGGATAGGATGAATTTTCCACTAACATCCTAAATTCAAAACATGTACTTCGAGTTATTAACAAAAATAACTTTTAAAAAACTAGAAAAGCACTAAATTGCCATTTTGAGGGCCAAGATGAAAGTTTCAAGCCCCAGAAATGTGACAAATTGGCCACCAATCCATCTTTGATGCTTGGCACTCCACATGCCACTTCATAACAAAACCACTTGTAAAATTTCAGCCAAAACCCACATTTGAGTCAAAATTTATGACCTCGAGAAGTTCCTGCATCACAAAAAATGTAAAAAAAATCATAAATTTGCCTTTTACCCAATTCCAATGACGCAATCCATAGGTGTGGTGCAGTTAGCAAATGTGGCGGAGTTTAGAAATTCAGCGACGCAATATAGCGCCACACCTAGACTGAGTGTGACGCTCTGCAACAGATAAAGAGCGCAAATGCGACACTGTTTTAGCATGCAATACAGTTTGGAATTAAGAGATCTGCGGTGAAGTTTGCAAATTTGAATTTCTTGGGCGGGAAAGCAGGTAAATCAGAGTTTGGAGTTTGGAGTGGTGTAATATAGCATCGCATGTCTGAAAGCGGTGCAATATGGCGCTGGGTGATTGTAAGCGGCACAGTTTCCTATGAGCACACAAAAATGTCAAAAAACATAAAATTTTGGAAAAACGCGATGAATTTCTCTAACTCAACCCTCCTTCTAGCGCCAAAATGTGAACTCCAGTCATATTCCTACACAAACATAGCAAAAAAACACAATGTTAGATCAATATGCAAGATTAAACAAGGATTCCCCATGAAATCCATTTACAAATACTCAAAATTGGAAAATGAAGAAATAAAACATGAAAAGCTAAAACAATCCTAATTAAGCATGCAAACTCTTGATCCCATGGGGGAATTGGTGCCAATTGGTGTGTTGAAATTGGCCCTTTCCCAACTCCTTTGTAAGCTTTGTGATTTGATGGAGATTGATCCACTTTGTTGATGAAGAATAAGATGAGTTCTTGAGAATACCTGCAATAACCTAGCTATGGTGATGGCAATGGATAAAATTAGCTCTCAATGTGAGGAGAGTAACTTTGCATTCAAATTGTGGATGACAGAATGAGAAGAGAAGTCTCTCATTTATAGATTTCCAAATTGGAAGAATGAGGGATTTGGATGAAATTGGGATAAAAGACCAACCAATGAGAAGATGTCACTTGTCCACATGCGATTGGAGGAGGAATGAGCACATTTTGGTCAATGTGCATGATAAATGCTATGAGATTCAAATTTGAAATTTGAATGCACCATGTTGGAGGGAGAAATAAATGGAGTTAATGTCACTTGGCTCAATGCAAAGGACATGTAAGAGGTCTTAAATTCCTTGTTGGAACCTTGACCAAGCCCACTTGAATTTGAATTCAAATTTGAGGGAATATTCCCCCTTTATGCCATGTTGAGAGAAAATAGACAATTAAATAAATCAAAGTAATTGATTTATTGTGTAATTTGCATTCTCTAGAAGATTTTAGTGATTGAGATTAAATTAATCAAGATTTGATCAATTTAATGAGAGATTAGATGATTTGACAATTTTGACTCAAATTTATGAGTTGATTTAAATCAGAATTGAGAGGAAAGGATTAATTAAATAAATGTATTTGATTTAATTAACTAAAGGGGATAATGTTAGGTTAAATCAAATAAGGTTTAATTTATTCAATTTAATGAGAAGACTTTAGGGGTTTAATAGGATGAATTATTTAATCACAAAGGGATTAATTGAATTAAATTGATTAATTTAATCAATAATGAAGAAAGACTTAATTAAATAAATAATTATTTAATAATTATTTATCTAATTAAGAGATGAAAGGTGATGATAATTTGAGAGTGTGATTCATGAAGAAATGACATTAGTAATCAGGATCAAGTGCGTTGGATCGAATTGTACATTTTCCATGTCTACAAGTATATAGGAATGACTAAGGGGTAGATATAACAAATGGCTAGTGTATATGAATATGTGTGGATATAAATAGAATAAGGTAAAATAGATGATAATAGAGTGAGTTGTATTGTTGTGATATTTATTCTTTATCAATGCAAAATTGATATCTCTTTAGTGATTCAAAGTTTTTCTTAAGGATTTCTCTACGTATATTCAATATCATTTGTGTTTCTTGATTTTAATTTTCTATTATTTAAATATCATTTCATGTTACATTTTAGATTTTATGGTTAATCACATGTCTATCATTTTGTTAATCATATAAATATACACTTTATGTTATGTTCTCACTATAATTGTTGACTAGCTTTTCTCAACTAGAAATAACAAGTGTGAAATAAAAAATAGGAAGAGGTACTAGCCACTATGTGACATTTGTTACTATATACATAAAAACTACTTGAATAATAGGCATGGAAATAAACCACAATAAAAAAGGGAGAAATACTAGCCACTATGTGACACTTGTTACTATGTACATATAAATTTGATTATCATATGTCTATTATTTTCTGATAATAAGATTTATACACTTTGTGTTATATTCTCACTAAAATTATTCATTAGTTTTTATCAACTAAAATAATGAGTGGAAAAAAAAACTCACATATAATAAGTTAAAGAGAGTTATAGCCACTACATTGCACTTTTTACTATATACATCAAAAATCCTAAAATTAAAATTACATGTGTACAAAGGACAATAACACTTTCTCTACACTTGTAGAGGAGGGGGTCGACTACTTAGGACCCCAGGTCATGAGAGGGTCTAGAATAATAGGTTGCACTAATCTACCTCAAGCTAAGGAATTGTTTACGATAGGTTTGATGTTTAAAAGGGTGAAAAGGAAGGACAATTGATCTGCCTCTTTCCTTCTGCCAACCCGAAATTCTCAGGAAATCAAGTGAGCATGTTTCCATAATTTGGACTGTGACTTATGTAGCTCACTACTAGAGGACTACAATGCAGGACATGGACAATAGTGCGGCGTGCTGGCGTCTCAATGGGGCATTGGTGTCTGTACAGACAAAAAGAGTAAAGTACAGTTTGAAATCAACGTAAACCTAATAACAACCTAACATATGTGATTTATTGCATAATAATAGGAATAGAAAAGAGCTAAATAATAGAATATTGAGAAAACACTAAATTAAGTTTAATTAGGAAATGACGAAGAAGGGTAAGGAAAGCACACCTTCATACCTATGAGTTGATATCTTCAAAATCTTCACTAGATGAGTAACCTACACACACAAGATGGAAAAATGTTGGGGTTGTGTATAGAGGACCATCGTAGTCAATCCCTTGCTTTGGTGTTTCCACCTCCACAAACTAGTATAGCAACGATATGAGAAATGCGATAAAGAGAGATATTGATGTGAAAGTACTAAGCACTATGCTATGAAAATAACACAATAATGCTAAATGAATGGATGAAGGAACAATATCACCTTCAACCACGTGCACTCAAGGTGAATGGGAGAAGGAGTGAGCTTGTAATCTTTCAAATGCTGACATTGCCGCAAAAACAAGGAGATTGAGTTCACAAAACACCAACTTGTAGCTTCAATGGAGGTGAGAATGTTGTGAATGAAGTGTGTAGAAGTGAGAATGATCAAGTATAATTCTAAGAAGATGAGTTGAATGAATGAGATAGGCATTTGAAGATGAAATTGGAGGTAAAGGAGCCGTTTGAGGTCAGTCAAGGGAGCAGAGACATTACTCTTCGTTGCCAATGGGGAATTGTAATGCCTCTATGGATTCTAGAGGTAGGAATCCTATCAAGACAACAATGCACCACATAGACATCTACATTTCACGTTAGCATCCTCGACAAAATATCCTCCACTAAGATTAAAAATAACTACCAAGTGGATGAAGATCTCCTTAAGAGGAAAAGGTAATAATTATATCCTTCTCGAGATGGTTAAGGATGACATGGATTTAATCAATTTGAAGAAGGGTGTCAAATCCAAGTGTGTTGAAATGCCCTATGTCAATTCCACCCGTAATTGTGAAGATTTTCCTTGTATGAACAATAAAGAGTCATTAATTATTTGTAAAAATAATAATGATCTCTCTACCCCGAGAAATGTGTCATCGGCTATCTCTAAGAGAAAGTTCTCGAAATTTATTTCCTTAATTGTTTTTTTTTTTCAAATTGGTTGCAATAGTGCCTTCTGCAAGTTTGGTAGGAAGCCAAAGAGGAGTGAGGTTATGAAGAAAAGTCTGCAGAATCCAAAAAAATTGCAGAGCACAAAGATGGGTGGGTCAAGGAAGTGCACAAAACCTCTGAACTGCCAGGCGCTTAAACAAAATGCGCCCCTATGGAGACTTTTTGAAAGAGTCGGTATGGTCCCATTTTTTGAGTCCATGAAGGGATACAAAGAAAGCCTTATTGCTAAATTTACCAATTCTTGGAGGAAGGGGAATATGGAGATTGGAGTGTTTAAATTTGAGGTGATGGTACAATTTATTCTGGAGGCTATTGGTTTACAAAACCAAGGAATCAAGGTGGCTAAAAAGAGTGGTAGCCAACTACCAGCCTTTTGTGGAAAAGTTTCTTCACGATGGAAAGAATCTAACCATATTTCAAAATAGTTACACAAGGCTCAAGCTCTCGAATCCTTATGCCCTGGTGAGTATTGTTATCACAAGCATTTGCACCCGCATGCAAAGCTAAAAATCTTTGCAATACCCTACAACATTGAATTACTTTCAGGTTGTGGGTATCCTATTAAAATCAAACCTCTGGATTCTAGGCCGACTTCCTATATGGTTTTCTGATTGTGGACTTAAAAGTTGATTGGAAAAGGGAAAAGGATTTAATCTAATGCAAAACTGGAAAACTGGTGATGCACTGAAAGAAACTAATGTGCAGAATTAATCAAAACTAATATTCTCAGAATGTTTTAACTCAGCTTAATCTAGGCACCTTAATTACACAAATAATTCAATAAAAGGCTCAGTTCAATCTTTTTCTTACTAAGAAAAAGAAGGGTTTTCACAAACTAAGAGGAAAGATAAAATTAATAAGCACAATTAATGACCTATAATAAACTACCATCGTGCACATGCATCAATAGGTGAGAAAAAAATTTAAAGGTTTATGAGAAAAACACATTAAATTTCCATCAAATCATTGCAAAACACAAAACACCAGAGACTAAAAAGGGAAACACCGATTTAATCAAATAGGTGAAGGAAATTCTACAATTTGACAAAGTCTATTAACCTATAATAACCTGTTGAATAATCTATTAAATTCTAAAAGCTGAGTTACATGAAGTCTCTTTGTTGAAGGCAAAGGCAAAAAACAATAACTGGAGGAAAAAGACTAACTTTTTCCAATATATACAAAAAGGCATGCACAAAGCAGCCAAAAATGGAACTGAAAGCTAACTTCAAGTGAAAAAACTACATCTCCAATGTGAAATCCGAGTAGATATGAAGATCCTCCAAAAAATGAGTCAAAATTGCATGAAAAGAGCCAAACATAAGCTCAACTCTACCTCTCGAGTAGATGAATTGGTAGAGACCCACAATTGCATGTAAGTGATAAAAAATAAACTCCATAATGCATGAAAAGTACTCTAGTTGTATTTCAGAGTGCATAATAAATAAGTCTGAAAATAGACTCCAACTCCACTGAAGCTCCAACTGAAAATGAAACTCTCTCCATTCCATATGCATATCAGCAATATTTTTTATAGTATTTTCCCCTTCTTACAATAATTATTTCAAAAATTATTAAGACAATCAATAATATTGCTTAATAAAGTTTGAAAAACTTTACAATGAGACATGAAAGCGAAAAATGCTAAAAATAAAAATAAAAATTGTCTGCATGCATAGATAAATCTCCTTATAATTCACCATAGTTGCACTGCAAGTTTTGACTTTACATTTCATAATGTCTTAGAAGACTAAACTTCTTCGAAGGGCCCCTCCTTGTATAATTTTCTTCAACAAAACTTAAAACAATTATTGAAATTATTTTTAATAATGTAAAAATAAAACAAAACCAGTTCATACTCATGGGCTTTATGCAATTCATACGGTTTATTGACTTGAAGACATGAATCCAGGTGAAATTGCATGTAAATAATGATGTTGAAAAACATAAGGAAAAAAGGAGACAAAATAATTAGGGTATCGGTCAAAAGAACCCAAACCCTAATTATTGCTGCAGTCCTCACTTAGCAAACTTGCTTGAGAAGAGACTCTGATGTTGTGCCACCATGAGGGTTTCTAAGGATTGGGTTCGAACCGTGATCTTTTGTGTAAGATTTCAGTCCATTTTTACTTGGGAGTGAGACACCAAGGTAGGCCTTGGTTATTTTGTTGTTTCTGCCTCAATTCGGTATTATTTTAACTATTTTCCTGTGCATATATAAGCCACCATGATCTTTTCTGTATCTATGTGAATACACGCATCTCTCTATGTATTTTCATCGAACTGCAGTTGTTTTTTGATGTTTTTGAAAGAATAAAAAACAAAATAGGGCTCAACTCCTGCATTTTTGATTTTTTGTTATTTGTAGCTTCGACCTTTGTATTTCAATGTCCATCAAGAGAAGCCCTATATAGGCCATGACCCTCATATATATTTTTGGGTTTTCCATTTTTTGGTGAGGGTTTTGACTTGCTCATGATTCTGGGTATTTTCCATCCTTCTTCTAAGCAGCCATGACTCATTAATTTTCTATCGTCTTTCTTTGTCTCTGTTCTTTAAACCATTTCAAAAAAGAAAAACCTTCCAGGCAACGCGCTTCATTAACTAATGAAATCATCTCCTCTGAAGTGACCAACAACTTTCTTTCATTTGAAGGATTTTCACCTTGATTTTTAGTCTCTTCATTCTACGGATGTATCAACAAAGAGGGAATTTCAATTTCCCAGTTTCTAGAAACTTTCAGAGTCTCCTATTGTACAAGTTCACTGTCTTCTATATTTTCCTATTGTTGGAAATTGTAATTTAAGTTTCCTCTTCTTTACTGTCAACTTTTTCAAAGCAAACACATTCTCTTACCATCAATACTTACTCCATTTTCAATTTCAAATGAATCTTGCTTGACAATTTCTTTCTCCTGAGAATTTTCATCTTTTGTTGTTTCAATCCTCTATTGCACATCAACCATTTTGTATTCTCTTTCACATATACATGGTTGTAAGTGACTGGAACGAAACTCTTCAACAAGCTTGTCTAGCTTTTCTTGCAGTTAAACAAGCTCTCAGGCTAAAGACTTTCTAACATCTCTGACCACTAGATTCAGTCCCTGAATAGTATCTAGTGTAAGAAGCAGGCCCATCAAAGATTCACTCATCATTGTCTTTGTTTTTCATCTCTATTGAGCTCTCCCTCAAATTCAGGGTTCATGATTTGTTGTTTAAGCTCCTCCATATGATGACATGACTGTCATTAATTGCTGCACTTTTTACTTATTATTGCTCATTGTGAAGCTTGTAGCTTAGTAGCTGTCCATCGTGCCTCTTGGACTTGACTACCCTTATGCACTTATTCCTTTTCCATTTTTTGTAGACCACAAATATTCTTTAAAGTTCTAAAAAATAGTCCTCATGCTTGAATGCTCTATTTGGCCTTCAATGTAATAAGTGCTCCATACTTTCATTTAAATGAAAATGTTAGATTAAATGAAGTTGAGACTGAAACATTTTATGTAATCAATCATGCTTATTTCAAATGTCCTTTTGACTACTTCCCTCATAACATCTGGGTGGTTGTGTCTTCAATTTTCAGATTTCATTCAATCATAAAGACGATAAGAGCATTCTTGTAAATAGTTGCTTTGTGGTATCTTCATGTACCTTGAATGTATAGCAATTTTTATTGAATGAAACTCCTGAATGGCTTACATTCTTTGTTCTAAGACTAGCTTTGATTGTGTTCATGATCTGTAACTTGGTAATATGACCAATGTGATCCCAACAGTGTACCTTCTAGACATGTTTGCTCCTCTTTTGATGAAGATGGAACTTCCTTTTGTTTCCACCATGGTGTGATCTAAAGGCTGCTAATTTGAGTTTCTTTTATCATAGCAGTCTTATTTTATGACTGTAATTGATATCGATGGCTCTCATGTATAATTAGAGAGTGTCCTCTTGATATGTCAGGCTCAACCCTTGTGGGAGCCCATTTTGCTCCACATATCTGATGATAAATGATCACGGGCCTAATAAACCTGTTCCTGTATAGTGAACAAACATGTTAGAAAAATAATTGAAGTTGAAAGCTTCCTCTTTTCTTTATACCTTTTGAACAATGAAATCATCTGATGAATGCCTTATTGGATATGTGTTATAGTTCGGTTGGTAACGTAGGCATGAGGTAGGATATGATTTTTC
The DNA here is from genome assembly GCA_007115665.2 of Sequoiadendron giganteum. Taxonomy (NCBI): domain Eukaryota; kingdom Viridiplantae; phylum Streptophyta; class Pinopsida; order Cupressales; family Cupressaceae; genus Sequoiadendron; species Sequoiadendron giganteum. The sequence goes on from CM021102.1 coordinate 662,438,750, forward strand.
ATTGCTCGAACACTACCCTTCATCATACTTGTTGATGCCTGATGCCTTTGGAGCTCAAAGCTGGATCAATTCAGAGGCACAACAACTGAAGACCTAAAGTGTAATGATGATTCATCGTTCCAGGCAATGAAGAATCACCTTCTATCTTATGCCCATGTTATTTCCAGTTGTATGATACATCTTTTTTTTGTATTCATTATTTGATTTGAAAATCAAATGAAGTTACTCCCACGAATTGTGTGGGGCTTTGGTTTTTACATTATGAATAAAGAAACAAACATTATGCAATCTTATTATTTCTCTATTACAACTAACTGCATAATAATACTAAAAGTTCAAAAATTTAATCATATTTATTTAGCAATGAATATTTTAGCAAAAAAATTATCTACCTTTCAATGATGAATTTAATTCAGTTCAACCTATTTTCAGCCATAGCTAAAAATAGGTAACAATTTGGTGACCTTTGCAGAGTGTTTTCCTGCTAAACACCATAGACCAATTGCCTTGAATATCCGTTGGGCATGGAGTCCATTTTTTTGCTCTATTTAAACTTGTAACTCAGTTGCAAACCACACAAATTGAAAGAAAATACTGAAACTCTATTTAAGACAAAGTTTGAAAACCTCGTGCATCAACTACACTTTATTGAAAGAAAAACAATATTGAAATGAAAACGTGCCATGGGGCACTTATTGAAAGCATAACTTAAACTGAAAAACTACTCTAGTATGTACAATTTCAAACTTTGATGCTTAATAGCACTGTTTGAGATTAATCTTGTTGACGGGGATGGGTAACACCTCTCCATCCATCCTTGAGAGCTGGAATGTGTTATGTTCTTTTTTTTCTGTGATAATGTATGGGCCATCCCACATGGCATCAAACTTGGTATGTTTGTCGAGTTTTCTCTTTAAATCATCCCATTTGAAGACTAATTCACCCTAATTGAAGACTCGTTCTATTGCTTTCCTGTCAAACATTTTCTTCATCTCAGAATGATGAATCTGGAGCTTCCTAAAAGATTCTTTTCTGGTTTCCTCCAACTCTGTCAATTGAGCAAGTTTGACTTGCATTTTTTGTTGTTCAAGTAACTCCAGTTCTCTTATGTAACTCAAAGTTGGTAACTCTATTGAAATAGGCAACTTGGCCTCTTTGTCGTAAACCAAAACATATGGTGAGAATCATGTTGATCATTTTAGTGTAACTCTATCAGCCTAAAGGGATAATTTAAGTTTATCATGCCATGACCTCTGATTATCCTCAATAATATTTTTAATGATCTTAATAAGATTGTTATTTGTTGATTCTGCCTATCCATTACCTTGGGGGTAATAATTGGACAGAGTATTCAGATAAATTTTATTCTTCACTGACCAATCTGAAACTCTCAAACCAACAAAGGCTAATGCATTATCAAAAATAATTGAATCATGTGTACCAAACCTAGAAACTAAGTCCTGATAAAATTTCAAGACTGATGTTTCATTTGCATCTTTCAAAGCAACTACCTCAGTCCATTTTGTAAATTAATCTGTTGTTGTAAGAATCCATTTGTGACTTGCACTTGATGGTGGGTTGATTGGACTGATGAAGTCAAGTCCCCACTTTCCAAATTTTTGTTCAACTTGAATTGGATTCAGGGGCAGGGTTGCAAGCTTCTATTTTCTTGCAAACAATGAATATTTACTGCACTTTCTCACATAGGCATGAGCATCCTTGAACAGTTTTGGCCAATAATATCCAATTCTCATTATTTTTAGAGTTGTAGTATGTGGTGCAAAGTGACCTCCAATAGGTCCATCATGGAATTTCTCTAGAATTATTTCAATCTGATTTGGGTAAACACATCTGAGGAACACCCCATTGAAATCCTTTTTATAGAGAACACCATAAATTTTTGCATATGGAATTGATTGTAATCTGTAATACCTTCATTTAGATTTGTCCATACCTTCTGGACAATCTCCAGTATGCATCTAATGAATGATTTGATGGATCCAATCAGCTGAAGTGGCTAGAATAATAGGTTCTTCTTCAAAATTCAGAACTGTAGTGACTTCTTCATTGTTGTTTTCTTTATTTTCTACAAGTTTCTCTCGTAGACCCTTACCTCTAACAAGCTTGGTAGCCTTTATGTTGATTTCGTATTCCATGACTTTGGTTATCCAACCCGCTCTCTTGTTGTTAATGTCCTTATTTAGTAGATATTCTTTGATTGTTGGGTGGGCTATGAGAAAATGTATTTTATTATTAGACAACATATGTCTAAACTTCTTGAGACTTCTCACTGTAGCAAGCACATGTTTCTCAACAAATCAATACCTCAGTTCATAATCATGCAAGACTTGACTAAAAAATGCGACGGGTTGTTCAAGTCCTTGATCATTTTGCTGACATAATATGGAAAAAATTGTGTCAACTCTACCAAATGCATACAATATAAATTCTTTATCAAAGTTTGGATTTATAAGTGTTGGGGCTGCTGCAAGTGCCTCCTTAATCTGCTTAAAGTTGTTCTTACCCTCCTTTGTCCAGCTGAACTGCATGTTATTTTTTAGCATGTTTGTGAGAGGTTGCAACAACACTACAATGTTAGGAATAAATCTCCTAACAAAGCTTATCTTGCCTAAGAAACTCTGCAAACCTTTTTTGTGAGCAAGAACTAGTAATGCCAGAATGGCTACAATACGTTCTGGGTCAATAGATATACCATATTTAGAAACAATGTATCCCAAAAGTTTACCTTCATGAAAAACAAAAATGTTTTTCTTTGGATTCAAAGAAACTCCATACTCTCTGCATCTCTCAAAAATCTGTCTAAGATGACCAAAATGTTCATTAGCATTTCGTGAGAAAATAGTGATGTCATCTAAGTAAACAAGAACAAACTGGTTTATGAAACCGTGGAAAACCATATCCATTGCTCTCTGAAGGGTTTCTCTTGCATTTGAAAATCAAAAAAACATCTTCCTGTAATCCATAGTACCCCACTTGGTGGTAAAGGTTGTCTTATACTGGTCTTCTTCTTTAACCAATATCTGGTTATAACCTGAATATCCATCCAGCAATGAGAACCTTTTTGATCCTAAAAGAACTTGCAGTATTTGCTCCATTGAAGGTAGTGGATAGTGATCTTTGAGTGAAGCTCTATTTAGATCATGAAAATCAATGCACAACCTTGTCTCTCCATTCTTCTTTCTAACGGGCACTAGGTTTGAAACCCAAGAAGTGTGCTTGATTGGAAAAATGATACTACCTTTAATTAGCTTGTTCAATTTTGTCTTCATCAAATGTTCCAACTTCGGATTCAGGGGCCTCTGCTTCTACCTTATTGGTTTTGCATTGGGTTCCAGCTCAATGGTATGTTGAGCTAACTCAAGGTTAAAACCCTTCAGATCTCGATATTCCCAAGTGAAAATTTCATTGAACTCATGGGAAAGCAAGACAAAGGCTGGTTGTTCCTCCTTTCTACAGACTTTGAAAAGCTTAAGGAGCTTGTCCTTGAATATCTCAATTGGTTTGTAATGCTCCTGTTTCACTGTGATGCTGGATTTATCTCTTCTAACTTGATCATCAGTGTTGAAGATGGATTCAAGGGTTACTAGCCCCTTTGGAAGCTTATTAGACTTTACATAATCTGATCACCATATTGCTAATCAAAATTTTGTTGATTTCCAGCAGAAAACTCTGCTTCTTCCATTAGAAAGTGAATTATTTGCTCATCACCGTCAAAAATTTGCCAAATCACATTATTATGAGGTAGTGATGCTCTGACAACTACTTTCACATATTTCTGCACTTCCACATTGTGGATTTCAGTTGGAATGTCAAACTGTGATCCTATAGCAGCAAGTTTATTAGCTTGCTTATTTTGATTTCTTGGTACTAATAGCAGATTAAATGCATCAAACTCTTTAATTAAGTCCCATACACGGTGTTTATACAATTTCAGCAAATCATTTTTTCATTAAATTCAGATTTCTAACTTGATTTGCTATTAATTCTGAATCACCAAACACCTATAAGCACTTAATTTTCCTTTTTTTGGCCCATTCTAAACCATGTATTAATGATTTGTACTTAGAAATGTTATTAGAACAACTGAAAACAAATCTAAAAGTTGAGTAGTACCTATTTCCTTCTGGTGATATGAGAATTTCCCCTGCACCAGCACCAACTTTAGTCCTAGATCCATCAAAGTACAATTGCCAAAGTTGATCAGTTTGTTGTTCTGGTTGTTTTCCCTCTTTGACCAGATTTGGAATAGTTACATCAGGCTCCTGAATCATATAAATGCCCAAACCTACTTCATCCATGAGATTGAACATATCAACCTCATGATTGTCGGTTTCCCACTCATCTAAATCTATGTTGGGTATGCCTTCTATAGGTACAATGGGGTTGAGGTTCATGGATTGATCCTCCTGATCATGGAAAGCTAAGTTTGTGTTTATTGGATTCGCAACATAAGGCTTAATATGGTCTTTATCCTATGGTTCTGATTTAATTGTGACTCTAGTACCATATCTGGTTCTAAAAAACATGTGTGACCAGTTTGATGGCAAAAAACCACCTAATTTTGCAAGTGAAATCTCTAGATAGGAAAATGGAAAAATAAGGTGGGAGATCAATGATATAAATTTCTTGTGGAATTTGAAAGTTGGGACAAGCATGTAATGTAAGAGGCAGAATCTTAATAACTCCTACAGACTTAATTATTGTGCATCCAATTGAACTACCCCATTTGACAATGGCTCATACTCAAATCCTAAATTATCTACAAGTTGTTTAGGCATAATTGAGATGCTTGCTCCTGAATCTATCATGCAATTATGCACTATGATATCACCAATTATCAAACTAACATAAAAGGGTGGTGGTTTTACCTCTTGAGTTGGCCGATCCTTCTTGTGGTCTGAACTATTTCCAAGAACACTTGTCTAGTTCTGAAGAGACCCATCTGAAATGGATATCTTAGCTAAAGCCTCTTGCAAGCTTTCTTTCTACCTAGGAAGATGCAAAGCATCTAACATGGTCATGGTGACAGTGGCCTTTTTCATATGATCTACAATATTGAAAGACGAAGAATTAACCTTGTGTCGTACTTTCAAAAAAGTAGCTTCCTTCTGCACTTGAACCGGTTGATCCTTCTTTTGTTCCTTAAGAGGTTCAACTTGTTTTTGCTACTCTTTAGCAGGTTCACGTTGTCCTCTTGGTAGAATTTGAACATCATGAGAAGAAGAGGGTTGTGACTGCTCTTTTTGAGTTGTAGAAGTCTGATTTTTCTATGGAACAACTTATTGTTTGTTCTTTTCTGGCTTTTGTTTGTAAAAATTAGCTTGATGTCTTAGGTCAATTGCTCTTTTCTTGGACCTCATATTTTCTGCAATAGAAGTGACTGATTGATTTTGTCCTTGAGTCTAATTTACTTTGGAAAACTCATTCCCTTTCCAGTTCATCATGGCAACCTCTTCATTATTCTGCTGCGTTTGATCACCCTGCTGATCATTATTTTCTTTGGTTGTATTTTTGCACCAACATAACTAATTTTTACCATCAAGGTCTGATTAATTACTCCATTCATGCATGTGGCCTGATTGTGAGGTTGATTGCATGGATAAAAACATACATAATCATGTGCCAAATTATTTTGCACTAATACAAGTTCTTTTGAAGAGTTGGCAACATTTTGATTGTATGGTCCTGGGATTAAATTTCCTTCACTGTCCTTGATTGTCTACCTAATAAGGTGGTTTGTTAGGCTGAAAGGGTGCTTGATAAGGCCTAAAATTTTGACCTTGTTGCCTCTTAAGACTCACTAAGTCATTACTGACTGTCTGTAATAATTTTTCCATCTCCTGCTAGGTACCGCTAAGCTCTTGAAAATCTGATTGTGCTGGAAAAGCATTATTTTGAACCACTAGTTGATAGCCTAAGGCCGGTTCAACTAGAAGTGGGGCAATGTGAGGTATATTAATGGGCATGAAGGGATGACTATCTAGAAAAATTAGCATAGGAGGTCTTGGTGCAATTTTACCAGTCTGTATAAGGTTGTTTTCAGCTCTAATAGCAACATCATATGTTGTTGGTAATGTTAATCCACCCATTGATTGTATCATTAGAGAAATATCACTACTCAAAGCTTTAATATAATAAAGGAAAGTGTGATCAAGTGTCGGCCATACCGTTACTAGAATTCTATCCCAGGTCTTTTGAAACCTAAAATTAAAGTCAGTCATCTATTCTTGCACATCAAAATAAAAACTTAAACCTATTTTTTAATGTTTTTGTTAGTTGATCCTTGGGTATAAACTAAAATTAGTTTATAATGTTTGTACTTTGATCTTTGATTTTTTTTGAAACTAGTTGCAGGATGCATCAAAAAAGTGGATTCACGACTGTTTGCAAGTGGCAAATCTTCAATACATGTGCCCTTCTTCCTATCTCAAGCTTTATAATTGACTCTCTTTTAAGTTGTTTTATTCAAGGGGCAATCAAAAGGAAATGACCTATTCTAGTTATTCCTATAGAGAACTTGGGGATTTTGGTGCATAAAGAATACAATGTTCTTATAGAATTCAAGCTAATCAATAAAGTTGTAATGTTTAAAATCTTTGACACAGTTGGATACATTAATAATACATTATCTTAGAATAATACTTGGTAAGTATGCCAGGTAGGGGGCTATGAGCAGAGGCATGCTTGGTCCTTTTGGGCTAGTAAGTATTGACATTTCATGCCCCTTTCATGGCCAATCAATAATAACTAATCTGAGAGACCTTACATGGGCCTTCTTGCATGATATTACTCCTCTAGACATGGCATTGACAATCTTTGTTCATATCTTAATCAAAATTTATGCTGCAAAAAATTCAAAAATGACTAAGTGTAAGACTTGTTAGATTTCGGGCCATCGGTGATCCCCTTAATCATTCACATATTTTAAACTTTTCCCAACCTTGACATCTTAGTCCTTGTGAAAGTCCTCTAAATGTTCATTGTGTTAATCTTTTGGCTTCAAGTTGTTGCCGTTATCTTTATCTCCTTAATCTCTTAAAGGTATGTGTCAAATATTCTGCCCAATGCCCACATCAAAGGTCTTTTCATCTTACAATTCTTCTTAAGTACTTTTTATTGGTTTTCGGCATTTGGGTTTTACCAAAGACTGATGATGGTGTTACCAATAGGTTGCCGAAGAGAAAGACATTGTTGAAGGAAAGGAAGATTGTTGAAGAACAATGGCATTGCCAATGGTGTTGTCAATGGGTTGCCAAAAGGAAAAGAGGATTGTTGAAATCAATGATAACAACACCCATGACATTGTAGAGGCATGGAGAGAAAGAGGATTATGGAAGGCCTACGATGGCATGGCGATGGGTTTTTGAAAGAAAAAGAGGATTGTGGCATCTTGATGCATCATTGATGGTGTTGTCAATGGGTTCTCGAAGGGGAAGAGGATTGCATCATCTTGGTATCATTATCGATGGGTTGTAGAAGGGAAAGAAATTACCTGAAGGCTGATAAATGGAGATTGCTAAAGGTTGATGATGTCATTTTTGATGGGTTGCCCAAAGGAAAAGAAGAGTGTCGAAGGCCAAGGATGGCATCACAAATGGCATTGCCGAGGCATTGTAGAAGGTTGCCCATGGCATCATTGATGGTGTTTCCAAAGGGGAAGAGGATTATCCCAAGGCCAACAATGGCATTGTAGATGGGTGTAAGGTCCAAAAAAATACATATACTAAGTATATCCTTAAGTTTCAAAAATGACTAAATTACTTTCATAATTATAATCAAATGGGATAACATACAGCGATGAATCAAAGTATATTTAAACAAGGTGGTGCCTTCATTAGATTTAGCCATGTAGGCTTACACATGAGTTATCATCTCAACAATACATGTAAATTCAAATACTACAATGCAAATTAAGGAAATAGCAGAATCATAAGTGCATCCACAAAGAAACCATAACATCGAGATTTTCATGAGTGGAAAACCCTCGTAGGGATGAAAAACCACTCGTAAAAGTGCCTCACTGGCTTAATCTAATAAAAATTGTTGTTTACAATGCCTTACTGGTAATACTATCTCATTGATAGATTTTTCAATGCCTCACTGACAATACTATCTCTCTAATAGATTTTTCAATGCCTCACTGGCTATGCTTCACTATCCACAAACACTATTTGAAATTCATACATAGAGTATCACCTCCATTTCTCTCTAAAATATCCTTTGATCTTGCATCACTTAAGATTTAAAGGAAAAAGTTCAAGTACAACATAATGATGCATATAAATATGCCTTTATATACAACGCTATGAGATACTTCAAAATTGATCAACTTTACAAAGCACTGTGTGTTCTATCAATGCAAATCTCATTTATAAAATATGAACCAATAAAATGCCTTATACAATCTGGGAGTAATATTCCATTTCTCCTCAATACCATAAAGAGTGAATTCAAGGAAGTACATATAATGTTTTGGCATTTTCAAACTACTAATTAGTAAATCACTAATAAAATGTTAGAACATTTAGCCGATTTCCTCAGGTAGCACAGTATGGTATACATAAAATGCTAATTTCTAATTTTGCATAAAGAAAATACCACGACAAAAATAAAAAAGATTTAGAACAAACCCTGTGAATTACTTAACAGTATGCATTAAGCTGCATAATTTCCTTATGCAGGCAATGATAATGGTGTTATTTTTTATCAAACAAGCCTCAATATAAATTCATAAAACACCTGAAAATAAAGTAGATAGTGGCATCTATTCATCATATTAAAGCTACATAAAAAGGGTACTAGCTTTTCAATATAGCCTACCTGATCTCTAGTTGATCTAGGCTGATCAAATTAGATGTTATAGTTGTAAATGCTCTGGTAGATATATATGCAATTATAATGCAATTTTAAAAGAAGATTCAAGTAATTGTAAATTCATATTTTCATGGAAAAACACATTGCATATTGAAGTTTCCGAAAAGATTTAGTTTACAAAGAACAATTTATGCATCTGGCTGATAACTCTTAAAGACAAAATCCACTTCTCTTTCTCTTGAATGCTTATCTTAATTTTTATTTTTAGTTAACCATTCAATCGATTTAAATTTAAATGGATAGGCAGCTATCACAAATTGATTAATTTGAACAAAAATACCTTTTTAAGATTGAAACTTTGCCCAACTTCATAAATGTATATGTATTCAAAAATATTTAGAATTTAAAATGTATCTAATCTTTGCCATATATATTTATCTTCAAATTTTACACACATTTTCTATGGTATTCAAGCTGAAAATAGAATTTTATCATTTTTAAAAACAAAAATAAAATATCTATTATTTGACAGAATGCCTCAAAGAGATGTGATCACATGGAATGAAATGAAATGATTGCAGAATGTGCATAAAACGGATTTTGCAAGGAAGCTCTCAAAATCTTAGAATTAATGAGGCACTCTGGAACCCAACCTAACATAATAATCTTTGCTTGTGTTCTAGGTGCATGCAAGTTTAGTGGACAAGGGCTGCACATACTTCACACATCAATAAATCTTATTGCATCACATATATAGTTAATCATTAGTTGTGGAGGATTAACGTTCATGCCCATGTTAGTTATCTTGGGGACACCGTAACTTTTATTACTAAGATGCCAGTTTAACTTGTGGCACTTATAGATCATATATGAATATACGCTGAGTGTTTCCAGCAATGCTGCTATTTTTAGTTGGATCCTAAAAATGCTGCAACTTATGTTCTTCTCTAAAACATATGGGCAGGGGCAACAAGTATGGTGAGGTTCAAATAGTAAGGAGATTGATGAAAGATAGAGGAATTAAAAACATACCTAATGTAAATGGGATTGGAGGCCATAAAATGGTACATTCTTTTTGCATAGAAGATTGATCACATCCACAAACACAAGAGATCTATGCAAAGTTGGAGCAATTGGCTTGGCAAATGAAGGCAACAAAGTATCTAGAGATTCAAGACTTTTACTTAATGCTGAGGAAGAAAAGAAATAAAACAATTTAAGAATTTATGTATATTTCAGTTCAATGCGTAGCTCCAAACCCTTTATATTTCCTTTTTAAAAAGATTGGGCTTCCCAACCGGTTTCAAACTAAAAAATGAAACTATCATAGCAGTGTATTCAAAGACAATATTTCACAATTGACATCGTACCTTATAAGGTAAATCACCATTTAACCAATGACTTAAGCAATAAAAAAACATAGTAACAAAGTGAAATACCTTCCAAGCTCAAAACTAGAACAATGTTACCAATTGTTGTGGAAACTATTTTCATAACCACCAAACTATCCTCTTTATAGACAAGGTCGCTCCCTCATTTAGCTCTGAAATCCAAAAAACACTATCAAAACCAAGAACCACCTCCATTCTTCATGCTATTAGCAACCATTACAGCTCGTGCCCTAGCTTGAGAAAGAGCAATGAAAATATGAAACATGATTTATCAAAAATGAGCTTGATATACCTTGCTTTTACTTTTATTTTATATGCCTTTAAACTGGGTAACTGCAACCCATATCCCACTCAAGGTGCATTTCAATGGGTTTCATTTAAATCATCTAAAAAACAAAATGCATTCAAGGCCTAGTCACCTAAAGTGACTTCAACTTTGTAATACTCTATCACCCTTAAAATGCCCTTATAATGTTTATAGTAAAAATTTAAATTAGTTTAAAATTGAGACTTTATTTTAAAACATAATTGACAACCACTGTGCATTATAAGCAACATTAGAACCATCATGGAATACAAATCCATCCTAACAATAAAAAATTGATGTGACAGTGAAGTGCATCAAAGCATCAATTTCAATTTTGTTTAATTGATCATCAATACATTAATAGTTCTATTCAGTCTATATGATTACCCAATTTAATTGTCTAACAAAACAATTAATTAAATGAACATAACCATTACCATAACCATAGAAAAAATATATATAAACATTCTTCCTTATTAAATAAATCAAGACACAAGATGATCATTAAAATAATATTATTGGATTATAATTCACTTGGTGAAAATAGGGGTCGTGACATCCTTCCCCCCTTAAAGAATCATCATCCCAATGATCGACATAATTGAAAGATGAAATAAAAATTTCATACCTCCTTATTCTGTTTTACCTTAATGCCACAATCAACCCACCTGACAAGGATATCGTCTTTTCAAGCACCCATTTGTTTAGAACAATAAATTTTCATTTGGCTAGCATTCATAAACTTGCATATTTTGTTAGCACACCATGGCTTCATTAAATTTACTCTATTTACTTAAAGAATAAAAATATACAAACTGATTGATTTCTTTCATACAATCTTCCATATCTTATTCAAATATTTTTGTATTCCAAGACATTTACCAATAGATGGAAAACAATGATGTTCATTTTGTCAACATACCTACTCGTATGAGAGGTTAGAATAATTGCCTCTATGATGAAAAAAAAACATCAGACCATACTACTTGTTATCACCATTAGCAAATAAAGACACTAAATAAAAATAAAAGTCTCAGTAAGAAGAAAAAGGAAACCAATTACAATAAGGTCTCTATGTTGATCAACAATATATAAAGATAAGAAGATCAAAAAGTTACAAAAGATCACCAACATGATTAGAAACATCCAAGATAAGAAGGTCACTTACTAAACAAAAGGTTAGAGTTGATTACCATAGCAATCCCGCAATACCAGATTTCAAAAAGATCATCATGAGCTCAATACTGATTCAACCAGTTACTAAATTTCACAACAAAAGGTAAATCTCACTCTATAATTGGAAAAAGTAAAGTTCTATTAACAAGAATATCCATAAACGTGTGATATGTATAATCCTTTACCTTTTTACAAATGTAACATGAGTGCATCCAAGAGAAGTGAATTACATTAATTGTCTAACAAGCCATTAAATGATCTATGCAATGATTCATATCTAGTTTTAGAATTACATAGAGAAAATAAAACATTTAATCAATCTTCAACTACCATAACCCAGTGGTCTTTCATAATCTGAAGGTTAAAAGCATGGTTAAGGTGCTTTTCCCACCCAACCATGAAGCATAACACTTCCCTAGGATTCTTCCTAACTAGAAGAACACCCGACCCTACATAAGGTGCCTATAAACCAATAATAATAGGGTAGGAAGGAAACTCTTGATGCATGCCTGATGCCTTATATGCACTCTTATACTATAATGAACATATTTCTTGCATACAGGATGTGGCAGAGAAACATATAAAAAAAATTCTAGGCATTCATTATCCATCTATTTCAATAGTACAACTCGTTTTGGCCAAAGTATATATATATATATATATAAAATTTGGTTGATCTTGGAAAAGAAGATCACCTTCTCTATTAACCCACATTTAGCATCATGTCCCAGAAGGTAAACTTTACAACGCTTTCAACAAGAAAAATCAATTTGCATAGGATAAGGACCAGATGATATAATAGTGCATAGCATGCTCAAATACAGATAGAATGAATAATTAACAAACGAGAGTACATAAACTCTTGGTGCCTAACTCACATCGGGTATGAATACACAATTTACTTGCAGTGTTTTGCACAAATATGGAACATGTCGCGTAAAAAATGTGCATTACTCATTCAAGTTTTCTTACAATGAATATGGTAAGTGCATCTCTCGCACAAGTGCATTACTCACACTAAAAGTGAAATATGCATAAATTGCAGTAGTGCAGTTATAGTGATCATCACTTGATCCAATAAACACAATGAGTACCAAAATTATTTCTCACACACATACAAAATGCAATAATTACCCAAGTTCTTTTTCCACATGAAGGAATCAAGAACTTACTCCAGTTTATCACTCAGACAAGAGCAACAATAATATGAAATATGCAACACTCACATTAGTATAGCGAAGATTTCTCATTCAAGTAAAGATACAAGTACAGTTAAGGCAAAATTTTTCTATGATATGCATACAATCATTCATACTGATTTGTCATTCACATAGAGCATAAGAAGTGCATTATTGTGCAAGCATCATTCTCATATAGTGCATAGGTACAAGTACTTTCACTAAAAGAAACAATCAAGCATGTAAGGTTATTCACCTCAATCACTTTTGCCTTGTCTAATAGGAAGATCAAGTGATTTATCAAACCAACTTCTATAATGAATTACCAATGAAGATTATTAATACTTCAGAACCTTGCATTTTCGAATGATCCCAAGGATTCGATTAGATCAAAACTGGTAAGGATAAGGCATTTCTCAACAATCCACTTACCCCCTGGTACTAATACAACATTCTCACCTTTAAAACATCCTTCTTAGGTTTCCTACCTTCGAGAAGACTCAACCATTATTTATCCATTATTATCAACTTTAATTATTTCACTAGTGTTTTTCCTTCTTCCTTTCATCAAAAATTTCTTCTTCCCTTATATCTTATCAACTCATTCATCCTTTACGTCATCAAAGAGATCTCTCTTCACCATATACTTCTCTTATTGATTTTCTTTTATTGCCATGTCATCATTCATGGGTTGACACCCTTTACTATCCATCTTAGCTCACTATAATTTATCCATCTTGGCTTATTTCAAATATTCATCATCACTCTTACTATAAATTCATATGAAAACATGACTAAGGTGAAGAGGTCTCATGTCTCAAGATTTTTGAATAGTTAAACTAAATCTAAACTTCTAATCGGTTCAAACTAACCATCAAAGAATCTCCCATAACTAGGGTTCTCTATTCAATACAACGGGTTCATTTGATACAATGCAACCTAAGCACAAAAGACTTAAGGCCCAAGTGTTAAACCTGAGTGCTCTGATACCAAAATGTAAGGTCTAGAAAAATACATATACTAATTATATCCTTAAGTTTTAGAAATGACTAAATTAATTTCATCACTATAATCAAATGGAATAATATACATCGATGAATCAAAGTATATTTAAACAAGGTGACACCTTCATTAGATCTAGCCATGTAGGCTTACGCATGAGTTATCATCTCAACAATACATGTAAATTCAAATACTGCAATGCAAATTAAGGAAATAACAGAATCATAAGTGCATCCACAAAGAAACCATAACACAGATTTTCATGAGTGGAAAACCCTCATAGGGATGAAAAACTAATCGTAAAAGTGCCTCACTAGCTTAATCTGATAAAAAATGTTGTTTACAATGCCTTACTGGCAATACTATCTCACTAATAGATTTTTCAATGCCTCACTAGCAATACCATCTCTTTGATAGATTTTTCAATGCCTCACCGGCTATACTTCACTATCCACAAACACTATTTGAAATTCATACATAGAGTATCACCTCTCTATCTCTCTAAAAATCCTCTGATCTTGCATCACTTAAGATTTAGAGGCAAAAGTTCAAGTACAACATAATGATGCATATAAATATGCCTTTATATACAATGCTATGAGATACTTCAAAATTGATCAACTTTACAAAGCACTGTGTGTTCTATCAATGCAAATCTCATTTATAAAATATGAACCAATAAAATGCCTTATACAATCTAGGAGTAATATTCCAGTTTTGCTCAATACCATAAAGAATGAATTCAAGGAAGTACATATAATATTTTGGCATTTTCATACTACTAATTAGTAAATAACTAATAAAATATTAGAACATTTAGCCAATTTCCTCAAGCAACATAGTATGGTATACATACGATGCTACTTTCTAATTTAGCATAAAGAATACCACAACAAAAATAAACAAGATTTAGAACAAACCCAATGAATTAAGCTACATAATTTCCATATGCAGGTGATGATAATGGTGTTTTTGTTTATCAAACAAGCCTCAATATAAATTCATAAAACACCTGAAAACAAAGTAGATAGTGACATCTATTCATCATATTAAAGCTACATAAAAAGGGTACTAGCTTTTCAATATAGCTTACATGATCTCTAGTTGATCTGGGCTGATCAAATTAGATGTTATAGTTGGAAATACTCTAGTAGATATATATGCAATTATAATTCAACAGTTTCTCATTAAAATAAATTATGCATAACACATGGTTTTATACCAAAAATTGCACAAAGTTCAAGTAATTACTAATTCAATAGTTTATGGATAAACACATTCATGAAAATAGTAATGCATGATTTCATATCAAATTTTAAAAGAAGATTCAAGTAATTGTAAATTCAGATTTTCATGGAAAAACACATTGCATATCGAAATTTCCCAAAAGATTTAGTTTACAAAGAACAATTTATGCATCTGGCTGATAACTCTTAAAGGCACAGTTCACTTCTCTTTCTCTTTAATGCTTATCTTAATTTTTATTTTCAGTTAACCATTCTATTGATTTAAATTTAAATGGTTGGGCCAACTATCACAAATTGATTAATTTGAACAAAAAAACCTTTTTAAGACTAAAACTTTGCCCAACTTCATAAATGTATATGTATTAAAAAATATTTAGAATTTAAAATGTATCTAATCTCTGCCATATATATATTTATCTTCAAATTTTACACACATTTTCTATGGTATTCAAGCTGAAAACATAACTTTATCATTTCTAAAAATAAAAACAAAATATCTATTATTTGACAGAATGCCTAAAAGAGATGTGATCACATGGAATGAAATGAAATGATTGTAGAATGTGCATAAAATGGATTTTGCAAGGAAGCTCTCAAAATCTTAGAATTAATGAGGCACTTTGGAACCCATTCTAACATAATAATCTTTGCTTGTGTTTTAGGTGCATCCAGGTTTAGTGGACGAGGGCTACACATACAAGTCACACATCAATAAATCTTATTGCATCACATATATAGTTAATCATTATGTGTGCAGGATTAACCTTCATGCCCATGCTAGGTATCTTGGGGACATCGTAACCCTTATTACTAAGATGCCAGTTAAACTTGTGGCACCTATAGATCATATATGAATATAGGCTGAGTGTTTCCTACAATGCTGCTATTTTTAGTTGGATCCTAAAAATTCTGCAACTTATGTTCTCCTCTAAAGCATCTGGGCAGGGGCGATAGGTATGGTGAGGTTCAAATAGTAAGGAGAATGATGAAAGATAGAGGAATTAAAAAGATACCCTGATGTAAATGGGATTGGAGGCCATAAAATGGTACATGATTTTTGCGTAGAAGACTGATCACATCCACAAACATGGGAGATCTATGAAAAGTTGGAGCAATTGGCTTGGAAAATTGCTCCGAGATCAATGGTATTTCATTGATATCGAAAATAACATGTATTTCATGGAGATCAATGAAATACATGGTATTTCCAGATTCAAGAATTTTACTTAATGTTGAGGAAGAAAAGAAATAAAACAATTAATTTAAAAATAATTTATGCAGATTTTAGTTCAATGCATAGCTCCAAACCCTTTATATTTCCTTTTTAAAAAGATTGGGTTTCCCAACCGGTTTTAAACTGAAAACTAAAACTATCATAGCAGAGTATTCAAAGACAATCTTTCACAATTGACATTGTACCTTATAAGTTAAATCACCATTTAACCAATGGATTAAGCAATAAAAAAACATAGTAACAAAGTGAAATACCTTCCAAGCTCGAAACCAAAGCAATGTTACTAGTTGTTGTGGAAACTATTATCATAACCACCACACTATCCTCTTTACATACAAGGTCACTTCCTCATCTAGCTCTGAAATCCAAAAACCACTGTCAAAACCAATAACCACCTCCATTCTCTATGCTATCAGCAACCATTACAACCCGTGCTCTAGCTCAAGAAAGAGAAATGAAAATATGAAACATGCTTTATCAAAAATGATCTTGATATACCTTTCTTTTACTTTTATTTTATATGCCTTTAATCTCAGTAACCGCAACCCATATCCCACTCAAGGTGCATTTCGGTGGGGTTCATTTAAATCATCTCAAAAAAAAAATTCATTCGGGGCCTAGTCACCTAAAGTGGCTTCAAATTTGTAATACACTATCACCCTTAAAATGCCCTTAGTAATATTGCATATCTAAAGTCCTTTTGAGACTTTATTTTAAAATATCATTGACAACCATTGTGCATTATAGGAAACATTAGAACCATAATGGAATAAAAATCCATCCTAACAATAAAACAAACCGATATTATAGTGAAGTGCATCAAAGCATCAATTTCAATTTTATTTAATTGATCATCAATACATTAATAGTTCTATTCAGTCTATATGATTACCCAATTTAATTGTCTAGCAAAACAATTAATTAAATGAACATAACCATTACCATAACCATAAAACAAATATATATAAACATTCTTCCTTATTAAATAAATCAAGACGCAATGATCATTAAAATAGTATTATTGGATTATAGTTCACTTGGTGAAAATAGGGGTCGTGACAATGGGTTGCCAAAGGGAAAGAGGATTGTCAAAGGAAAGGAATATATTTTTGCAAACACATGTTTTCAACCACAAACATGGAAAAATTTAGTGGTGAATCTTCACCAATTGGCGAATTCTAGAAATCAGACAAGTTGAAATTGGCGAATTAATCACACCCAACATGGTGTCCAAATCACCCAAATTTTACGAATTATCGGTCCAATGCAAGTCCATTCACTAAAGATTTTTTTATGAGGCATATTTAAGCAAAAAATTCACCATAACAAACTACGTGTTTCAAATGGACCGATTAATATTTTCACTTGGAATCTCGGAAGCATGTAATAAAACACCTACATATTCACCAATACTATTAAAACAACATTATGTCAGGACCCATTTTGCCAATTAAAATTTACAAACAGTTGCTTGTGAAGACCCATTTCCCCAATTAAAAATTTATAAATAGCTGCTTATGAGGACCTATTTTGCCAATAACATTAAAAGATAATTACATTTGAGGAAACATTTCGCCTTGAAAATTATAATGTATCATTGTATAAGCACACAAGATTCATCAAATTTTTAATATACCATTTAAAAATCCCATGGAATTCGCCAAATATGGATTCATATAAATACAATCAAAACTATCATTCATTCTTACACATTTTGTTCAGTTCTCAAATTGGAAGTTAGCAAAAGACGAAAACGTGGACTTAAAGGTGAGTGATAATTTCTTCATAATGTTATTAGTTATAAGATTTATTTATCTCTTTTCCATTCTTGCTTCAATCTTAAAGATGATATTGAGTAGGGAATAGGATCTATATTCTCTATCCTTCTTAAACAAGAAGGCATTTTTTTGAGATTTTATTTGAAGTGAGAGATCAATATGTCGAGCAACAATGGTAAGACTCCTCAGGGTGGCGAAGGGATTGAGAGGCCATCAAAATGCCCAAAATATAGAGGTACCATACAATATTACTTTAAAATTGGCAATGCTTCTGATCCATCAGATCAAGATGGAGCTACATCATCAACTCTTCCACCAAATATTAATGAAGGCATTCACAATACCTCACCGCCACCAAAAGGTCAAGGTGAGTTTTTCATTGAGTTGAATGTATCAAATGAGGATGGAAATACCACATAAGATGTTCCAAGGGATACCCTAGTTAGCTAGAATGAGATAATTGACTTGGATCAGGATGATGTTGGTAGAAAGAAAATAAAAGGCAAATAAAAAATGGGGCACGAGTGGGAAATGACAAGGAATTTTCAGCTTGGTTGGTTGTCAAAGTACCCATTCATTGTACCAATGGGGGAAGCAAATTTTTTTGAAAGTGCAACAAAATGCATGTGTACGATTTGTAGTTGGAAATGTAGAAGAGACAAGAAGTTGCAGCTAAAGATTGACACTATAGAAAAGCATATCGATAAAGTTTATGAAAAACAAATCATAGACGAAAATGAACAATCATTCGTACGATGGAAATCAAAGGAAGAATTTCTTCATGTTTGATAATTTGAAGGAAATTTTAAAATATATTTCCTCATAGATTCATGAAATATTCCCTTGACATTAACTACTTGAAGCCATGGGTATTGTGTATCCCCAATTTTGGGTAAACCGAGATAACCCAAAATATTTTCATGATAAAGTAAAAATCTTGATCAAATAATTTTTGAAAAGTGTAACATACAATGAGTAGACAATAGAAGGAATTTTAAATGAAGATAAGCTTAAACAGCAATGTAAGAATTGTTCAATAACTATGAGGGACCATTATGATTCCATGGGCATGGAGAAGGCCTTTGAATTGAGATCAATAACAAAAGTTTGGACAAACTTAGGTTAGAGTGAAATATTGCGTGGTACGATATCAAAATGTTTCAAACTTGTTGATTTATGTCAAACAATGATATTGGGGTCGATGGAGGATGAGAGAGTTTTCAGTTCATTGGCATTTTTGAAATCAAAGTTAAGAAACAAACTAGACAAGAATTTGGAAAATTGCTTGTGGTTGAAAGGAACTACGTATAATGTCAAAAAAATTCCTTTTGAAAGGGAACTCACAATCTGGAGGTCCACATATTAAAGAAGAGGGATCAGGTTGTGCAACACAAACATTCCAATTCCAAATGTTGACACTGGTGGCACTGGTAGTGGTAGTGGGACAAATGACAATGATGGTGCAATGAATGTTGAATTTGATATGCATGACAAAGAATATGAAGAGAAAACTTAGAATCAAGATGACTCTTTTACTTTATCTCAAGATGAACATCAGTTTCAAGACCCTGACTCCATTTGGGAAATGGAAGTGAATTACAAACTTTTAGATATTTATATTGCACTTTTGTGAATCAGCTTCCATTGTTCCAAACTGTAGTTGATGATTTTTTATATTATATTTTATGAAATTGTGAATCATTGCACTTCATGATATTTTATTTTATATTGCACTTCATGAATCATATTCAAAATTGTAGTTGATGATATTTTATATTGTATTCCATGAAATTGTGAATCATTGCACTTCATTTTATATTGTATTCCATGGTATTGAATTTGATATGTGATTCTGCATCATTTTTAAAGAACAACACTTATCACACTACTTATAAATTCCTATTGCATTGCCATTCACAAAATCTTTGATAACTAATTGAAAGGAATATTAATCCATTCCTTGAACATAAGCTAACAATTCAACATCCATAACATATAAATAATTGAACATGATTATTTTGAGTCAGATGATAGTGAATACAATACTGTAGAGCAAGATAGGTCGATATTATATTAAAAATTAAAGATATTATAGTGTCTTTTCCTTTTACCTATATTCTTATAATCTAATTCAAAGTTGACTGGGTTTTACTCATTCCTGGTCTCTTAAGTCATATCTTATGCCTTTGTGTCCGTTTAATCACCAATCCCTTGAGCCTAGTGTTCCTGGTTGCAACCCGTAGAATCCTTATAAATTTTTCCTTGTCCTATGCGGGTCATAAAATTCTTTAATTCTTGTTCTTTCCCTAAGTTTGGGTTTTAATATTCTCTCAATATCATTCATGTTATAAACCTAGGTAGGGAATCCCTTTTAAGTCATGTAATAAGTGCATGTGCTTATTAAAATCCTTTGTTATTCTTGGCGGGTCCCATTGATTGCTTTCTATTGGTTCCCTTCCATCCAGCGGGATTAAATTCATCAAATTAAGGAGTCGATGGGATAACGGACATGCAACACCTAGACACCCTTTTGGTGGGTCCTACCACTGCTCAAAGGCATCGATGACTAAATGTGTTCAAATCAATAGTTCCTATTGTTTTTGACAAACGAATCTCAACCATTCCCTGCCTCCCCGCTACCATAAGATGCACATGCAGAAACCTAGAGGGGAAGCGGGAAGGTTGCCACATAGACAGTCTCAGTGCTTGTGGAGATGGTGGAGCCCATAGAGTGACACAAAGATAAATCCACATGGAATTTTTTTGTTGTTCAATGGTGACAACCATTTGAAGTTAGATTTTCAAAATTATTTGATTGAATCTGAGCCGTATGTTGGGCCATCTCACTGTGAGATCGACGATTAAAATTCAAATTTTAAGATTGAGGGAAAATGAGCCGTATCAGTCGTTCTAGTTTATGTGAGTGAACCATAATGGCAAATATGACACAAAGCTACCAAATTTCCAATTGGTATATTTTAAATCCATAAAATTTTCATTAAAGTATAATTGGGTAAGTGCACCAAGATGGTTCCCAAAAAGGGGACTTAAGTGGACAACGTTTTTTTGAAATTAGGGAATACTGACCTTGGACATGAAATTGAGGATAGTTACACTCAAAATTTTGAGATGAAACAAAAACAAGGATCGAAGTGCTCTGAGTCTAATTTCTAAACTACTAATTTATTTTTAATATGGTTGAGATTAAGGGGTTCAAAAGAGGGACGTACACAAATTGGTGTTTTTTTTATTAGAAAAACATTTAACATAGCAACTCTTGTACGACCCTCGTACGGTGATTTTTTTTTTGTGTTTTTAAAAATGCAATGGTTAGAAGTCAGCTAACAGTATGTAGTTGATGCACAATTTTTCTAATAATTTTTTAATGAATATTTGATTTTTCACTAATTTTCGAAGTGGACATTTCCTAAAAAATAGAATTTTGGCCATGCTACCCCTACAAATTTTAGAAACTAGTTGATTTTTTTTATTTTTTTAATTTTTTTTTTTTGTAGAATGGAGTCTAGTTTCTAAAAATGTAATTTATTTGAAAATTTGATGAACGGTTAATTTATAATGAAAAAATTACCAAACACTGATTTTTGGCAAAAAAAAGACATACAAATAAAATAAATTATGGATGAAAGGCTTAAAATTTTTAGAAGGTGAAAAAAATTACATCGTTGGATAGCTAAGAGAGAACCCAAAATTACCCATGTGTTTGATTTTTTTGATATTGAACCACGTGCAATCTTGACGGTGAGCATGAACTCGATTATGTTAAATATGGTAGATTTTTTAAAAACACGTCTCTAGTGTTGGGAATTCCCTCCAAGCCTTTGGATTGGTATTCCAAGGTAAATACAAAGCCTAAGGCTCGAGAATTCCCAAAGCAAGATATAACGTGAGTGCGATATAACACGCTCACGTTATAACATGCTCATGCTATATTTCAATTTCGACATGGTTTTTTCTTCTGTAGGAAACATGTCAACTAAGTTATAACGCAAGCGCATTATAATGCGCTTGTGTTATGTACTCCTTTATGTTAAATGCCAATATATTGAATGTATACTGATATATTTCTATGTTTTTATGTACATGTATGCTTGTATGCCGTGCATGTATGCATGTATGCATGCTTGTATGTATGTATGTATGTGTGTATGTATCAATGTATATATTGTATATATTCTTGTATGTATGTAAGATTGTATCTACACATGTATATATTTATGCTTGTATGGATGAAGGATTATATGTACATATGTATTATGCTTGTATGCATGTATTTATGTATGTCTTTAGAGGGAGGGAGAATTTAGAGAGAGAGAGAGTCTAGAGAGATGGAGAGGGGGTGGAAGTGAGAGTTTAAGAGAGAGGGAGTGGGAGAGAAGGGGTTGGAGTGAGAGGGACTTAGCTAGGTAGGGTGGGAGGGATAGAGGGAGGGATAGAGGGAGGGAGAGAGATAGAGAGGGGTGAGAGATAGAATTGAGAGAGAGGGAGAGAGAGGGGGAGAGAGAGAGACAAAGAGAAATAGAGAGTTATGTAGGTAGGCTGCCAAAGGGAGAGACTTGAGAGTGTGAGGGGGGTGAGAGGGAGAGAGTTGAGAGAAAGGTAGTGAGAGGGAGTGGGAGAGAGAGGGAGTGTGAGTGAGAGACCTGAGAGAGGTAGAGGGTGTGTGAGGGAGTGACCTGATAGAGGTAGAGAAAGAGGGGGGTGGAGTGAGAGGGACTTATCTAGGTAGGGTGGGAGGGATAGATAGAGGGGAGAGAGAAAGAGAGAGATTTACCTAGGTGGGTTGCCAGAGGGAGAGACCTGAGAGAGAGAGGGGGTGGGAGGGAGAGACCTCAGAGAGAGGGAGAGAGAGGGAGTGGGACAAATTGGGAAAAAGTAGGAGGGACATGGAGAGAGATGGATAAAGGGAGTGAGAGAGGGTGGTAGGGATTGATTGAACAAGAGATACGTAGAAAGAGGGAGACGGTAGATAGAGACAATTAGAGAGGGTAGGAGGGAGGGAGGGAGGGAGGGAGAGGTGAGATGTATAGATAGAGAGAAATTGATAGGGGTTGAGGGTATAGGGTTGAGGGATTAGGGTGGAGGATCTATAGGGTTGATGGTTTCTAGGGTATTAGGGTTTAAGGTTTGAGGGTATTTGGTTGAGGGTATAGGTTAGAAGGTTTAAGGGTTTAGGGTTAAGGGTTTACTTGGTTGAGGGTATAGGTTCGAGGGTATATGGTTGAAGGATTAGGTTCAGGTTCCAATGTAAGGGGTAGTGGGTTTAGGATTTAAGGATTGAGGGTTGAGGGATTAAGGGTTAAGGTTTGAGAATTGAGGGTTGAGGGTTTAATGTATAGGGTAGAGGGTAGAGGGTAGAGGGTTTAAGGGTTGAGGGTTGAAGATTGAGGGTTTAAGGTTGAGGGTATAGGGTATAGGGTATAGGGTATAAGGTCGAGAGATTAGGGTTGAGGATCCAATATATAGGGTAGAGGTTATAAGGGTTGAGGATTTAGGGATTAGGGTAGAGGGTTTTCTTGGATTTAATGGTGCAAGGGTTGATGGATTATGGTTGAGGGATTAGGGTAGAGAGTATTGGGTTGAGGGTAGAGGGTATAGGGTATAGGGTAGAGGGTAGAGGGTAGAGGGTAGAGGGTTTAAGAGTTTAGGGTTTAAGGGTTGAGGGTTGAGGGTCAAGGGTTTAGGGTTGTGTGTTTAAGGTTTTAAGGGTTGAGGGTTTAAGGGTCAAGAGGGTTGAGGGATTATGGTAGAGAGTTTACTAAGTAGGTTTAAGGGTTGTGATATTAGGGTTGAGGGTAGAGGGTAGAGGATTGACGGTAGAGGGTAGAGGGTTTATTGGTTAGGGTTTAAGGGTTTAGGGTTTAGGGTTGAGGGATTATGAGGTTATAGGGTAGAGGGTATAGGAGTTGAGGGATTAGGGTTTAAGAGTTGAGGGTTGAGGGTTGAGGGTTGAGGGTTGAGGGTTGAGGGTTGAAGAATTAAGAGGGTATAGGGGTGGAGGGATTAGGGTTTAAGGGTTGAGGGTTGATGGTTGAGGAATTAAGAGGGTATAGGGGTTGAGGGATTAGGGTTTAAGGGTTGAGGGTTGAGGGATTAGGGTTTAATGGTTGAGGGTTGAGGGTTGAGGGATTAAGAGGATATAGGGGTTGAGGGATTAGGGTTTTAAGGGTTGAGGGTTGAGAGTTGAGGGATTAAGAGGGTGATAGGGGTTGAGAGGATAAGGGTTTGAGGGTTGAGGGCCGAGGGGCTGAGGGACCAAGAGGGCATATGGGGTTGGAGGTATTATGGCTGAAGTGAGGGAGTTAAGAGGGTATAGGGGTTGAGGGATTAGGGCTTAAGGGTTGAGGGTTGAGGGATTAAGAGGGTATAGGGGTTGAGGGATTAGGGTTTAAGGGTTGAGGGTTGAGGGTTTAGGGATTAAGAGGATATAGGGTTTGAGGGATTAGGGTTTAAGGGTTGAGGGTTGAGGGTTGAGCGATTAAGAGGGTATAAGGATTGAGGGTTGAAGGATTAAGAGGGTATAAGGGTTGAGGGTTGAGGGATTAAGAGGGTATTTGGGTAGAGGGATTAGGGTTGAAGGGTTGAGGGTTGAGGATTGAAGGTTGAGGGATTAATAGGGTATAGGGGTTGAGGGATTAGGGTTTAAGGGTTGAGGATTGCAAGATTAAGAGGGTACAAGTGTTGAGGGATTAGGGTTGAGGGTTGAGGGTTGAGGGAATAAGAGGGTATAGGGGTAGAGGGATTAGGGTTGAAGGGTTGAGGGTTGAGCGTTGAGGGTTGAGGGATTAAGAGGGCATAGGGGTTGAGGGATTAGGGTTTAAAGGTTGAGGGTTGAGGGATTAGGGTTTAAAGGTTGAGGGTTGAGGGATTAAGAGGGTATAGGGGTTGAGGGATTAGGGTTTAAGGGTTGAGTGTTGAGTGTTGAGGGTTGAGAGTTTAGGGTTGAGGGTTGAGGGTTGAGGGTTGAGGGTTGAGGGTTGAGGGATTAAGAGGGTTGAGGGGTTTATGGATTAGGGTTTAATGGTTGAGGATTGAGGGTTGAGGGATTAAAAGGGTATAGGGGTTGAGGGATTAGGGTTGAAGGGTTGAGGGTTGAACATTGAGGGTTGAGGGATTGAGAGGGTATAGGGGTTGAGGGATTAGGAGGGTTTAAGGGTTGAAGGTTGAGGGTTGAGGGATTAAGAGGGTATAGGGGTATCCATCTCTTCCACTATCTCCATCTACCCTTTATCTCTTAACCATTTAAACCCTTAACCCTTAAACCCTTAAAAATCTTAACCCTCTAACCTCTATCTCTCTCTCAGTCCGTCTCTCCTTCCCTTTCTATCTCCATCTCTCCCACTATCTCTTTCTCCCCCTCTCCCTCTCCCTCCCTCTCCCTCTTTCTCTCTCACTCCCTCTACCTCCCTCTCTCCTTCTTGCTCTCCCACTCTCTCTTTCTCCCACTCTCCCCCTCTCTCCCTCCCTATCTATCTCCATCTCTCCCACTATCTCTTTCTCCCACTCTCCCCTTCTCCCACTCTCCCACTCTCTCCCCTCTCCTCTCCCTCCCTCTCTATGTCCATCTCTCCCACTATATATTTCTCCCCCTCTCCCTCTCCCTCCCTCTCTCCCTCTTTCTCTCCCACTCCCTCTCCCTCCCTCTCTCCCACTCTCTCTTTCTCCCACTATCCACCTCTCTCCCTCTTGCTGAAGGTAGTGAAGACTGACAATCCTAAGGTAAAACTTGATGTTCCTAAGTATGGTGGTAGTTTTAATGATGAAGAACTACTTGATTGGATTGCTAAATCAGATAACCATTTTAAATGTGATGAGGTTCCTAAAGAGCAAAGAATCAAGATGGCAAAGACTAAGTTGCAGGGCCATGATTTGGTATGGTGGGATTACTTTCAATCTGAGAGGAGGAAGCAAGGAAAGTCTAAGATCGCATCATGGGAAAAGATGATATCAAAACTCAAAGGTAAATTCTTACCCAAGGATGACCAAGTTCAATTTTTTAAGAGATTGCAACATTTAAGACAAAGGGAGATGGATATTAAGTCTTAAATTGAAGAGTTTTATAAACTAAGTCTTAGATTTGGTCATCATGAGAATGAAGATGAAAAATTTGCAAGATACATGGGTGGTATAAGGTTAAACATACAAGATGAATTGGTTTTGGCTAACCATAGAATTGTAGAGGACTATTATCAAATGGAAATTAGGGTGGAGGATAAAATGAAGAGAAGGCAAGACAAAGTGGAAAGAGGAGGAGGCAACACTTCTATAGGAAGAGGATTCAATCCTAATTTCAAGGCTAACAATGAGAGTCAAGGACATGACAAGAAGGACCAAGATCAATCTGATTCCAGAGGTGGATGGAGAGGTTCAAGAGGTAGATTTAGTGGAGGAAGAGGCTCCTACCAGTTCTCAGGGAGATGCTACACTTGTAACCAGCCTGTACATCCAACCTTTAAGTGTATTGAAAAGAAAGGCTCAAGCTCTTATGGTGGAGAGAGGAGGAATCGACTAGTGCATGAGGATGAAGAAACTGTGACTTCACCTATAGCGAACCTTACATCAGAAGTTGGAGAGAGTTTGATGATTAGGAGAATATTAATCAAGGTACCAATCTTCGAAGAACCCCCACAAAGGAAATCACTCTTTAGAATCAATTGCAAGGTACAAGGTAAGGTATGTAGGATAGTAGTGGATTCAGGCTCAACTGAAAACATGATTTCTTGTGAAATGGTGAATAAAATGAATTTGAAAAGAATTCGTCATGAATTTCCCTACAACGTATCTTGGCTAAGTGATGGTCAATAATTGTTAGTGAATGAGCAAGCTATTGTAGATTTTCAAATAGATGAGTATAAAGATAGTGTTATTTGTGACATTTAACCAATGGAATATTGTCACCTACTCCTTGAAAAATCATGGCAGTATGATAGGTGTGATATGCATGATGGGAGAGCAAATAAGTATATCATAAGGAAAGATGGTCATAAGTTTGTTTTGAATCCACTTGTAGAGGATGTGAAAGGGAAAGTCAAAGTGATTATGTGTGGAAACAAGGAGCCTATACATGTGATAAGGGAAAAAAATTTATGTTGTTGACAACTGTTCTAAGGCTGAAAATGTAGAGATAATGGATAAAAAGGTAAATATAGAGAAAAAGAAGGTAATGCCAATGAACTTGAAGGACAATGTGATGATAGGGAGCATTGAATTCCCTGTAGTTAAGGGCAGAGGTGAAGGACAACAAAATTTTATAGGTACAGTGATTGGAAAGGCTGAGAAGACAGTGGTAAAGCAAGTTAATGGGACAGTCAGTAAAGGACAACAAAAAAATGGCCTTAAGAATGGTTACAAGCATAAGGTGGCAAAGAGAAAAATAAAAATCAAAGGGTTGCTAACACTTGTTTGTATACAGGTGAAAAAAATAGTAGTCAGAGGAAAGGTAATAGACTGGTTGCAGGTCTGAGAATAGAGGAAAGGGTAAATGCACATGTGGTCACATTCCAAAATTATAATTGTACAGGGTAGGTTGTAAGTCCAGTCTATGTGAATCAATGGAATGGTTTTGTGAACCAGTGAGCTTTCATGAATCATGGGGATAGTGGTATCAACAACCACTCATGAGGCATGAGTATTTTCTAGGGGGGGTGTATGGTGCAGGAGCACCTACACCACATAATCAATGCACAAGTAGGGTAATGTTAGTGTCTTTAAGTTCATTTTGTCTAATAAGTTCTGAGAGACCAAGCATAATGTAAATGGAGGATGTTTTGTGTCCTAGAAGTCAATTGAAAATCATAGAAGTTGTAAAATGTTGAAAAAGCAACATTAACAAACAATTATAATTTAAGGGACCAACTAATACCAAGGTTAGTTATGGACATTGGATTGAAGGTGGTTGTTTGAAAATGCTTTAAAATCCTTACCAAGGCTCGAAAGGGGCTGTTGGAGAAGTTTTGTAACAAATTCATATAATAAACACCACAGTTTTGAGCAATTTTTTGGTAAAAACACTATTTTCTTGAGATTTCTGAGTGTTGTACGGTCACATACAGGTTTTCCATGCCCTAATAATTTTAGAGAGTGTTTATATATGTGTTATAATTCACTTTATTTTGATTTTGTGTCTTAATTATTTGTTTGTAGGGGGAAACAACAAAATATAGCGGTTGTCTCAGTTTTGCTCAATCAAGGTTTTGAGGGGCAACTTATGATGTAACAATCAATCCACCTATTGTTTGACATTGTATCTCAGTGGATTGATTGATAACATGATACGATAAGTGTGTAAATTCATTTGGGAATAAGGAGTGATATTTATATGGAATTTTTATGACTATACTAGGTTTGAATAGGGGTTTTCCAACATGAAAATGAGGAACCAAAGAGGGGTTTTTATAAATTAGTGCTTGTAAGGACTTTGTGAGGGTCTGTTGAGTCTGTGCAGAGGTATTGGAATATTTTTTGGGCATTGGGTCGATTGGAGGAACCATGAAGTTGAGTTTTCCATTAAACCCTTAGGAATTGCATTGGAAATGAGGGTTTTTGTATTGGAAGTCTAATTGAGCATGTATGGTCCTAAGACCCAGGAAATATTTTGTTTTGAAACACAAGTAAAGATTTTTTTTAGGTTTGTAAGCCTGGTGTGAGGATCTAAGGATGGTCTCTTTGAAAAAGTTACCTAATTAGAGGCCTAAAACTGTGAAAAGTCCAATTTTGAGGCACTTGGTCCAAAGAAGTTGCATCTAGTTTTTCAGTATGTTAAAAGGTGAGTTTTGAAGATATTGTTGAATCTGACTTAGAGAATGAATTCAAATGCCTAAGTTTTCATCATATGCATGTTGAGGAACTTTTTCAGGGTCTTGGTGGAGGTTTGTAGTTGTTTTCAAAATTTGAAGGTTGAACCCTTTGAGGGTGAGTTGATGTCTACAAAATTGATCGCATATTGAAGATGAGTGCTTGGCTTAGAATTGAAGTTTCTATTCTTGTGAGTGATATCCACCTTGGCTTTGCATCAAAAACATGCAAAATCACTCTAAGCTACGTTCCACCAGATCGATCCCTTAAGGGTCCAAAGTGCAAAATGGCTGCAAATTTCAGCATGCTATTACTTGGACACCGTGGTGCTTAGAAATTTTTCGTCTGATCCTACAGGATCGTGTTGGGCACCTCTACAAAAAACTCTCTTGGTTTTCGCTATCTCGGAGTGGTTTTCCCATGGCAGTAGATTTTCACTTGATGGAAAAAACATCAAATGCAAGCAATGCAAAGTTGCAAAGTGGTGCAAATTTTGTTCTACAACTTGTGTGACCAAGAAGACTATTCCAATATGTACGAATAGGTATTTTTACACTAGGAATGGTCCTCTTTTGCACAGAAACATGCGGAATCACTCTGAGCTACGTTCCATTGGATTGATCCCTTAAGGGTCCAAAGTGCAAAATGGCTGCAAAATTCATCATGCTATTACTCGAATACTGTGATGCATAGAAATTTATCATCTAATCCTACAAGATTGTGTTGGGCCCCTCTACAAAAATGTCTCTTAGTTTTGACTATCTTGGAGTGGTTTTCCCATGGTGGCAAATTTTCAACTGATGGAAAAAGTGTCAAATTCAAGCTGTGCAAAATGGTGCAACTTTCGCTCTGCAACTAGTGTGACCAAGAAGACTGTTATAGCACATATAAATAGGTATTTTTATGCTAGGAATGGTCCTCTTTTGCACTGAAAAATGCAAAATCGTTCCGAGATATGTTCCACTGGATCGATCCCTTAAGGGTCCAAAGTGCAAAATCGCTGCACACCTCAACATGCTATTAATCGGATACTGTGATGCTTACAAAATTATCGTATGATCCTATAGGATTGAGTTGGGCCCCTCTACAAAAGCCTCTCTCAGGTTTTGCTATCTCAGAGTGGTTTTCCTGTGGCGGCAGATTTTCACTTGATGGAAAAAGTGTCAAATTCAATTTGTGCAAAGTTGCAAAGTGGTGCAACTTTCGCTCTGCAACTCGTGTGACCAAATAAAATTCTCCAACACATCTGAATAGGTATGTTTATACTAGGCATGGTCTTGTTTCACACCAAAACATGCAGAATCACTCTGAGCTACATTCCACCGGATCAATCCCTTAAGGGTCCAAAGTGCAAAATGGCTACAAAATTCATCATGCTATTACTCGGATATTGTGATGCTTAGAGAATTATATTCTAATCCTATAGGATCATGTTGGGCCCCTCTAAAAAAAACTCTCCCCGTTTTGGCTATCTCAGAGTGGTTTTCTTGTGGCGACGGATTTTTACTTGATGGAAAAAGCGTCAAATGCATGCAGTGTAAACTTGCAAAGTGGTGCAAATTTTGTTCTGTAACTCATGTGACCAAACAGATTGTTCCAACGCATCTGAATAGGTATTTTTGCACTTGGCATGGTCCCCTTTTCACCCAAACACGTGGAATCGCTCTGAACTACGTTCCACTAGATCGATCCCTTATCCATAGTGCAAAATGGCTGCAAACTTCAACATAATATTACTTGAATATCGTGATACTTAGAAACTTCTCATCTGATCCCATAGGATCATGTTGGGCCCCAATACAAAAAAATATCTTGTTTTTGGCTATCTCAAAGTTGTTTTCCTGTGGTGGCGGATTTTCATCTGATGGAAAAAATGTCAAATTTAAGTTATGCAAAGTTGCAAAGTGGTGCAACTTTCGCTCTGACTCTCGTGTGACCAAACAAACTGTTCCAACGCATCCGAATAATTATTTTTATGCTAGGCATAGTCCTCTTTTGCACCAAAACATGCGAAATCGCTCCAAGCTACGTTCAACCAGATCGATCCCTTAAGGGTCCAAATTTCAAAATGGCTGCAAACTTCAATATGCTATTACTCGGATACCATGATGCTTAGAAACTTCTCGTCTGATCCTACATGATCATGTTGGGCCCCTCTACAAAAAATTCTCTTAGTTTTGGCTATCTCAGAGTGGTTTTCCCGTGGTGATGGATTTTCACTTGATGGAAAAAGTGTCAAATCCAAGCTGTGTAAAGTTGCAAAGTGGTGCAACTTTTGTTTTGTAATTTGTGTGACCGAAATAATTGCTCCAATGCATCCCAATAGGTAGGTTTACGCTAGGAATGGTCCTCTTTCGCACCCAAACACATGGAATTGATCTAACTTGTGTTCAACCAACTTGATCCCTTATGATGGCATACAAAAAATTGGAAAATAGAAACATACAAATGACAATTGAGAAGTCCGAGTATTCCACGCAAAAAGTGTATGATCATTGGTGCAAAGCACCTTGTTCCTCCATTTGATGAAGAAGGTCTAGTTCAGTGGTTTTAGTGATTATCTTATGGTGAATAGGTTGGTCAATAGGTTATTGTGGGTATTTTGAGCATGATTTGTCTTGAATAAGGTCAAATAATACCATTAGCTATGTTTTAGGGTGAATTTTGGGTCTAGTGATCATAAATATGAAAATTTCAATCTTGCAGTAGAAGTTATCTTTGTAGCATTTGAAAGCAAATTTGTGAATTTTTATATGATTGTGAAAGAATAGAGTTTTTCCAATGTAATAAGGCTATTTTAAAGATATTTGTGTGGGTTTATAGGTCATTAAATGTACTCATTAAGTTGGAGGAGTCTAAAGTTGTAAATTTGTAAGTTGCTTAAAGCAACAAATTTGAAATGCAACGGTTACTTGTTTTGAAAGTTGATTTTTAGTTAGTTGAGGGTATGGATTAGTTAGAGAAGGGTGTAAAACACTATGTAAAGCCTTGAGAGGCTCGAATGGAGGTTGTTGATGAAATTTTGGAGAATATCTAATAAGAATTATTCACACTGTTCTCTATTTTTTATATTTTTGATACAAACTTGTTGATCCCGTACTTGGTACGACCTCTAGCTTTCCTGTACAGTCCCAAGGCTAACATGGATTGAAAGAGGGCTAAGTTGGCTTTCTTTTGGTGGTGGTTTGGTAAAAATCCATACAGGAATAAAAGAGTTCTTACCATTGAGTCAAGTGAATGTTTGAGTCTTAGTGGGCATATTTGAGAGAAGCTATGTCAAATCACAACTTGGTTGAGCCACTCTGCATCACCAATGGTTCTTTGCAATTCGAATAGTGATTGAGAGTGTGTTGCTTTGTTAAATAGACCTATTTAGGGGTCTAGGATAATGTTGAGTCCATTTATTATTTGTATTATAAATTATAACTTGCTTTCTCTCGATTCCATTTTGTATACAAGAAATAATATTGCAAAAACTTGTCATATAAATCTTTCGATAGTGACGCATCAAGAACATATTGGCATATTTTTATGA
The DNA here is from genome assembly GCA_007115665.2 of Sequoiadendron giganteum. Classification (NCBI taxonomy): domain Eukaryota; kingdom Viridiplantae; phylum Streptophyta; class Pinopsida; order Cupressales; family Cupressaceae; genus Sequoiadendron; species Sequoiadendron giganteum. The sequence continues at coordinate 662,471,245 of CM021102.1, forward strand.
ATCATTTCATAGAATTCCAATTGTAAACATGTTTTTTTTATTTTAGATAAATTTTTTTAGCATCAATCAATTAATATTCAAGACAAATCATGAAGGACGACAATGATCAATGCTAAGGCTAACCAATTAATAATTATACACGTGAATAAGTCAAGCATGTAAATGTCAATAAGGGAAGCACAAGTACTCAAAAAAATGTAAGCTTCAAAAATTATACACACAAATACATAGTATACACAAATTAATACAAAGTATATGCACGAATACAAGGTATACACATGAAAAAACGTAAGCCACAAAGTATACATTCGAACACACGTAAGTCTCAAAGTATACACGTAAGTTGTAAATTATACACTTGAATACACGTAACTCATATCTATTGAACCATCAATTTAGAATGCAAATATGGATAGGCATCGATACGAGATATTTGTATTAACCAAATAGCCATGTAGGCATACATCAATATATGTTGATATAAGTATGAAATATATGTACAAAATAGCCATATAGGATTATGAGAATCCCATATATGCATACAATGTCAAATATGTCCAATAAAAAATATGTACAAAACTACCATGTAGGCATACAACAAAGGGCTCTGGAATCAAAAGTCATTGTTATCCATGCTTTGGAAATAAATTATTTCCCTTTCCTTTTCGATTGGATGGCGATAGGTTTGTCACTCATTTTTGCTATGCTTGAGGAGTGCTCTTGCTGCTCCTCCTAGGGTTTAGTTCATGGTGAGGTTTTAACTGTTACAATAAGAAGTAAAGACATGAATATATATAAATTACATTATAAAAATGATATATTTGACAAAATAATCACTTACCACCATCTCATGATCTCTCTTGATGAGGGAAATATTCTCACGCCCACTCTCAGATGTGCTGAAGCCCTGTATAAAGCATACAAATAGAAATTAAACTATGTGAATCAATAATGGTTTGATTTTTCACTAACTAACATCTATAACAACAAATGTAAATTTAAATTTACTAATTTTCCTCATACCTCTCCTATCAAAGCCATCGAGGATTTTATAGAAGATGACACACCAATCTCCATTTCCCTCATCACATTCGTAGGTGTTTCAACTTGCAACATCTGGAAATAAAACAACAAATTATTCAACGTAATCAATGATGTGCATATTAAATACAAAAATCTAATAAGTACTTGATTCATTAGTTAAAATATTTATTCTATTACCTTCATGTAGGTTTGAGTAAATCCACTTTCACTGGGAAGTGTTCAATAAAAACCTCCAATATTAGTTTATTCAACATCCAAAATTGCATATTAAATTACCATTCATAAAACAATGCTATTAACATGCAAAAAATTTATAATTGTTTACTAGTTACATACCCCAGCAATAGGTGTACTGCAAAAATAAGTTGGTGGGGGGCCGGTGTATCCAATCTCAACACTATGACCCTGCAATTTTATTAAAATCATAAAATATTTTTAGTTAATCTTGCATTTCAAAATCAAAATTTAATAAATTAAATTAAATGAACATGCATTAAATTTTACCTGACTATCAATGCCATATGCCTCATGCAAAATGTCATCTGCCCTCTCCATCTCCGTAGCTGTAGACAGATCTTGGGCACCAGTCTCCTAAGTGTCGGTGGGGTCATATGAACAAGTAGCCCCGCACAATTGACACACATGTGTTCGAAGGCCACCACTTGAAGAATCCCTTGGATGGTGCTGTAGAATAGGGCTAGTATGATGGATGACACTCTGGGTCAAAGTGCTGATCATTTTCAATGCCTCTACATCAACACTTTCTTTCACAACAAAAGGCATAACAATGTGCTCACAAGGTGGCCCAGTGAGAGCTCATCTACCTTGCCGTGTAGGATCCAACTGTGCACTTGGCCTATCCTGAGCTGAACCCTCACCTCTCCCTTGGAAATCCCTCCTATCAAAATAATTTGGGATTTTGTTCAATATGAACTCACTGTATAGTTTCCTAAAGAAATATTGCGGGACCTCGCAATTGTTACAAGGTGGGTAATCGAAGACCATGTACCACCTATCATAAAAATGGTCCCTAATATGTTGGTGGTGGCACCAATGGATAGGAAACCTCTTCAAATTGAGGGTAAGATTTTGATTTATGTGTGGGTGGATGAATAATGAGCACAAATCACCTTTTGTAAATTTTAAATCCTTTACGTATTTGTATGATAGTTTATTTAGATAATAATCCCTAGTCACCTACCTCCTATCTTGCCATCTAGTTATTTGTTTGCTAATTGAACCTACATTTTTTAACATATCTTTCAATGAATTTGCTAGGGTCATTCTTTCTGCGGTTGAACAATTTGGATCACTCAACCTACTGATCAAATCGTCAATTTTATTTTTGTTGTTCTCAATTTCACTCATTAAATTTTGTTGAGTGTCAGGAGAGGGTTGAGTGATTCGTGGAGGAGGTTGTTGTTGTGGTTGATTTTGATCTTGAGGATTTGGTTGGTCTTCCTGTTGAGGATCTTGAGGGTTTGCAGGTTGATTTGCATCTCCTAAAAATTCAAACAAATATATATCAAATTCAACCTAAAACTAACTAATTCAAAACAAAAACCACATAATCCTTACCTCTCACACCTCCTCGTCGTTGTGGCACCATCGTTGCAAAGAAATATAAATTATTGGTGAAGATTTTTTTGAATTGCTCCTCCTAGAACGCGAGTGAGAAAAATATGGGGGTTTTGGCCACGACTAAAAAAAAATAGTCAAAATAACAATGACATGTTTTCATTTTTTTTTTCTTTTAACAAGCAATAATGCAAGCACATTATAATGCGATCGCGTTATGGATTTTCAAAATTTCTTTTGAAGGGTGTCCATGAAATGGCTACCCATTTCCATGCACCCACCCAATTTCAAACTGTTAAAGAATTTAACGCGTATATGGAGTTATCGCTGAAATTTTCAAGCTCGTTCAATGACAAAAGTATGGTTTTCAAGCGTCCACATAACCAGTAAGTAAAATTGATATCTTGCTTAGTGCTTCTCAAGTATTTAAAAATTTGTTGTAAGTGCTCGTTCTATCATTCTGTCATTAGGGATTCTAGTTTCATTGAATTTCTTTGAAGGTTTGGTGTTCAATTCAAATGATTAGCCTATTTAGTCTTGTTATTTCCTTGCATCAACCTGTACCCTAGTTGTAAGCTTGCAATTTACTAAGTAGTAAACCCTAGTTTTCACAAACTCTATTACTATGGCACCCAAAGTCAAAGCATCCATGCCAAAAGAGAAATCTTTTGAGTTGACACCTACTAAAAGACCTCTTTTATAGGACTTAGCCAAATAATTGGTATCTTCAACCTTTGAGAAATCAAAGGGACTACATATGTACTTTGGACCTAGAACTAAATTTAGCATCGTTGATTATTATTGTACAATTAAAGATGTTTCCCTACCAAACTCTGTCTCCATATGGAGTCTTTTCCAGGGATGGTTTGGAAATAGGAATGGTGGTATCCCTTTTTGCAACCCCTAGAGGTTGGACATGGGTAAGCTACTTGTACCCAACATGTTCATAGATGTTGATCTTCTCAAAGAAATTGTTGCGAACTATGACCCTCTGGTTAGGGTTGTTAGAGCTCATGATGGATATAATATGGTATGGATTAATAAGGAAGAAGTTTCATATACATTCAAGTTGAACACTTGGAGTAGTGGCATGGTTAAGATTGATGAGTAGATGTTGACGGAGGAATAAAAAAGGGTAAAACACAACTTCAGGGTGTCGGTGTTGACCAATTTTTTGATATCAGTAGGGAAGGGAATCAACAAAAGAAAGATTAATTTGGGACCCTCTAATGTTGAGCCCCTCCCTATTAAGTATTTCCAACCATATTTTTAGAATACCTTTTACTCCCTTTGCCAAATACTAGTGTTTGATCCTAGCTCTAGCATGCCAATGGCTCATATGTACATGGATACGAGTATCCAAAATCTTAACATAAATACCTTATATCATTTTTCCACCTATATAGCAGAGGAAATTCACAAAAGATTGGTGGCCTTGAAGGGTGTTAAAATTGGTGTAAGATTTTGGTGGTTTTCACTCTTTATGCATATGTTTCTTTTCAAAGGTGCAAACTATTCTGGTTGGGAGATGAAACTTAAAAGGGTTGTGGATGGTATTGAGATGCTGGTCCAGTCATGGACCCCTATATTGGATAGGATTGAAAAAAAGATCGACTGTGACTACTACAAATATTTTTGCCACCAACTTGAGATGGGATCTAATGGTGGATGAGCCTAGGATACCCAAGGAATTACATGATTTTTTGAGGCCAGTTGAAAGGAGGCCTAATTTGAATATTGCTCAGAACTGGGGGGATGCAATCCCTTGTAACAATTGTATAGTTCTAAGGGTATTTGGCACACAATTGATACCCCACATACTCCCTAGGGAAGTACCTCTGAGGATTTGGTTTTTGGAGGTGATGTGAGAGATAGGGAATGTAGATGATTTCTTCCTGGATGAGAAGTGAAAGGGAATTTTCTTCCCTACATACATTATTTTTTTTAATTTTTTCATGGTTACAAATGGATGGAGAAATGTTGTGGAGCACTATCTCAGTCATTACAATATGGAGATCTGAGCATACAAGACATATGAACTTGAGGGATTCATAGTTTGGTTAATGAAGAGAAATAGGGGAGGTCGGTATGTTCAAACCCACACTATGCCTGATGACCTCATTATAAATATTTTTGATCCTAATGTCCAGATTGATAGAATGAAGAAGTGGGTTTTTTTTTCAAATTGGAAAGAGAAATTAAGGTTAAGAAGCACAATTTTAAAGCTTTCAGATATTAGTTACCAAATTTTAAAGATTGAAGTTGTAATACATAATTTTGACAAAGTAGTGGAAAGATTAAAGGGGATAAAAGTTGTGAAAGATAAGGGGAAGGTCCCTATGATGGAGGGAGAGTTAGTTGTGAATCCTTCCAATAATGTTCACATATATTCAAAGAGGAAAGACACAATAAGGAAGCAACAAAAAGTTGCTACTCCTGCACAATTTGGGGAGTCAAAAGTACATTTACCACAACAAAAACTACCTCCAATTCCATTGTCACTGCAACATTCCTCTACCCCTGAAGTAATTGAATTGTATTCTCCAGTTAGAGAACCATCCCCTCCAAGGGAGCCATGCCCATCAATAAAGAAGCAAAAATTTGAAGCTTCTGGTCTGGTTGACTATCCTGTAGAGGAGTTAGATGATGAAATTACTATAACTCATGAGGAAATAATGTAGGGGATGTCATCTCCTCAAGGGGAAATAATATCACAAACTATGAGCCTTAGGTTGAGAAAATTTAACCTAAGTGGAATAAATAACTCTAAGGATGTCAGATTAAAAGCCTGTGAAAGATTTATGGAAGATGATCAATTTGTCAAGACACAAACTTTCAAAGAATATGTATGGAGAGAAATGAAGGATGAGTATGCAATATTGGTGCAAACAAGGAGAAGCGAGAGCCCCAAGAACCCCCAAGAGGTTTTTGAATCTGAAGTCCGAGATGAAATGAGGGTCAAGTATTCAAACATTTCTACAGAAGAGGGCAAGGTATTGGTGAGAAAGAGTGGAATGTTACTACTCCCAGAATGGGACCTAACATCATCAATTTCTTTTGACACTGTGAGAAGACAAGATTCCCCCATTTTTAATAGTGAAGAAGAAGTCACATTGGCTTTATAGGGATTAGATTTTAGTCAATAGTGGGACACTCTTGCTATTTGGGCTTTAGCCCCAACCACTAAAAAGCTTGATGTTTTAGAACATGCCCCAAGTGTAAGAGGAGGCTTAATTATAAAAATAATTTTGGATACAAATGTCTTGGAGGCAACAACCATGAATGTTAATGTGGCACAATTCACCACAGCCACATTCGAGTCATTAATAGAGGAAAGGGATAGATTTAGAACCAAATATAATGAGGTGGTTGTTGAGTACAACTCAAGCCAGAAAAATATCGCTCAAAAGAAAACTCAAATGGCTCTATGGAAACAAAAATTCCAAGCATTGAAGCTTGGTACCTCACATGCTACAATCTTGCCTCTTCCTTCCCGAATTCTTTCACCTCCTCAAAATCATAAGGAGACTACCCCCATTGAATATAAAGTTTTAAAAATGGCACAATCATCTCCTGAATCATCATATGCCCCTCAATTTGAGGAAGTTACCAAGGAGGAGCTGATGGAAAAGCTCAAGACTTATGAAGATATGATGGATGATCTTGTTAATTTGAATAATATGAATATTGTGACAATAGTGCTTGAGCACTTGAATAAGGGGGTAAAGAAAATATTAATCAATATTCATGCCAATTATGCTTTGATGTTTGATGCCATTAAGAACCTTGATGGAGATAAATAAATTGTTATTCCTTTAATGGATAAACAGATTCCAAGGGCTAAAATGTTGAGTGATATGGCTGTTGCATTCTCTTGTGACGCATATAAGCCTCCAAATATACTTGCAACCCTAAAATTTCTAACAAATACAACTATTTCTCAAAGGTTGATTATTATTGAGTCTTTAGAGGCGAAGATTAGACAATTGGTGAAGAAGTTTGATGATTGTAATTTTGGTATTCTTCCAAGAATTCTAAATGATAAAGGTGAAGTTAAGTCCTTGCAAGAGTGGAAAGACCAGGAAACTCAAGCAATTTAACTTCCCAGGCCAAAAAAAATGTGATGAAATGGGTTTGGTTATGCTGAGGAACAATATGGATAGGGTCATGCATACAACAAATTTACTTGAAGATTTTGAGGAGGAGGAAAATCAGGTGGTAGTCAGGTATAGCCCATATAGAAAAAGGCAGACCGTATCATGGGATTTGACTGGCCTATAGAGGAGGAGTTTTCATAATGGAATTCAACTATATTGACATATTGAACATATAAATTATTGCAAGTGGGAGTGGGTGACATCATTTTTGGTTGGTGGTCTGCAATAACAAAGTTTAGTAGGGAAGTTCAATACATGGCCTAGAATGAGTATAGATTAGGCCTTGGATATATCAACATTCAAATATTGCACTTTCTTAGTTTCAAATGTGGTGACAAGGATTGCAGATGTGGAATTACTTTGGTTTATTCTCTCTCTCACTTTATGCTTTTCTTCTACAAGTTTTTAAAGCACATGGAATATAGTGTTTTCTTGTGGAAAATATAACTTTGCAATGACGAAAGGAGCCTTTTGAAAGGTGGGAGAATCTTCACCAGAGAATGGAAATGGTTTTTGTCTCATATGAAATTCTCCCTCGTATTTGGAAATGCAAATGTAACCGCCTTTGGGGACATTTTAAAATTAAAATTAAAATGTATGTGAAATGTAAATTTAAGTAAATGTGTAATTTGTCCCAAAGCTTGTTTACTCCCTTATTCTTATAAAAGGGAATTCAAGGCCAATTGCACGAGTCTTTGGTTGAAAGAGCTTTTGAACTCATATAAGAGAATTTTGCAATTTAAGCAAAAATAAATACAGTTAGTGTTGAGTCTTAGGTATGAATTCAAGTCTATAATATCCATAGGCATAATGGTTTTACAGTAGTGATAGCATTTGAATGAGAAAATGCATATTCGAGAACAAATTCTCTCCTCCTATATTTTTTCATATGAATTATTGAGAAAATGATCAAGGAACCTTCTATTCGTCTTCAATCGTTTTGGTTGAATGCATGATTTTGTCTCTGCTTTAAAGTTTATTTCAAATAATTAATTAAAATGATTTGATGGGATCTTAGGTTCGTATGACTAAATTAACATATTAATAATTCCATATTTTAATTGTTTTAAAACTTAAACATGTAATAAGTGATTCATCACTCAACTCAATGCTTAATAACATATTAACAATAGTATTAGTAGCATATACAACAATGAACAACAATAATATTTTAATGTGTATCTAGTAGTTGAAACCACTACCAAAATTTTTCTTCAAATGATAAAATAAATAATATAGACAATTGAACATCAAAACATTACTGAATTTGGGATTTTTTATTGATTTTCACATGAATAAATACATAGAGGCATTGGAAATGCAAAATCTTGCTCAAATAAAACTCTCCACAGAGCTGAGTTGGAACTTGAAACTCATATTATTAAAAATCAAATCATTGTATCACATTTTCTAGAAACTTCCACTATTTAGGTGGTGGAATTGTCATTTGTTCTAACTGATATTGTTTGACTTGAAGATTTGTTAAAATTTCATGATTAAAATTGGAACCTGTCTGGAATTCTTCAATCAATTTTGCATTCAAGGTTATCAGTGGTTTGATGAAATCCAAATAGTTCACCATATCTATTTTATGAGGAAACTAGTCCAAATCAATCTTCCTTGCACCTTCCATCTTCTTTTTGAAATCATCCTTTCCAATGAATTGCTCATTTATGTCAAAAGCCTTTGGAAAACCAAGCATGTGAAGTTCCTTACCTTTTCATCCACCTTATTCATCTTGTCTACAACCAAATACAAATATTCTTTGTTTCACAAATTCTCAAACACTTTTCAATAATATATGACAAATTCATTGAGGTAGAAAGTCGATTATTAATCCCTTTTGATTTCAAATCTTTGTCACTGGTTTTGTATATTGCTTGTTGAACTAGATTTGCAGATCTCTCTAATGCTAACACATTTTTGTTTTCCACTAAATATTTGTTGAGCTTCTTATAATGTAGTCTGATAGCATGAATAAATTGAAACATGTCACACAAATTATCAATCCTTCACATTATTTCATCCTAGATCTTTTTTGCATATGCCTCATTGTTTCTCCACAGAATGAAGATAACTTATTTTGACAAGAGTTAATTTCTTTTTTTTCTTCCATCAACTCTACCTCCAATATTTCATTTCTTTTTCTCTCTTTCTCCAAATTTTGTTCCCACTATGCATTTCAATTTGCAATGCTTTGTCTTAATTTTTCTGAAGTGGATTTTTCCTCATCATATTTCTTGTTGCTCTGATCTAGACTTTTCTTTGGTTCATTCACTTCTCTCTCATTTTTTTTATCCTCTTTGCTTGTTGATGTAAAGGCAATTTATTTAATTCTTTTTTCTAATTCATTTCTCTTGTTATCTGCTACTTTCCTCTTTGCTTTCTCATTTGCTAAGTCTTCCTGTAACTTTTCTATTTGAGTCTGCAACCTTTTTTTCTCTCTATATTTCTCTAGCAATGATGTGTACACCAATTCATTGTTCTTCTTTGATACATTAATTTTGTCAGTATTTTTGAGTCAAGAAAAATCCAATTGAAAATTGCTCACCTGGAATTCAGACCGATCCATTTGATTTATTGGTTTGTTTTGAACTATGGGAACAACAATTGTGTACTCCATGATTTATTTATTTTTGTTAAATTTGTGTAATACCATGTTTTTTTTAGGATCTGAAGTTATGGAAGACACACTCTCCATCAATTTCTTTTTTTTAATACAAGTTTGATTTCTTTTTAAAATCTTCAATGTAATCAAAACCTGGGGATGCAAGAACAATGGAATGCTTGAATGGCGAAGGAATAGTCTGAGTTCTTGTAGTTTCTAATGATGCCACAACCACACTAATTGGTAGTGGGGGAGTGCCTAGAAATAACTCCTTTATGGTGGATCCACTGGTAGTGTGAGTTGGACCTGTCAAAATCCTTTGCCTCTTCTGTATGCCTTGATCACCTAGTGTTTGTGTGGTATCTTGTATTATTTTCCTGTTGTGTCTAATTTTTTGGTGTAGAACATGTTGACCACTACTAGTGCTACTACCCATGCCATTTCCAGCAGTGGCAGTGCCAAATGCACTAAGCTCTCCATCATGGGAATGTCCTAGTTGTCAATGTATTTGACCATGGGGATGATGATTTGAAGCTCTAACAAATTGACTTGTATGTCCTTGGTCTAATTTTTCACCTCCAAGCCCAAAGCCAAATTTATCAACGAGTTTTCTATGCTCTACATCTATTACCATCCAAGGGCCTTGTCTTTGGGACCCCATAGGACCACCTTCGTAACCCACTTTTTTAGCTATGGTTGCTCCTGAAGTATATGCTTCTTTTGTGGCCTCACTTAAAATAGGTTTGAAATTGGCATGGCTTTGTTCTTACCTATCATCATTAGATTCATCATCAGTTTCTTGATCTTCATGTTCATCAGGATGCTCTATATTCCAAAATTTGCTAAACTCACTATCTTCTTCATTATCTCCATACTCTGCAAGAGCTCTTGGATCACCAAGCTCCTTCATCATAGATCAAAAGGAAATAATTTTTTATAGTGATAAATTTTTAGCTATAACTTCCTTATCTAGAGAATCTGGTATTTTTAATGTACTAAGGTAAATAAGGAAATAAGGCCATCTTCCCCTAATTGGAAAAGTGTAGTTCATTCGTACTCTTTATCTGCCTTACATATTCCAATGCAAAAACCCTTTCTAGACTCAGATGTATTGGAAGTTTGTATGGCTCTACTCCCGATTCGTAAAATCTTAGCACAATATATTATTCCATTAAGTACCAATTAGCCAATTGTATTTCTTTTCCTAGTTGAATGCAATTTCTACATGACATAGGCAATCTAGGCATTGGAGTATTTGTAAGTTTTTGATGCAATGGAGCCAAAAAGTAGTCTAAAAAATGATTGTAGTTCCTTGAAGAATCATGCATCCTTATGATCTCAGTGGTCCAACCATATACTAGAGCCATTTAATTTTCTTGAGAATTACTATATAGGGCTGAATTTGAAGCTTGTTGGTCTGAAACATTCCTCTAAATTTGAGTAGAAAAAAATAGCACAAGTAGGTTGTGAACCTAAATGTATTGTTGGGACCTCCTTTAATCATTGAAAATTATTTATGCATAGATTCTAAAATGTTCTCAATATAGTTATATTTGACATGAACACCATAATGGATATTATATACCATTTCAAGGAGGCTTGCACCCACTTCCAAATTGTTATCTAGTCTGAGGCAAAATGATAGCATGGAAATAGTATCCTGAACCCATGGTTTAAAAATATCAAAATCATAAGGAGGCTTATGATCACCTTTCAATTTTTTTCTAACTTCTTTGGTTGTTGGGGTTACCATATGAGGACATTTCACATTTAAAATCTAAAACTAGTAGTGCCTCATTGAATTTCATTTCTAAATCACTCCAGAAGCACTAAAAACTATGCCATAAAGCATAAACAAGCACAATAGTTCTCCCCCATTGATCCTTCTGAGAAAAGAACATGCAAACTTGAACCAGATTCAACACCATGAACAAACAAACAAACAAATGAACACACAAATTTACATGGGGAAAATCCTTTCGGGTAAAAAACCCCACACTCCAAAAGATAGAGCCATTGTATTATTCAACAACTAAAAGGTTACAATAAAATATCAAGCTCATAGCCATTACAGGAGCTACATCTTATTCATCTAGAGAAATATAGGCAACAACATAGATCTGCAACCTTGCACTATTACAATGTCTTCACAAGACATATAATGAAGGTTCCCTTAAGCTCTTCAGCCCATTTGCATAGCCAACCTTTTAGCTGGCACAACCTAGTGGCCACCTCATGTTCATATTTTCATAGGTTATGAGTGTCTTAGTGTTTGCGGTTACAATGCTCTGTGCGTACCGCTCAAACACACACTCTCTTATCTCTGATCAAGCTCACCGATCATGGATCTACCGACCTGCTGATCATTCAATCTGATCTCTATTGACTTGCTCTATTTTTAGCTTCAACTTCTCAACTTTGGCTTACTATCAATCAACATCCGACCTTGCCTTCTGGCTCAGCATCAATCAGAATTCCATCAGCCTCACGCCGACCTCTCAGCTTCTGATCAAAATAATATTACCCACCAAACATCCATCAAGGTCTCATAATACCCCACCAACATGCTTCACCATCTCGGGTTGCATGCACCACCCTAGCAATTGGCATCAAGCCACCCTATAATCAATTCAAAATCAAATCAAACCCTTGAAATGTGCACACAAAATTTCACTCACTAGCCATTGATATGCAACAACGATGCAACATCAACCAATGAGATTTTTCCATGTGTTGTATTACCATTCATTTTTTGCTTGCAGATCAGTTGCCTTGAGCACCATCGCTAACCATTCCAGGTTGGAAATCAACCGCTATCATTAAAACATTGACCGCCAACTTTATCAAGTCCCACAAGCCGTGTGAGCACCGCTCAAGGAAGTTCTGGGGCACCCAAGAGGGAATCTCCAAGATTCCCTTGAGTCCACTCAGAATCGAGTTTCGAAGCTGCCACATGCCCACTGCTTCTGCTCTCCGCTTAGAGCACAATTGGGTCCCACTGAGCCACGTGTAAGCTGCTAGAGCTCCTTCGGGGAATCTCAAGTGACATCTACTATATTCCCCAAGGAACTCCCAAGACACTAACAAGTGTCGATGACCTCCCAAGACAACTTAAATTCTTGGGACACACTATCCTTTCGCTATGCACAATGCTTAACTCATCGCTACACATCGAACGCATAAGTGATTCCACTCAACCAAAAATTTATTAGCTTTACTTGCATCAAGATGGCACGAAACATGATGAACACTATCAGATCAAAGCCTCCACAACCATTGATCAGGTTCTTCACCGCTTGGTCCAACTTCAATCGCTCAACGCATATCGACATACTGATGGGCTATGAAATGTCACCCATCGATATGATATTTCCTTGCTGCATCGACCCATTAGTGGAACAACACAAAGACTCCCACCGATAGTGATTGCCAGCCAATAAGAAATTTTTCCAAGCCAGACTCATTTGGCCTTCATCGGAACACCACCAAGAGTCCCATCAACAGGATAGAGTGTCGACGACAAGGAAAAGGTTGAAAAAATGAAGTCCCCTAGAGCAAAGTGGTACAAGCCAGTGAGATTGAGGCACATATTTCCAACAATCTCCTACTTGATGAAGACTTGCTGGCTTCCTCCAGAACCCGAACACAAAGAATCTCTCCACCATGCTTTCGCGCTCCAAACAAGACACTTGCAACAAGATCCAAGATGTCCACCACCAAAAGCAATAGTTCCAACCATCCTTCACAAGAAATTGCACCAGTCTCTGGAATGCAAGCATCAAATCCTTTAGATGAAAAAGGGATCAGACTACCACCACTCCAATTGATCAAAACCCACACGATTGAAAATAACACACACAACTCATGCTAATCTATCGAATCACCCATACCTCCAAGGTATGCACATCAATAAACTCATGCCATCACATATCCATGGGCATCAACTGCAAAATACAAGCACCATGTGCCAACCAGTCAAGAAGACCAAACACATCTAGGAGCTGCCACTGCATGGGCAATGTCTAGATGAATGTAAAGAATTGGAATGATCGCATTCAATGCATCGCTTCATTAGCATCCCAACAAACAAGGCACCATCACAAGTGATCTAGGCATACCAAGTCCACCAATCATGACACATAGAAGAGAATAACCATGTAGTACTAAGGAACATCCGCAATCATATGCAAACCTGTAAACCAAACATTCCCTTCTATACACACTTCTAAATGCTAGCTATGTCCAGTATGACCTCATTCACATCCCAAAGGGAAGCCTCTCAAAGAAGATCAAACCAGCCCATATTCTTATCTTCTACCAATTCTCAAAAGAACTAGGAGATAAACTATGCTATCCACCTTTCACTATGGATCCTCTAGAAACTTAAACAAGAAATCAAGATCCATATCATGAAAGAACGAATAAAAAACACATCTAAAAGATATAATGGGAAAATTCCTCTCAAAAGAACTTCACTATCAAGAAGACCAAAGGGGAAAAGATGCTCCTCCAGGATATAACAACCGCCATGACTTATCCAAGAACACTCTCCTTATCGGTCTTTGTTGAACTCGTGTTCAACCAAGGTGAAAGCTACTCAAACTTTCAACTATAAATAGTAACAACAACCTTACCTATTTCACCATGCATCCATGAGCACCAACAACCGATCATCTCATGCTAAAATCCAATCTGCAATACTATAGCGAACATGAAGTTCTCAAGCACTTGACCAATGCACTCAAAACATAGAGAAACACTAGACCAATATCAAATCTCCAAACCTAGGAATCAAGAACTTATCATGAAATCATGATCTTACCATCCCCCTTAGGAGATCCCATGCTCCAGGTGAACATACCAAGGTCTCAAGAGCAATGCATCAAGCCAAAACTCTAATGCGTAAACAAGAGTATACCATGACATAAAGTAAACAAACTCTAAACCATCATCTGTCAAGCACCATCAACACCTCAACCAAAGACTCACAAGAGTCATCCATGGCTCCAAGATGCTGTACATCCTCAAATAGTGCCCATGCAAATGCGAAAGAGATCTTTTGCAACAACATGGTCTAAGAGCTCTACCAGAAACATTTGAAACACAAAAGAAGATCATTCACCACCAAGTGATGAATACACAGTCATTGCTAAAGCTCCCACTAAAGATGGCACCGAGATTTTCAAGCACCATGACCAACCATTTTCTGATCCAAAAACCTCCAAATACAAATGAAAACATGTCCATCTGACAACAACGCCAAGCAGTACCAAGGTCTCTAAACCAAACATACCACATTATCACTATCAAAAGCTTACACTAACTAGTGTATCAAGATTTCCATGACATCGTGATACGCATGCTACAAGTCCCCATAACTGAATATCCAGGTACCCAAATGCCATTCCTCCTCGCATCTGAAAACAGCTACACCAATGCACAAGTGGCCATAGACAAGGCCAACTAACAGATCTACACCACCACTGAAGCAACCTCATGGATATTGATAGTCGACTTCCAAATGACTCACATCAAACATGTAGGTAATGAAAAATCAAAACATTGCACAACTCATAGATGGAACCAGTGAAAAACCTTGCAAATCTATCATCGCACTGGAAATTGCACAACTGAGATCTCAAAGAGAAAACCCATGTAGACAACATGACTCAGAAACTAGATCAAGCTCAAATCTGATTCTCCAATTACATCCACAACCAAAGCACTATAGTCTAGGAAACCAACAAGAAAACACCACAAGAATGCTGAATGAAAAACACATACCAACACTGCCATGTAGAGAAGACATCACACCTCCTCAAACATGTTGAACTGCAACTATCTCATCCAATCACACCCTAAAAGCTAGGGTCTAGAAAATAGTTTAACAACTCCACAAACCAAACGTTTTACTTGACCATTCCAAACCTACAAAACCACCATGTTTCCAAAAAACACATGCACATCCATATCCATTGCACATCTAGATGATTCAAGAGTCTACACACAACCATCACGGTTAACCAGAATAGTGAACACACATGAATATGCATCATAATTTTTTTAGGAAAATCTACAAAAAACCCTTTAGAACCGAAGACATGAATCTGAAACATGCAAGTACAAGGTACAGGTAAACAAAACTCCAAGCCTACTCCAGACCAATTCCAAAAACCACAACCATGCACATGCATGTGAGAGAGGCAGTCTATTCAGAAGTTTTAGACCACCTAGGTCAACTTGATAGCCTTCATGCAATCACAACAATAGAGAAAATGCCTTTAGTGCTAAGTTAGAACACCTTGCACAAGCACAATAATCCATGGAAGAACAACAACCCGAGAAAATCCATACCATTAGGGAGCCTCTCACACAAACACCCTATATGAACCACACTTTGCTGCAACACAACCATAAGCATAAACTCACACCCCTTGCATTAGGATCATTTTCTACCAAATAAGAGCCTCAAACCACATCACCACAATATGATCAACTCCAAAACCTCCTATGTATTTCATGCTACGTGTTGAATCAAAAGAGCAAGAACTCTTACTCATCGAAAAGATCAAGCATCAACTGATTCCTCCAGATTTCCTCAAGCTTTCCAGGCTCAAAAATCCTCACAGGAGAATTACCCAAAACTCTAGTAACCAGGAGAAGGTTCTAATACCACTGTGGTATCATGAACAAGCCTTGACCACCTTTAACCAACTCTGATACCACTTTTTGGGGTTACCGTACAAAAACGTTTCAGATTTAAAATCTAAAACCAATACTGCCTCAGTGAATTTCATTTCTAAATCACTCCAGAAGCACTAACAACTATGCCATAAAGCGGAAACAAGCACAGTAGCTCTCCCCCATTGATCCTTCTGAGAAAAGAACATGCAAACTTGAACCAGATTCAACACTATGAATAGAAAAACAAATGAACACACAAATTTATTTGGGGAAAACCCTTTTGGGTAAAAACCCCCACATTCCAAAAGATAGAGCCATTGTGTTATTCAACAACTAAATGGTTACAATACAATATTAGGCTCATAGCCATTACAGGAGCTACATCTTGTTCATTTGGAGAAATACAGGCAACATCAGAGATTTGCAACCTTGCATTGTTACAATGTCTTCACAAGAAATACAATGAAGGTTCCCTTCAAATCTTCAGTCCATTTGCATAGCCAACCTTTCAGTTGGCACAACCTAGTGGCCACCTCATGTTCACATCTTCCCAGGTTCTAAGTGTCTCAATTTTCATGGTTATAATGCTCTGCACATACTGCTCGAACACACACTCTCTGATCTCTGACCAATCTCACTGATCATGGATCTTTTGATCCGTTGATCAATCGATCTTTTGATTTGATCTCTATTGGCTTGCTTTGCTTTCAGCTTCAGCTTCTTAGCTTTGGCTTACTACCAATTAGCATCCGGCCTCATCTTCCAGCTCAACATCAATTGATATTCCATCGGCCTCACACCGACCTCTCAACTTTCGGTCAAAATCGCATTACCCACCATATGACCATCAGGGTCTCATAATACCCCACCGACAAGCTTCACTATCTCGGGTTGCGTGCACTACCCTAGTAGCTAACATCGAGCTACCCTACAATCAATTCACACTCAGATCAAACCCTCGAGACGCATGCACATGCTTTTGGTCACTAGCCGTTGATTTGCAACAATGATGCAAACTCAACCAATGATATTTCACCACGTGTCGCACTGCCATTCATCCACTACTTGTAGATCAGTCGACCTAAGCACCATCGCTAACCATTTTAGGGCAACAATCAACCACTATCCTTTAAACACAGAACACCAGCTTTATCGGGTCCCACAAGCCACGTGACCGCTGCTCAAGGAATTTTTAAGGCACCCAAGAGGGGAACTCCAAGGTTCCATTGAGTGTGCCCAGAACTAGCTTTTGAAGCTGCCACATGTTAATCGCTTCCGCTCTCTACTTAGAGAACACTCAGATCCCACAAAGCCACGTGTAAGCTGCTGGAGCTCCTTTGGAGAATCTCAAGCAGCATCCACTATATTCCCCAAGGAACTCTCAAGACACTGACAAGTGTCCATGACCTACCAACATAGCATAAATGTTGAGGACCCACCATCCTTTCATTGTGCACACCGCTTAACTCACCGCCATACATTGAACACACAAGCAATTCCGCTCAGCCAAAAATTTCTCAATGATACTTGCATCAAGATGGTGCGGAATGAGACGGATACTGTCGGATCCAAGCCTCCACAACCATTGATCAGGTTCTTCGCCGATTGGTCCAATTCCAATCGCTCAACACATATCAGCATATCGGTGGGTTATGAAATGTCACCCGTTGATATGAGATTGCCTTGTTGCATTGGCCCATTAGTGGAACAATACAAAGAATCCCGCCGATAGCGATAACCAGCCAATAAGAAATGCTACCAAGCTAGACCCGTTAGGCCATCGCCGAAACACCACCAGGAGTCCCACTGATTAGACATAGTCTCAGCGAAAAGGAAACGTTTGAACACATGAAGTCCCCTAGACCAAAGCGGTAAAAGGTAGTGAGATTGAGGTACATATTTCCAACATTGGTATCCAAAACTATTTTATTTATAAAACCATTTTTCTCCCTTTCATCCACTGCTTCATAATCACTAGCAAGCTTTTCTAGGTCAATGTGGGCATTTCCAAATTCTTTGGTTGTAAACCCCAACAATTTTCCAAGTTCTTATGCATTAATGGATAACAATTCTTCTTTCTATCTTTATTAACAATTGCTCTTTTGTTATCATCATAATTTTGGGCACAAACCATGATAAATTTTGGGCAAGGGAAAACGTTATGTAACATCATGCACCCTAATCCAGTTACCCATGATGCACTGATACTATTAACTTGTATATTTGATTTGTAGCCTTATTCTGAGATGAAAATCTAAGTTTTGAGGTAAGGCTACCATAGATTTTAGGATCATAAATATCATGGTATTCGTCAGTGAAACCTAGGGTATTAAGCAATTTTGCATAATGTATTTTTTTATCCAACATTGTTCTAGTGGTACTAGTGGTAGACATGCTTATACAATGTGAAATTGTGAATTGCCTATTAGTCCTCCTTCAATTTTCTTAATTCTTGAGTCTCTCAACCCTAAACCCAAACTTCAAAGTTTGACAAAATAAGATTTTAAGAAATGTCAAACAATGAAATGTAGTCGTAGGAGTTCTTTCACTTACTTGGGATTTGATTCTTGAAAAGATTAATGTTGGCATTCATGGAAATTGGAATGAATTTATTGGAAGTGGAATTGTGGAACCTAGAATGTAGGGTGGTGCACTACAATGAGCAATCCGAAGACTGAAATATCCTCGTGCACTGACCCTCTCACTTAAAAATAAAATCACTTAGCAGTAGAAAGTGATTTTTTTTAATATTTAAGTGAATGAAACACCAACAGGTTGCTTTTTTACTACACAAGTAGTACATGGCTGACAACATTTAGAAATGTACAATCAGTGCATGGCTGATAACATTTAGAAATGCATAATGAGTACATGGATGACATCATTTAAACAAGCCATTTAGTCCTGCATTGAAATCAAATTCTAAATTGTTGATCTTTGTAAATCTAATGGTTATAGGGTGATTCCAGAGATTTAAGTTCATAATCCTAGTGCTATGTGCATTTCATTCTGGAATGTAACAACAACCATCCATCAAATGTTTATCAAATAGTTGAAACTTGAGTAATTTATGATATAAACAATAAACATGTGTTTTAAAGGGGCTGATAACTTAACGTTGCAAAGTACTTAATAAAATGAATAATTATACCAAGAACTGGGGGAGATCAATGGAAAATTAAAGTGAATGAAACATTGAAATGTCAATGTGTTGCTTCCAGAATACACAATTAGTACATGGTTATCCTGCATTCACAATAAATTCTAAACTATTGATCTTTGTAAATCTAACAGTTATAGGGTGATTCCAGAGGTTTAAGTTCACAAGCCTAGCACTCTTTGCATTTGATTCTAAAATGAAACAACAACCATACATCAAATTTTTATCGAACGGTTGAGTAATTTATGATATAAACAATAAACATGTGTTTTAAAGTTCTTTTAAAATTTAGTGTGTTAGGATTGACATCAAGGCCAAGGGGCCGGTAACTTAACATTGCAAAGGATTTAATAGAATGAATATTGATATCGGGAACCGAGGGAGAAGGTTAACGACAAATTAGAAATCAATAACATTTCGGTAAACCCTAACAAAAGTGACAACTTTTAGTGTTTATAATGTTTTTTGTCAATTTGATGACAACTTTCTATTTTCATTTGTATTGATTTATGTTTTACTTTTAAATCTGCATGCAATTATTTCATAAATAGATAATACTTAATTCATTAAAGGAAAAAACTGATTTGAATAGATTCATAGACACTGAAATCGGAAAATAATTCTTTATTGTAAATGAATAATGAAGAATAACACAAAACAACCATTTATTTGATTACAATTGAATTATAATGTCACATTATTAAATATCATTTTTAAAGATGAGTAGAGCATGCAAGTGCCAAGCTCCTATTTTTTATAAATAACATATGTTACTTCACATAATACAAATATAAATGTAAGCACCAAGCTTATGTTGGACCATTGGTGACAATGTAATATAAATGTCACTCTCAAAATAAATGCATGGTGATGGGACTTGTTGGGTCAATCATGGGCTCTGAAAATAAATGCATGGTACTTTCGACCAAGGGAAGTGGCACTGAAAATAAATGAATGAGATTTTCCTAGGCAAGCATACACTCTCAAATACAAATGTTGCTCTAAAAATACAAATACATGGGGCTTGCTTGAAGAACCATGTTACCAAGGAAATGGGAGTTGTGAAGATACACAATGTACTTATCCCCTTTGAGAACCAGAGTCATTCATAAGATGAGGGGTTGTAAAATTCCTACCATCTTTTGCACACAACCTCCATGCACTAGGATAACACTTATATCCATCAGAGCTCCTCATCTTGGTTCAAAACTTGCCTCAAAATTTAGGTAAAATAGATCAAATTATTTCCAATTCCACCCATTCTGAACTTGAAGGAAATAGGTCTTTTAAGTTTTGTAACTACATAACTAGATGAAGGATAATATAGATTATCCCCAATAATACCACATCATCTTCTCCCTGAATCTTTATGAACCCTACAAAATGAAAACCCTTATGATAGTTTAGAACATTGTACTCAATAGTAAAGCCTTTAGCCTTCAATGAATGATTTCAGTTGTGCTCACTATCCCTATTTATGGTCCACTAGTGCCACTACCAACCTGATCCCTATTTACTTGTGACTTATGTCACGTGTGAGGTTGGGTATAGGTATAATGATAATCACGATTCACTCAAACCAAAAAACCAACTTAATCAATTCATGTAACTTAAGCCTTACATTTACAATTAAAATGTTTAATTTGAATAATGTTTGGCTACATGCAAAGTGAAAACTATAGTATGTGCCTCAAGTTGACAAGCTATCAAAATTGCGAGTGCCACACAAATGATATGAAATCACTACAAATCTTGTTTCAGTACATCGTATAGTTTTCAATATAAAGTTATCCAATCAATCACTTTGGATGTTCATATGGCGTTAATCCACATCATTGCCCATAGTACCACAACCACAATTTATTTAGAAACATTGAGAATATAATAAATGAAAGGTAGAGTACTTCGATCCATTGAAAAGAGAGAATTAAATGGATTTTTTTATTTAATCATTATCAATGTCCACTAATAAGTCACAATAAATTTTGCTCACTTATGATCAGAACTATATGTTGATAATTAATATTAGTTTTAAAAGCCACATTTTTATATTGAACAAATTATTTTAATTTAAGTAGCTATTGCTAAAGACTGAAGTACATAGTACATAGCCAACCTATCCAAAAAGCCACTAATTGTGACAAAAAACCAGTCACAAAATACATATTACAAGAATTGTTACGTTGTACAATAAAATATAGACATGCGACACATCACACAATTCATTACTATTTTTTTTTGTAACATTAGTTGAGGCCATCAACCAGGTGTTTGAGTAGAAGGTGAATCAAATTTAACAAAGTAATAGAAGAGAAGAAAAGTGAATCACCCATAACATTCCTCAAAAAATCCAGACTCTTTAATGATTTTTTTTTTTTTATCACATAGTAGACCTCATCTCATATTAACTAGGGCAAGAACCTGCGCTGTATAAGCATGCAATTCCACTTTTCAGAAGATTCCACCAACAGGCGCTAACTCACTTTCAAAATTGTAATGCTCCAGTGTCAAATCCAATGAAGAAATAGAGTAAATGAAAGGCTGCACATAACATATTTCCAATATATTCATCTTCGCCAAATCTTTATCGAGACAAAATATCCATGAAATTGGAAAAGAAAGCCAAAGCTACCTCAAAATATAGAGCACGAGGGTTGTTTTGAATCCATTCCCTACTCATAATTATTATTATAGCATCCTCAACTTGTACACAAGGAATTGTAAAAACCATACCCAACTTTCATCTGTCGTATGCATTGTCCCTTCTTTTCTCCCAAAAATATTTGGGTAGCATGGCAGGCCATGAAGACTCCATAATATCAAAGTTAAATTGAGAATAGAGAAGAAATAAATCAAAGCCAAATATATTATAAATGATAAGAAGAAAATCAAGTTGGTGAAGTATATATAGAATTTAGAATGAAGTTAATGAGTATGACATCAAATACTCACACTTAGCATTTTTAAATTCATCATTATCATTGATGTGACAATTAACATTTAATTCACCACTTGAATCCTTAATCATTGATGTGACAATATTATTTTAAAAAAAATGTGATAGTATTATTCCAAGTTACCTGTGAGAAAATCCACATTTCGGTCTCCTCGCTTCCCAGTTGGATTTAATCCATGTGTAACTTTCAACAATGAGGAGGCAGGGAGTGACCCAGATTAAATCTGGCGCTTCACATCTGTGTGCTCTTTATCTTAAGACCATTCGCCTGTGGATAACCCTCAGACCAGATGGATGGCCTAGATTAAGATATCTTGCTTACCTTTAAAACATGTGCTTAAAATGTATGTCTGCAACAACTGACAAGATAATTGCATCACTCAACATTATTTTCCAAGTTAATTTGATTGGGGGAATGTGTGGCAAGATCACAACAAGATTTGTGCATAAATAATGCATGACATGTTGGTTTTCATTTATTAATACGGTCTCCATAAGGCTACGAGAGGTTTTGCTACAAATATGGGTTGTTGTGCTCATTTTTCTCAAATTAGTTTAGTGTTCTCAACAAATACTAAGGGGCAATGGAGACTCCTCTATTTTTGAATTCCATGAAGTAGAAGAATGATTTCCATGGTGAAATCATTGAGAAACAACTGAAGGGATAATGGTATCCAAGCACCCACTGGTGCTCTAGGTAGTGAAGGATATTTTGGGCCCATAATTTTTGTTGGCTACCCACAAGCTCAAGAAAAATTTAGAAATACCTGCCATGTTTCTGGCAATGCTCATGTACATGGTTTTCTCAAAATATTAGGGGAAGAAGCTATGCAAAGTGATTTTTCAACAGTCTCTATTTGAAAATATTGACGTGACATTGGATAACATCGATGGCAATTTCATGACCCCTCTATTTTTGCACTACTACAAGGCTCATGGGAATGAATGGTTAGTACCAAAGTTTCCCTTGGTGCGCTCACTAAACCATGCAACTCTAAAAAAATGGTGGGGGGAGATTGACAAGTGTATTGATTTTCTTCTACATGTGACTAACATTCTCAAAGATTGACTGAAGGGTTGGGTGAAGGTGTTTGTGATGGTGGAAGCTCTTGACGAGGAAAGGTGGTCTTCAAACAAGGAGGATTGGGAGCTGGGCACTGGTGAAGAATGGGTAACAAATGACACCAGGGGTTGGGCACTGGTGAAGAATGGATAGCGAATGACACCAGGAGCTGGGAGGAATGAGCAAACCATCCTGCCCATAGTGCCTGTGGTGGTGATTGTCCTATGATTCTGAATGAAATCAAAGCCAAGAAGATCTGCGAGGCTGGCTACAACAATGCATAATCTGGTGTCTATAGAAGGTCATTTTGGTAAATGTAATGGTTTGTTTGTAGTCCATATAAGTGTCCAATGTTAGTCCGTTCAATATTTGGGTTTGTAATGTTTTGTGGAAATGAAGGCTTCATTGTGAATACTGTTGGGATGAGTCCCTAGTGACTTGGTCAAGCATCTGATCCCATCTGAGGAATGTAAAAATTATTTTTGATTAAGAAAAGGTGCTGCCCTATATAGAAACTATTTAACTATAAAAAAAATGTTCTTAAAAGGCTCCTTTAGTAGCATAGGCTTTAACACTAGTTCCTTAATATTTCACATCTTGCTATAGTTCCTTCGACAGTTTTGATCGTTCCACATGGCACTTCCCCACCTCCCCGTTGAGGGATGGGAGAAGTAGGTGGGTCCCCCATGGGTTGGTGGGGAGTGGTCAAGGTTGACCCATGTCACCCTATCTTGATCGTTCATTTTTCAAACCCATCGTTCGCTTAGGTCAAGAGGTTGGTCACCATGATGACTCCAAAGGCTTAAGTCATAACTTAAGCGACCTTCAACTGTCGGTAATTAGTTAATAATAAAATATTATTTTGGTTGTCATGACTTTAAGTGATTGAATAAGTAATAAAATCTTAACCACTGATTTTTTGAAATCTAATGGTTCTAGTGTTATTCCAGAGGTTTGAATTTGCAAGTCTAGTGCTTCAGAGATTTGTTTCCGGAATGCAACTACAACTGTCCATCGAAAATTAATCGAATGGTCATGGGTTATATTATTTTGCACTGACATATGGCTTTAGACATAATAAATATGTTGACACTTGTCCCCATTCTCAACACTTTATGAAGGAATTTGAATGTGCCGAAAATTTGTTCCAGAATTTGATATTTTCGCCAACTGAATTTTGTCACTAAATTTTTTAATTAGTTTGAGGTTATATTTAATTCGCCAATTTTTTTTTATTCATTTGAAAATAGCCTTAATTCACCAATGAAACTATTTTCTTTTGTTTGAAGAAAAGTTTTAATTGCCAACAAAAGTATATTTTTTGTTTTGAAAACAAGTTTATTCGCCAATGGAAATATTTTATTGGTTTGAAAAAAGGTTTTAATCGCCAATGAAAATATTTTATTGGATTTAAAAAAATTACAATTTACCAGGATTTTCCATAGACTTCTAGCAATTAGAAAAGATTGACCAATTGAGATTTTTTTTCTCGAAAAACAAAAAAAAATGCCAATAAAATTAATATTTTTATCGAGAAGTATACAAGATTCGCTAGGAGTTTACACCTTCGCTGAAGGGGGGGGGGGGGGTTCTTAAATTTATCATTTATTGTTTTTAGGTGTCCCTTATGCCAGTGTCCCATCTTATATCATGTTTTTTGTGAGTGATCTTCATCCTTCTTTATGTATGCTGAAAAGTCATCAATGCAAAGGTATGGTGGAAGCTCAAGCAATGTTCTTCACACTTCCTTGGCACTTTTTTTGGAATTATTCTCTAGAATAAAAGCCCCTTTTGAGATCCTTTTTAAAGACTTTCCTCTCAATTTCTCTAGAAAACACTGTAGTTCTATGCATACTACAACTATAAACAAGCTCATGCCTTTGTATTAATGAATTTTTATTTTACCTCTTCTCTCATTTGGATAGGTTATGTGTATCTCTCTTACCTTCATGTCTAAACTTATTTTTACCATTTTCTATGTCTATATGTTGTGTTAACTATGTTTGCAAGTGTTGATTGTGGAATGTTTTTTCCTTCCAATATCTTGTCAAACCCTAACCTCTATATGTACCCTTGGAAATTGGTAGAATAAAGAAGTATGTAAGTTATTTTGACTATTTTCATTGATGCATTATGTTGTTCTTAGAAGGAAGAAAATTCTCTAATTTAGGTGTATCACCTCCCCTTACCTTTTTTATGTAATTATTTCTCTCCCTTTTCCTCTGTGAGATGATAGAATAGGACTAGTGATAGGATGATGGAATCATCGATGGCATTGTTGATGTGTTGCCAAAGGGAAAGAGGATTTCCTAAAACACAATGGCATAGTTGATGGGTTTCCTACTGAAAGAAACAAAGGATTACCAAAGTTCGAATGATTTTCCGAAGGAAAAGAGGATTATAGATGATGGTGATCGTTGATGGGTTGCCAAAGGGAAAGAGGATTTTTGACCATGGCTATGGCCTTTCCCATGGGTTTTCAAAGGAAATGAAGATTACCAAAGGCTAATGATGGCGTTGTTGATGGGTTGGCAAAAGGAAAAGAGGATTGTCGAAGGTCGAGGATGGAATTGTCGATGACATTTTGAAGGCATTGTAGATGGTGAAGACAATAAGAGAATGTGAAATAGTAGTAGAGTACTAGTTGAGTCTGCACATTGAGGAGGTCTATAGTCTTCAATAGCTATGCTCACTGACATCCACCCTAACATCTTCTCATCCTCTTCCCTATAGTTGTAATTTGGGTTCAACTCCCAATTTTGTTTGTTTTCGTATGGAAGATGACTTTATTTTGGGGGGCTGATGCAGTGGGAAATAAATAAATAAATAAGTTAAAGTGTAATTAGTCCCTGACCGTTGGTTGGTTGTTACTTGTTAGTTGTCCATGGTTGGCATTCTTAACCAACACCAACTTTCTATATAATTCTTGTTTGCATTTGTAGTCGAGGACTGCATGCATATGCATCCTATAATTATTGCATACTTGAATGGATGAATACATGGAATATCTTTTGAGAAAATTGTTATGAACTTAATTGATACATTGTGTTGATTTTTGTTATGTATTTTTCTTTACTCTCTGTTAATCATTCAATTATCACTACCGAGCAAATGTTGATGATGTTTGTTATTGCACATTGTTTGAGGTGTCAACAAATGGAAATATATAGGCTTGTCAATCATGTATACAACTAAAATGTTAGTGAAAACTCTTTTTTATAGGAATGTGGTATTCCTTAAGATGGGTGCTTTGGTCTATTTTTTATTGGTAGTGTTTTATTCTTTAGGTTTTATATGTTGTTCTTTGGTTGTGTTGGGTTTCTTAATCATTACTTACTCATTGGTTGGATGCTTTAGAGACCTTATTTAAAGAATCAGGGCCTCTAATAATCAATTAAAGAATATTTCCAATGCCCATAATCAACATTCATGAATATGGTGAAATGAGTATTAACCAAGAGACTTTGAAGGCTAATGAATCCCTCCACAAAAGGGCTATGGTCTTGGTATAATTCATGGAAACCTTTAAAAAATAGAAACTTCATAGGAGGTCAAGGATTATTTGGAGCACTTGTTGGTCTCACCTGACAATGTTATGCATGGTGTGGAGAAGTTAGGTGATGAGCCTACTTCATACTAACATGCTCAAGATGGAAATACTAGGAAGGTTTTGCATGAAAGATTAGAAATAATAAGATGTGATTTTAGACCTAGCCACCCTCACAAAATTCTACCAAGATTTGCATATTGTAATGAACTACCTCCTAGTCTCACAACATAAACACTTGGTGGAGGCTTCTAGTGGTTACACTATGCCTCACTTGGAAAGAGTCACTTTAGTTCACATGTGGGGATAGTTGATAAAGGGACTACAATTTTAGGGGCTTGACACTCTTGATGGTGGTGGTAGTGTTACAGTAAATAATATTGATATGGTTGGGAATGGTGTGCCTAATAGGGCCTAGATCATTGGCAAGATATACCAATTGCTTCAAATGTAGCTCACTATGGATTTTCCAACCACCATTAATGGTTTTTGTTAATGTTTTTTGTTGTTGTTATGTTTTTTTCTATGTTCCTTGTTTTCACCCTCGGTAAACCCAGAATAGTGGGTTACAATTTTTTCCATGAAGAAAAAATAGAAATTACCATCAAAAAATTTAAAATGGATTACCCCTTCTATTGAAGAGGGTTCGAATGAATCCCCCCACTTGTAATGAACCCCCCCTTAGAATGAACCCCCCCTTCGAATGAACCCCCCCCATACCCCCTCGCCTCCCCCCTTCGAATGAACCACAACTTACACCATACAATGGGGTTCATTCAAACCCCCCTTTTTTCACCTTCCCCTCCACCATTTCAAAATTTATGCATTCTTTTGACTATCAAAGCTTGGGAAGGAGGTGTAAATGGATTCAACTTGATAAACCAAGGTGGAGGATTGTAGTGATTGAAACATGCTTTCCAACAACTATAAATTTAATATATTTTGTTTTTATTTTATATTTTATTTTATAGTTTTACTAAACATAGGTTTTTCATCAAACATCAAGTTTGGTGAAAAATTATTGTGAAAATAGTAAATTTGAGAAAAAATTTATTGAAAAATATATACACACTAGGTATTGATGTCCTCATTCCAACAAAAAAGGAAAAATTGAATTTCAATACATACCAAAAACGTTATGTGAGATGAAGTGCACCTATGTCTAAATTGTAATTGGTTTGACTTCAAAACTTAATTAAAAGAAAAATATTCAATAAAACGTTATGAAAAAAGATGAAATCACTAGATACTAGTGTTATCAACCTAAATTCAAAAGAATCTGAATTTAATCCTTTCTAGAAAAAAGGTTATGTGAGCTGAAGTACACACCACTTTTTAAAAATGTTGTTTACTATTAAAAACTAGTTATCAAAGGAGATACAAAAAATTATAATTTAATTTAATTTAACTTTTTTAAAATACATTTAAAATCTATAGACAAATTCTCACAAATCACAAGTTTACATAATTTTGAAATCCTAACAATTTACCTACTATAGGTGTCAGAAAGTGAAGTTTTTTGAAAATGTTGATTTCAATGTCAAGTTTGACCAAAAAGTGTAACCCATTATTGTGGGATGACCCTCCTACTCCTCCCCTTCAAAGGCTATTCACACAAGTATACAAATAGTCAAATTCATTATTAATGTGAATGCAAAGTATGGTAGTTTACTAATGTCAATTGACTTGGTTGTGTGGCTCCTATTGACATAGTACATCCAATTTACTTCTATCATGATCTAACTATATTCTTATTGTATAAATAACATACATAAAGTTTTTATTAACCCACCAAAATGTACTATGGATTTTCCAACCACCATTAATGAATGGTAGTTAAGATAGGTGGCTATTCACACAAGTATACAAATTAATTATTTTAGTATGCATATGGTGTTACATGTCCTTGGTTGGGGCTCCTAATAGTCATCCAATTCAATCAACTATATAATAAAAACAAAAATAAACCCACCAAAGTAGATAAAAAAGAGGTTAAGATAGGTGTTGAAATATTTGATGTTAGGATTGCTAATGTCAATTGACAACAATGGTTGTGTGTTTTGTTGTGTCAAAGTTTAAGAACAATTTATAATATTAAATCTATTGACATAAAATATATCTAAGTACAAAAGAAAAAAAATATTAAAGTTGTCAGCAATTTTTTGTATAAAATAATTCTTTTTTATGCTTGTTCTTTTATTTACTTCTTACATGATCTAAAATGTTTTGCATTCATCTTCTTATTGTAATGTCATTTGTAAATAAAATTTTATTATATAAACTAAGTTTTTTATTAGAATTAGGTGATAATTACCTTGCAAATCGTTGATAATTACCTTGCAAATCATTTTGTCTAGTTTATTTAATTTTATATATAAATAAAAAAATAATTTATTTGCTCGTTAGTACATGGAATGGGTAATCTTGGATGCCATAGTGTGACCCAAGGAGAACAACATTAATTGTTATTGTTCTCTAACTATTTGGGATTATTATTGCACTTGAAGACATGTAAAGAGAAAAAGAAATATGAAAGATCACTTTAGAATACAAAAAATCATGTCTAATTAATAGTCACTTAATGGGGCACTTAGAGTCACAATTTGAATTTTCTAACATTATGGTGTAGGTCACACACTTGGAAGTTATTTTTTATTCTCAAAATATGCTCTCCATGAATGGAATCATGAGAATTCATTCCATTATATTATTTATTAATAATATATATAAAAGTGTAATAGACACCTCGAGAAGGATATCTCTCCACATTTTTACATATATTATTAATAAATAATATATATATGCTAGTCTATCACAACCACATATTTCATACTGGAACAACATTGAAACGTGCAAATTGTGTGTGATTTTTGCATATAAGACAAAACATTCAATGACACATAAAAGTAGGGTAGCTATCAAGGTAAGGGGGATATTACAACTTATTCAATGACATGAACATGCAGAACATTCAATGACAACAATGAAACGTGTTGTTCAATGTCAGAAAAAATCACAATCCCAAAGGGTTAGTCACTCATTTATCAAATATGCACGTCTCATTGTTGACCAGAGATCTTAAACACATTCACGCCTCATTGTACTCTTCAAAGAGAGGTCACAAGTTCAAATCCTGCAGGGGGTAAGGTATGTACACCTCGTATTGTGGAGCATGAGTTAGGTGCCTCCCTCATATTGGGAGTACGAGGAGTCCCATATACTGTAAGCCATCTGTAGACCCAAAAACAGACCGCTTGATATCGTAGACTATAAAAGGACCTTTCCTTTCCTATTGTTGGATTGAAAAGTCCCTGATTTAGAACTTCTTGGGGCACGTGGCAGAAGCGTTGTTTCTGCTCATTCTCTATAAATTGAGCCTGCATTATCAGCTCAAGCATCTTACTTGAGGGTCGTATGACCTATTAAGTGTGTGTTGGGCGAATAGGGGGAAGCTAGCAAGGTGAGAGGGATATTACAACTTTAAAAGATAAAAGAGTAAATCAAAGGCATAAGGAAGCGAATACGCCATGCACCTTGGAGCAGCAGTCGTATTAATGGCGGCCTGTAGGATTCTTATTCCACAATCATGTACATTTGTCAAAAGCCTTGCATCAACTGTCAACGTTTATGTAAATCATGCATGTAAACCACGACTAAACCTTGCATTAGCAAGTGAAGCTCCATAAAACACAGCTTGTTTGTAAATAACATACCTCTGCAATCTGCAATTCTCTCTTCCCCAATCGTTGACGCTTTCCTTTGTTCCAGCCTGTGTAACATCAACAAAAAAACAATACTCTTCCTTTGCAAAGATTATTTCCACTGAACGTCATGAATGCAAGATACAAAGCAAATGAAAAAGGAATCCAAAGCACTCTGCATCTAATTTTTGTATGGCACTCTTCCACTCCTTCATTATAAATTGCGTGACTCTTCTGCTGCCATCTGTTACGCAATGTAATAAACATCCACTCTCATCATGAGAGTCTTCAACTTCTGTCGGTTATGAGCCGATGTCAGCCAGCCGCTGCCTACCTAACTGAAGTGTAGCTAATTGGGATGGAGGAGGACGTGGCTACAAGGCATCCATTTTTCTTAATTTTTTCTCATTTACCACAGCACAAACCACTCTTTCTATAACGTAACTGCAAACCACTCTTTCTATAATGACGGCCAGCGAGGCTAAAAAAAATGAAATAGGGTTTTTGCTTACAAAGAATGGTGATGCCAGTGTAGACACCCTCTCTGTTGGAATAAAGCAGATAATTTCTCCTGTGATTCACATGAGGAAGGAAAAAAACTGCAAGTGTTTTGTAACTCTTAAATTAAAAATTACGTACGATTTTGCTTTGTTTTAAAGTTGTTTCATTAGTAACTATTTTTAGTACTACTTCTCATGGAAGTCATTGAACTCCTCTATAAAAGAGGCATGATGTAATTGATTTGAATAATGCGATATGAAATGAAGTGCAGTAGCACGTGTTGGGTAAATTATATGTTTCTGTAATTGCATATTCTGAATTCATGTGTTTTGCTGTTTATTTCTGTCTACCCCATCAAAGTGGAATCAGAGCAGGTAAATGGACTACTCTGTTAAAAATTTGCAGAAATATGAGGATTGAAGAGCAGTAGATGATTACTGTTTAGTTTTTCAGGTCGCCTAAACTCTGTCAAGGTCGCTAAAGTCTTAAATCAAGCGGTTGAAAATCATAGAAAAAAGCAAGGAGAAGATTAAAGGCTTAGCCACAGCTAAATCCCTTCTACAAAGAGAAAAGAAGTGTTAATCAAGCCATTGTTTAAAAGAAATCTGATCGGAGTTATCGCTAAAGGAGAAGTAAATACAGATCTGTTCAGGGCGCCACCGGGATTGTTGCAATGTCAGCCATTGCTAGTCAAAGAGGAGTGCAGATTGCATGAAGCCATTAATATCTATATTGCAGATCGAAGCTAAAACAAAAAAAAGGACTAGCCATAGTGTTCAAGAGGAATTATGCAGTTCGCAGATTTTGGACCAGCAAGGAAGTTGTTTTGAGTCCGCCAGAGTAAGATTGACGCAGATCGTAGAGAAGAATAAGTGTGAAGAATTGTTGAGGTGAAGTCATTAATCAATTGTAGTAAAAGGTAAATTTATTTGAGTAAAAAATTAAACGTTTGTTTCAATGGGAAAGATTGGAGAAAAAAAGGAAAAAGAAAATATAAGTTTAATATCTGAGAAAGATAGTTTGAAAGATGAGTTGTTGAAATTGAAAATTTGCATTTAGAATTGATAGTAGATTTAAAGAAATTTGGAAAAGAAAGATATAAAAATTTGTGTGAAATTAAGAATCTTCAAAAGGAATTTGAGTATTCTTAAAAGATAGAATGAAGAATTAGAAGAAAATTAAAGTTGATTTTAATAAAGAATGTGAGATTAAATGTCAAGATGTGTCTGAAACTAGAGCTTTTGTAGTTTGTGATGTTAATAACAAAGGTTGTTTTAAACATAATGTTGGTTTGAAGATTATGAAGAGAATGGGTTATAAAGATGAAGGACGGGGAAAGAATGAACAAAGAATGAAAGAGCCGATTGAACCTATTATGAGACCAAAACTTGAAGGTCTTGGATATATTGCAGGTAAAGGAAATGATACATGTACAAGAAAATTTGTTCAAGGAATGTGTCAAATGTTGTCATTGTAGTAGGAAAGGGCATACAAAAGATATGTGCTGGGATCTACATCCATGTAGTATTTGTGGTTTGAAAAACCATTATGAAAAGATGTGTTGGAATAAAAAATGGAAGGACTTTATGACAGGTTGCATGAAAATGGATTATGGATGGAGTTTTGGATAGAATTGGCAACAAGTTATATGTATGTTGAAAAAGATATTCAAGTGCAAAATTCTTATGGAAAAGAAGAGAGCAATCAAAAGATGTTTCATGGTCTTGTAAGATGTCATGCAAAGTGGAAAGATACATATAGTGAAAAGATTTCCAGTTTGAAGTTTTGAAGATTTGACTGAAAATTTTGAAGGACTGCCACAACAGTTGGAGAGAAAGTTGAGCAAAGATTCATAGTTGAAGATAGCTTGAAAGTATCATTTGAGATAGTCTGAAGACTTGGTTGCAATCATTAGAGAGAGAAAAAAATTTGCAAAGATAAAAATTTGAAGAGTGAAAATGCTGAAGCATGTGTTCGAAATTAAGGGGGAGTTTTGGAATAAAGCATATAATTTCTCCCATGATTCACATGAGGAAGGAAAAAAACTGCAAGTGTTTTGTAACTCTTAAATTAGAAATTATGTAGGATTTTGCTTTGTTTTAAAGTTGTTTTATCATTGACTATTTTTAGTATTACTTCTCATGGAGTTATTGAACTCCTCTATAAAAGAGGCATGATGTAATTGATTTGAATAATGCGATATGAAATGATGTCCAGTAGCACGTGTTGGGTAAATTATAAGTTTATGTGTTTTCCTGTTTATTTCCATCCACCCCATTTGCATAATAATAATAATTATTCAATGATTCTTTTAGGTCTTTTTAAGTTTATATATTGGAGGAATGAGATAAAGTTATTATATATCTATTCTTTGCAAGTAATGTTATGTTGAATTGTATTTTTATGATATTTATTCTTTATTAATGCAAGATTGATATCTCTTTAGTGATCTAGAGTTTTTTTAAGGATTTATCTTTGTATATTCAATATAATTTGTGTTTGTTGATTTTAGATTGTTGTTATAAATGTTAATTCATGTTATATTTTAGATTTGATTGTTAATTCAAATAATATGAGGTACAATTTAGAAAAACTTATTAACCATCAATTAGTAATATTTATAATTTTTTTTTTGTATAAGTTTACTATTATAAATTTTAATTCATATTTTTAATTTGCTAACTAATATTTCTCAAGTAGAATAATAAGTGTGAAAAAAATAATATTAAAAATTAAGATGAGGTGCTAGCCATGTGGCATTTGTTACTATTGAACATATGTTGTCATTGATGTCAAAGGTGCTCACTGATGTCAAAGGAATATGGTTACTAGATCAGTGAGAAGTAAATGTAATTGTACTATCATATCATTTTATGTTGGTAATTGTACCATCATATCATTTTGAGTTGCAAAAGTATATATTTTTAGCTATATTGATAAAAGAAGTTAAGGATTTTTTTTAGTATCATACTACATTCATGATGACAAAAGTGTTCTAAAAGAGTGTTGTGTAATGTTAGTTGAATAGTGGATGTAATAGTACTTGAATTATCATTATCAATGCATGTTGAGAACAACACATCCAACTGATCACTCCTTACTGTAAGTTTGCAATATCATGAATGCATCTATTCACTATGATATAAGTAATCTAGAAGTTTGATCCAAAATATTGGAAGTTAGTTTCTCAGGGCAGAGTGTTTTCTCTAGTACTACAATGGTGCTTTGTATTCTCTTTTTGGTGTGCGTTTTTCTCCATGGTTTGAAAGGAGACTATACCTACACATGCTCTATAATATTATAGTTTTTAGAAGATATATTCAACATGCAAAAATATTGAAGTGGTAGAAGGTTCTTTGTGCTAGTTTTTCAACCTGTTGGTGTTCCAAAACTATGCGACAATGACTAGTAGCATGCAACACCTGGTGTGAGCATGGGGTGTTAAGATATTTCTTGGTTAAGGGTCTCATGGAATCGCATGACATCATGTTATTTTGGTGGCAACAAGTTTGATTTAGGATTGACCTGTTACATATTTCATGTAATTTAAATTTAGTTCCAACTTATGTTGTCCTGGTTAATTGCAAATCCCTAGCTGACATGGTGTGATGTTGTATATAGGGAGTGGTTTATAATCATCATCACTTTACATGATAAAAGAAACTATGTGTGTGAGAGAAATTGAAGAGAAGGTGGTGAGTGAATATATATGGTGACAATTATGAGAGCATCTGTGCGAGCAAGTGTTATTCAATGTGAGTTGCATCTCATTTTTGCTCCATCATTAGAAGATCATAAGAAGAGTGGAAGAGTGTTTGAAGAAAGTTCAGATCTTGTGTAAGCTATGTAATCAACATTGAAGATTTGTAAGCTTTATCTCTGTATTCTGGTAGGATTGGTGTTCTACTTGTTGTATTGATCTTTGTATTAGGGATTGGTGTCTTTGGTAGGTTGGTGCCTACTTCATATTGTAAATTCCCTTATTATATTCCTGCTTTGTGATGTTGGATTTGGATAGTAGATCCAATTAGTTATTCTCACCATGGTTTTTCCCATCTCTAGTTTTCATGTATATTTGGTGTTCTCATGTGTGAATGTGTGCTTATGTTGTTGCTTGATTATCAGCTGTTGTTTTTTATTCAAGTTTCATGTTCAAATATATGTGTTGAAAAAAAGAATTTTAATATATTTGATCTACTGATTCATCCCCCCTCTTAGTAGATTGTGTGCCCTTCAATTACAATATACATTAAAGACTAGAAATAATGAGTGTGAAAAAAAATCATCATAAAAATTAGGGAGATGTACTAGCCACTATATGATACTTGTTACATATACATATAAATTTGACTATCACATGTCTATCATTTTATGACAATCAAATTTATACACTTTATGTTATATTCTCACTATAATTTCTCATTGGTTTTTATCAACTAAAATAATGAGTGGAAAAGAACTCACAAATAAAAATTTATGGAGAGGTATTAGCCACTATGCTGCTCATTTTACTAGATACATATAAAATCCTAAAATTAAAATTATACATGTGTGTACAAA
The DNA here is from genome assembly GCA_007115665.2 of Sequoiadendron giganteum. Classification (NCBI taxonomy): domain Eukaryota; kingdom Viridiplantae; phylum Streptophyta; class Pinopsida; order Cupressales; family Cupressaceae; genus Sequoiadendron; species Sequoiadendron giganteum. The sequence continues at coordinate 662,506,804 of CM021102.1, forward strand.
AGAAAATAACACTTTCTCTAGACTATAAGTGATATCTAGACTAATCTATTATTGTGACCAATAAGTACATGGATTAATATAGATAATAAACCATAGGCAATAAATATCACAATGCTAAAACATTAGATACTAATTAAGAAGGTAAATTTGAAAGATATGGTGTTTGGCTTTAGATACAAAGAAGATGGATGAAATTTTTGTAAACATTAAAATTAGGGTCTCAGGACTAGAAACAATAAGTCTCTACTAATACCTTTCATTAGATCCTATGCAAGATTTGTTCATTTGTCTAGGTCGGTTCCATGTCTATAGATTATTTTCATACCTATGGATATATCCTCTATTGCATGGATGCGTTTTTGATAGTTGTGAAAATATGCTTTTAAAATAATCTACTTCATTACTTCTTTCTCTCCTTTTTAGATTGACAATATTCAAGAATACCTTCAGAGAGATTCTTTATCACTAGGGGACAAGCTAATAATTAAAGACAACAAGCTTTAGCCATGTAAATTCTTATAAGGTGATTATGTAGACCTAGGTTGATTTTAGTGCACTAACATAAGTGGTCCTATCATGCTTCTTCCTTAAATATATATGATGTTCAAAGAATATTTGTGCATTATAATAAAGATAATATAAGGACATTGCAATAAATCAAGTAAATATGTGTTTAGTTGGTTTATTATTGTTCGTGAAAATAAATGAAAACATTGGAAATTAAATTTGAATAATTAAATTTTGGGGGTCAATTCCATGAGTGTAAGATCAACCCCATGTTCAATGAATTAAAATTAATGTGGGAATATAATATATATGAGTGATTCTAGGGGTAGATATAACAAATGGCTAGTATGTAGGAATATGTGTGGATACTAATAAAGTACGGTGACATAGGTGAGAATATGTGTAAATAAGTTTGGGGAAAGGATCATAGAATGAGCTCAAATTCACACAAGATTGTTTCATATATCAATATGTAATTGTATTAAATAATTTAATGAAAATAAAATTAAAACTAAATGGGAATTGATATCTAGACATGCAAATTTCACCATTACAAATTTAGACTACTATTATTATTATTTATGAAAAGAGTTATATTACTTCAAAGAAATATTATAAACTAATTAAAAAAAAAACTAACAATATGAGAGCACATCTTAAAGAAAGATAAATAGAGACAAACCAAAATATTACAACTTGTGTTGATAAAAAAATAATATTTTCAAAGAACAAGTGAATCATATGTCATCATCCATAATCTTCTCCTTTAAAATCTAATTTTTGTAAGAGGAATAATCTAGATGTCTATCTTCATACTTAATCTATTACTTAAAAAAATCACTAAAACCCCAAACTAAAAGATGAGTGAAAATTTTAAGAGTAAAACCCTCAACATTGCCCAAAGCAATAGAAGTCAAAAGGAACTACTACTAGCACTTACACCAAAAGGAGGTGCAAAGATGGTGCAAGGATGACACCGATAGAAAAATATTTTTGAGTTAATATGTACTAGAAAGTACAATTTGATTTGTGCATAGAAAATGCATTTTTTATGTAAAGATATAAAAGAATGATGCATTAGATTGTTATGTTTTTGTGTATTGAATATTATTTTTGTAGGTTTAATATTATTTTGTATATTAAATTAATAAATGGGTAGAGTTTGTAGGAAAAATATTATGAAACCCTACCAAAATAGATTTAAAAAAAAAATAAGTTGAACCAAATTTCCAATCTCCCTACTATTGATGTTTTAATCTATTTATAACAAGAAAAATGTAAACCTAAAAATATCAGGGTTTTAGAGTTTCTTGATTCTTGAGCCGGGGACAATATTTTTGTAGCATTTTAAACAAAAATATTGGTTCGAATGTAAAATTTGATTTGATCGCCGACTTGGAAATCGAATTTGATTTGGAGATCAGATATCATTTGATATGAATGTATTTACTATAGATTTTCCTAGCATCTAGCCATTTTGCATACCCATGTACCACCTATTATGTAGATTCTACAAAAATAAGAAAACTATAACGTTTATTAGTCTATATTGTTTCATTTGGCATCATCATCCTTAGATGAAGGGTATTAAAAACATCAAACCGCTTGAAATTCATAGATTAAGTTATCTCACAATATTTTAAGCTCGATCATGTTCCCAATATTACTTGGTATTGTCCCATTCAAATCATATTGGTAACTGCTCAATTGTAATCAACACGAAAAAATCATGATCCTTTAGAGGGTGGAAATCATTTATTTTTAATGGTATTTTAACTTTACAGTTCTTTTATAGAGGGCTCCTTACAATTCTGTTAGTTCTTGTAAATTGACATAAGCTGCAAGTACTGATCCAATAAATCAGCTATTCAATACAAACCTATAAATATAAGGATTGCAATAATTATGTTAACCAAAATTATTTTACCTCAATATCCACTAATTCCAACTTAGAGGGAAAAAAATAAGTCATCAATGTCGTTGTTCCATTAAATAACATGCATACATTATTGATAGGGATTGATAATACATGTGAAAAGTTGATACACATACATTATTTGTAGCATTTTTAGGTTATCTATCTCTAGGGAAAGTTTACTAGAAATATTGTTTGAATTAAGCACCTTACAACACAATAGGAAATTTAATCATGTTCCAAATTTATTTAATACTATAGTTGGAGATGAAAAAAAAATACTGATATTCTTACTAGATATACATTTTTAAATGCAACAATGTGAGTGTGTATATGTGTGAATTTGAGAATGAGAGAGTGTTTAGTTTCTCCAAATTTGGAGGATGTCCAAGTTCCTTTAGAATAGAAATAGATAAAAGATTTCTTGAAATATTTTAGTAGTATACTATTTTAATTACGAATTTAATAAACAAACATCCTCAGTCTAATGATTTTTTCTCTTGTGGTGGCCATGATTAGATATTTTACCTAATACAATTTTTAACATTCAAAATCCTTTCATTATGCAATACAATATTATAAATTTGAAAGATAAATTAGAATGAATGTAATGAGAAGATTATAGCAAAAAAAGTGAAACAAAGGGTACTGATAGAAATTTCAAGGACTTCAAGGAGCCCAATTGTGAAGGAATTGGACTAGTTAGCTAGTTGTTTGTGAGAATGTTATCACAAACACCACTATTGATACTTTAATATGAATAATATTAAGTGAAAACTCTAAGACTAGAATGGAATAATCTGTATAAGAGATCAAGTAGGAAAATTCACACAGTTTCAAATAAACTATAAATATTTTGTGCATATGAGACTCATAGTTTAATTTTTTTGGATGTCATTTTGAAGAATTAACTGCACATCTTATTTGATACCAAAATCACCCCTTCAACAACCCATCTCTCATAAGCTTGAATGGTTCACCTGGTAATCACTATGTATGCTGATGCTCAGAATGGTGACCAATAAATTAGTAAGTTAAAGAAATCATAATAACCTCAAGATGTCCTTTCTATGGAGGTCTTTCTTTCTTTGTGTTCATTCCTTTTAGTTTTAGATCATTCATGTATACAATGATAATGAATCCATGAAATTTAATATTATTCAGTATTTTTATTAGTTGGAGTCCATTACTATTAGATTAACTCCATTTTTGGAGGTCTTTGATTTTAGATCAAAACTGCTTCATATTCTTTTCAGAATAATCGAGAGGGATCATTTGGATATATGACTTCATTTTTTTACATGCAATGGTATAAGAAAGAAGTCACTTGAGCCAAGTTTCTTATTTTTGGTTCAAGATTATGTAGGGAGTTAAAATACTCAAAACCCGCCAAAAAATAAAAGATCAAAGGGTACGTGCAAGATCATGATGGGCCAAAAAGTGGCAATATGATGGGTATGTGGCTAACGACTTTTTTTTTACCCAAAATTGATGAAACGAAAAGGGTTTTTAAAGGAGATTCTCAGCTTTCCATCAATATAAATTATGCTTTACTTTGAATTTAATAAATAATTATTATTCATTTTCTATTGAATTATGATTAAAGCCCTGGTTTTTAGGGTGATTGAAAAACATCTATAGCTTTCAAACGGTATCATATTTTTTTAATCCCAAACATGCGTCACATTCTATGCTTCACATACTATAATATTAAAAAAAATAAAAAAATAAATTCATGAATTTTTGACCAAGTTAAGGTGGTCAGACATACGAGTCTTTATATTATTTAAAATTTTTCATACAAAATTTATAATTAATTATGTACTTGGAAAAAAACTATTAAAAAATATGCATCACATCGGGACATGAGTCCTCTACTTATATGTAAAATATTATAAAAGAATATTATCATTTTAATGTTGTTAGGGTGGTCAGACAGACACCTACTTCTTATTTTTTCCCTGAAATTTAAGTACTATTGTATTGAAATTTCAAATTTTCACCAAATAGATTTTATTTTTTTGTAAATAAACCTAGTAATTTAGAAACTAAATTCAATTTGCTACAAATTCTATTTTTAAATATTTTTGAAATAATATAGATAACTTATTCAAATTTTTATGTCAAGTTTCCTAACTCTAATTTTTCTGAATTTTTCGCCACTTAAGGGCTTGTTTTTTCCATGATGATCCTGCACATACCCCAAATGGATTAACCAGAAGAAGAATCACATTACATTCAATGTTTACCTAAATCAAGGGAGATTTTAAATCATTTTAAACTACCTTATTAAAATATGAACTCTTTGAAAGAATATATCATATTTTTTAAAATTTATGCTATGCATGGTTGAGTAGGTGATGCTAAATCATATGAAGTAAATTTCTTGCAAATTCCTATCTTTGTATCAAAGTGAAATTCTTATACCTTCTCATCCTCATACCAAGGTGAATTTATTACACCTCCTAACCTACATCAATCTTAGTCAAAATCAAATAGAAAGCTTGAGAACAATAGACCATGCACAAAAATAAATGGCTCAACAAAATCATAGATTTGGTTTAGAATGCTGTGCCCACCATGTCATAACATATTATTTTCTGAATCCTCTTCATCTATTGGTCTATCAATTTATGTGTGCACAAAAGAATAGGAATTTAGAGAATTAAAACCCAACAAGACATGCCAACAATAAAATAAAATAAATATATATTTTTTTAGGGAAATGAGATAAAATAAAAAAATATATGCTAATCTTGATACAGTGAGGTGTTTCAAGTTGAGTTTTCTTGAAATCAACATGAATAGATTTCCCACACCATCATTGGTGTGATAGTGATATTTCTTGTAAGGAGGCTTGGGTAGAGGAGGCAAGGGATTCAAACTTGGAACCTTGTCCTCTACTACCATATTCTCTGCTCCTAATGTGAGGCTATATATAAATGAGGAGTTTAATGCTTTTTAATCCAACTCAAAATAAAATAGAATTTATTAAATTTAAACAGAATCTAATTCGATGAAATATAATCCAATTTGATCTTAGCAATCTAATTTTATTTCACATTCAATGCATTTGTAATTCAAGTTGACTGAAAATTTGACTGAAGTGTATGTGCAGGATCATCATGGAAAAAGCAGGCCCTTAAGTGGCAATAAAATTCAGAAAATTAGAGTTAGGCAGCTTGACGTAAAAATTTGAATAAGTTATCTATATTATTTCAAAAATATGTAAGAATATAATCTGTAGCAAATTGAATGTAGTTTCTAAATTACTAGGTTTATTTAAAAAAATAAAAAATCTATTTGGTGAAAATTTGAAATTTCAAAGCAATATTACTTAAATTTCAAGGAAAAATACGCAGGTGTCTGTTTGACCACCCTAACCACAATAAAATGATAATATTTTGGTATAATATTTTAGATATAAGTAAGGAAATCATGTCCCGATGTGATACATATTTTTTTGTAATTTTTTTTCAAGTAAATTTAATTAATTATGATTTTTTTATTACAAATTAAAAAAAATATAAAAACTTGTATGTCTAACCACCTTAACTTGGTCAAAACTTCATGAAATTCAATTTTTTATTTTTTTAATCCTATAGTATGCAAAGCATAGAATGTGACGCATATTTGAGATTCAAAAAATGTGATACTATTTGAAAGCTATAGATTATTTTCAATCAACCTATCAATTAGGAGTTTAGTCATAATTCAAATAGAAAATGAATAACAATTATTTATTAAATTCAAAGTAAAGCATAATTTATATTGGTGGAAATTTGAGAATCTTTTTTAAAAACCCTTTTCATTTTATCAATTTTGGGTAAAACAAAAGTTGTCAGCCAAATGGGCCATCATATCACTTAGATATTGCCACTTTTTGGCCCATAATGATCTTGCACATACCCTGAAACGAGATTCGACATGAGACAATTTTTTTAGTGAAAGTTGCGACAGAACAACATTGTAACTAGTAAGTTGTTTCTGGGTAGCAACATTTAGGTGAATATGTAGTAGTTTTTGTGGTATGAGATAACATCCCAATTGAAAGTTCACACTAAATATAGCATATCAACTAATTAAAGAATCAATCGTTATTTAAGATCCAAGAGCTACTATTAAAAGAATCATTTATTGTTTATTTAGCTGACTATAGTGACAAAATTCATAGAAAAAGGGATTTATCACCAATTAAAGTAAATATAGTCAAGTATAAATGAATGAAAGGGTTTATATGCCTTTACTTTCACCATATCTAAATAACATATGATTCCTATGCTGGATAGAATAGAACTTAGTTTGATACCCTAGAGTAAGGTAAAACAGACTCCATACCTTTGTATTAGGTAGTTGAGTTGTAGTAGATCCCCCAAGAATTGTCCATACATATTTGATCCTATGGTCACCACTTTCTCCTCTAGATACTTCCAACAATTCCATCCCTACCTAGGTGGGTGAAGTTTAGCTAGGAATAGTGAATGGCATGCCTCACTTATACTATAAAATACTAGTTATCTTGAGCAATAGAGGAGAAAAATTACACTATATAAGGATTGGCAACTGAAAGCCATAGTACAAACATAGGGCTATCTTACTAATTTTTGGGATTAAGGTGTCTCAACCTTTGCAAGTCCTAGCATTTAATTTCAATGATTAATTCTTTATTTATCCTGAGGTAGGCATCCAATTTTGAGGGCCTAAATTTGAGGCTATAATGGTGGCAATTGTCATAAGTTGCTATGTCATAAATTATGATAAACTATGACAACCTGCCATGACAGATGTAAGAGTCATGCATGATGGCTTTAAGCTAGATTGGAGGTGGGTGTCCCATTTTGTGGGGCCTAATTTTATGCTAATTTGGCGGAGTTTGTCATATGTCATGTTAACTATGGCTGATTATAATGAAGATTGCCATATGATAGCTTATGACAATGTAAGACTTGATTATGAAAAATTATGACATGCATGTTGGTTGGCGCCTTGTATGTGAAGATTTTAGGAATCCAATTTTTCCATGAGCTCTATAAATTCGTGTGTAAAGTATTTGGAGTTGTATTATAGTGTGCTTTGTAGGGACCATTATGCTATCAAATTGATTCCAAATTTGTAACATGAATAAACTCCTATAGAGGCTTGAACTACAAGTGTATTGTAACCATTGTTTACAGATAATACATTGTTCAGGATTTTGGAGTGTGGGGTTTTTATCTTGAAAGGGTTTTCCCCACGTATATTCTAGTGTTATGTGTTTTTAACTGTATCTATAATGTTGTTTATGCTACATGTTATGTGCATCTTCTTGTGTGTAACTATTTAAGGGTTTGAAAGTGTAAAAATTCGCACATTATCTCCTCTAATAGATTGGTGTAGGAAGTTTTTTCATGTACCTGAATTCCTTTTAGTTGGTATTAGAGCTTGATCACTCTATTTCCCATTGTGGGTTAAATGGTTTTTTTACTCATCTTATTTTGAGTGGGAGCTTGCTGCATTTTTTTTGTTAACCTTGTTGTAGGAAGGGGATGGCGAGCACATTTAGTAGAGTTGAGATTGAGAAATTAAATGGAGATAACTTTGAGCTATGAAAGATCAAGATGGAAGACATGCTTGTAGACCACGACTTGTGGATAAATATTTCTAGAACTATTCCAACTGAAATGTAACACGAAGATTGGGATCTAATGGATCAAAAGGCTAAGTGTATGATAAGTCTCTATTTAGTTGATTCATTACTCCTAAACATTCATGAAGATAAGACCATTGTACTTATTTGGAATAAACTTGCTCATATTTATTGGGCTAAATCCCTAGTAATTAAGTTGTTCTTGTGAAAGAATATGTATTCATTGTTTATGGATGAAGGAGGATTTATCGTAAATCACCTGAATGAATTCAAAATTCTTGTTTCCTAGCTGAAATCTGTTGGTGTGAAAATGGAGGAGAAGGATCATTGCATGACTTTGTTGTGCTCATTTCCAGATTCTTGGGACTACCTTGTCATGAATATTTTTTGTGATAGTTAGAGTGCCATTTGTTTGGAAAAGAGTCTTACTTTCCATGCCAAAAAAAATCATATCACTGTGTAGTTTCATTTTGTTTATAATATGGTGGAAGACAGGAAGGTTAAATTGGAGAAGGTTGACACCCTGATGAATGTTACAGATGCATTGACAAAGCTAGTGAGCATAAAGAAGTTCAAATGGTGTTCTAGTTCCATGGGCCTCTCGACCATGAGCAGATAATTGCAAATGACTCTTGAAAGGTCTTTGAAAAGTGGGAGAATGTCGGGATTAAGGTGTTGTTGGCAGATGGTCTGCACCCCCCTCAGGATTCATGGCATGGATTAACCGCCTCTCATGGATCCGTTAACTCTGACGATTGTATCAAGCATTAATAGGTCGATCTTTTGGTGCAATGATAACTGTTGGGCCAACAAGTGGTATTAGAGCCAAAGGTGCTAGGTTCAAATCCACTTGGGTAATGCTGAGGGGGAGATTAGATGTTCATTGCTCCCCTCAATATTCTTGACATGGATTAATCACCTCCTATAGATCCATTAACTCTGATAGTTGTATCACACATTAATAGGTCGATCTTTTGGTGCAATGGTAACCATTGGGCCAATAGGTGTCTCAACCTTTGCAAGTCCTATCATTTAATTTTAATGATTAATTATTTATCTTATCCTAATGTATTTTTTCTAATAATGTTGTGGAACTTTGTGGGACTCGCTAGTGATATGGACCCCTACATGGAAGGTGACATGTGCATTTTGGAAGCTAATTTCAAGGAGATAGGTGTCCAATTTTGAGGGCCTAAATTTTGGGCTATAATGGTGGAAATTGTCACAAGCTACTATATCATAAATTATGACAAACTATGACAACTTTCTATAACGGTTTATGATAGCTATAAAAGTTATGCATGGAAGTTGTAAGCTAAATTGGTGGAGGTGGGTGTACCATTTTGTGGGGCCTAATTTTTATGTAATTTGGTGGAGTTTGTCATATCACATGTTGATTATGGCTGATTGTAACAAAGATTGACATATGAAAAATCATGACAATGTAAGAGCTGATTATGAAAAATTATGACATGCATGTTGGTTAGCTTCTTGTCTGTGAAGATTCTAGGCATCCAAAATTTTCATGAGCTCTATGAATGATTGTGTTGTATTTGGAGTTGTATGATAAAGTGCTTTGTAAGTACTGCTATGTTATCAAATTGATTCCAAATTTGTAACATGAATAAACTCCTATGGGTAAGTGCACTAATCTGTGACACAATTTTGGCTCTTAAGATGCCACATTTGTTTTTTCTTCTGAAATTAGCAAAATCTGATTTGCATGAGAAAATGAAGATAGTTATGCTCAAAATTTCAAGATGCGGCAAGAACAAAAGTTGAAGCTCTCCAAGTCTAGTTTCTAAGCTAATATTTTTTTTTTTGAAATTAATGAAGATTGAGGGTCTCAAAAAAGGGGGGAGGGGGGCAAGACAAGTCTCATTTTTATCAAAAAAATAGCATAGTGCCCGAGGGCTCCCCCCTTTTTGATTGACTTTTTTTAAGAATTTGAAAAATCCCAATAGTGAGAAATTAGGTAACACCATTTAGTTTATCCTCATTCTTTCAGATAATTTTTTTAATGAATATATAATATTTTATGAATTTTAAAAGTGGACACATCCTGAAAAGCTGAAATTTGAGTGTGCTCCCCCCTAATTTTTTTGCAAAGTAATCGAAAATTGATTTTTTTTTCATCATGTGTAGAATGGAGTCTAGTTTCAAAAAATGTAATTTGTTTCACGTTTCGATGAATGGGTAAAAATCTATCCTAAAACTAGCACATGTTGGTTTCTGACCAAAAACAAAGGCATTTACAATAGAGGCCATGGATCAAAACCTTAACTAAATCTAAATGAAAAAATAATTATATATTTAGAGAGCTAAGAGAGAGGTTAACGCTATCACGTTTTTTTAATAAACTTGCATTTAAAGATGTGCAAATGAGAAGGGGAGAACAAATGGAAATATGAGAAAATTTGGCAAATCCTATCAATTAACACGTCCACAGCAGGTCATTTGGCGAGTGCCAAATTTTGAGCTTGCCAAATGGCTTGCTTTGCATAGAACCAAAATTTCCCCTCTTTGGTGAACAACTTTAATAATGCTTAGAGTGCATAGTTTATGATCATAGATGGATAGTCGAGGTTTTACTTCTCATACCTTCTCTAACTCATTACCGTAACTGGATAACTCTTTATCCCTCTGAAGTCTCTATCTCTCAGGTCTCACTCCCTCCCACGCGACCTAGAATACTCTCTCAATCCAATCCCCTCTCTCAGGTCTCTTGCCCTCCCACATAGGTACCTAAATAAATCTATCTCACTCCAACCCCCTTTCTCACTCTCTCTCTCTCTCTCTCTCTCTCTCTCTCTCTCTCTCTCTCTCTCTCCCTCTTTGGTATTTTTGTCTCTCTCACTCCATCTCCCTCTCTTAGGTTGTTATCTATCTCTCTTTGTATCTCTCTCTCAAGCCTCTCCCTCCTAACCCCTCTCCCTCTCTTAGGTCTGTCACTCAATCCCTCTATCTCTCTCTCATTCCCTCTCTCTCTCATTCTATCTCTCTCCCTCTCTCTCTCTCACACACACACACTCCCTCTCTCTCGCTCTCTCCCACTATATCTCTCTCCGTCTCTCTTAGGTCTCTCCCTCCCACCCCCTCTCCCTCTCTCTCTCTCAAGTATCTCCGTCCTACCCCCTCTCCCTGTCTCTCTTTGTCAAGTCTCCCCCTCCTACCCCATCTCCTTCTCATAGTCACTCCCTCTATCTCTCTTCCACTCCCTCTCAATATCACTCCCTCTATCTCTCTCCCTCTACCTCTCCATCTCTCTCAAGTATGTCCCTCCCGCCACCTCTCCCTCTCTCTCTTTCAAGTAGAGTGTTTAGGGGTTAAGGGTTGAGGGTTGAGGGATTAGGGTATAATGGCTAAGGGTTGAAGGTTGAGGGATTAGGAGGTATAGGGGTTGAGGGATTAGGGTTTAAGGGTTGAGGGATTAAGATTGTAGAGAGGTTGACAAATTAGGGCTTAAGGGTTGAGGGTTGAGGGGTTGAGGGATTAAGAGGGTATAGGGGTTGAGGGATTAGGGTTTAAGGATTGAGGGTTGAGGAATTAAGAGGGTATAGGGGTTGATGGATTTAGATGGTATAGGGGTTGAGGGATTAGGGTTTAAGGGTTGAGGGTGGAGGGTTGAGGGATTAAGAGGGTATGGGGGTTAAGGGATTAGGTTTGGGTTGAGAGGGGTATAGGGGTTAAGGGATTAGGGTTTAAGGGTTGAGGGTTAAGGATTGAGGGATTAAGATTGTAGATGGGTTGATGGATTAGGGTTTAAGGGTAGAGGGTAGAGGGTAGAGGGGTTGAGGCATTAAGGGGTATAGGGGTTGAGGGATTAGGGTTTAAGGGTTGAGGGTTGATTGATTAAGAGAGTATGGGGGTTGAGGGATTAAGAGGGTATAGGGGTTGAGGGATTAGGGTTTAAGGGTTGAGGGTTGAGGGATTAGGGATTAGGGTTGAGGGTTGAGGTTGAGGGATTGAGAGGGTATAGGGGTTGAGGGATTAGGGTTTAAGGGTTGAGGGTTGAGGGATTAAGAGGGTATAGGGGTTTAGGGATCAGGGTTTAAGGGTTGAGGGTTGAGGGATTAAGCAGGTATGGGGGATGAGGGATTAGGGTTTAAGGGTTAAGGGTTGAGGGTTGAGGGATTAAGAGGGTATAGGGGTTGAGGGATTAGGGTTTAAGGGTTTAGGGCTCAAGGATTAAGAGAGTATGGGGGTTGATGGACTAGGGTTTAAGGGTTAAGGGTTGAATATTGAGGGATTAAGAGGTTATAGGGGTTGAGGGATTAGGGTTTAAGGGTTGAGGGTTGAGGGATTAAGAGGGTATGGGGGTTGAGGGATTAAGGTTTAAGGGTTAATGGTATAGGGTTTACAATTTAAGGGTCCCACTCCCTCTCCCTCCCACTCCCTCTCTTAGGTCTTCCCCCCCACCATAATTGAATAAATTCTTTCCCTCTCAAGTCTCTCTCTCTCTCTCGGGTTTCACTCCCTCCCATGCTACATAGACTAATTTGTCACTCCAATGCCCTCTCTCATAATCCCTCTCTATCAGGCCTCACTTACCTCCCACCCTACTCTCTTAAGTCTCTCCTTACCACCCCCTCTCTCCCATTTTGAATCCCTCTCCTTCTCTTTTAGGTGTCTCCCTCCCATCCTCTCTCCCTCTCCCTCTCTCTCTCTTAGGTTTCTCCCTCCCACCCCTCTCCCTCCCCCCCGGCTCTCTCTCTCTCTATCGTCTCTCCCTCCTACCCCCCCTTCTCTCTCACTCCTTCTATCTCTCTCCCACTTTTTCTCTCTCCCTCTCTCTCCCTCTCTCTCAGGTCTCTCCTTTTAAAAACAACATATTTGGCACTCGCCAAATTTGGTGAGTACCAAATGTGTTTTACCTTGAAATGGTAAAATAAGGGTTGACCCCATGATTCAAGACCACATTCTTCTGTATTTGTCTGGTTAAGCACTTTATTCGAGTCAGAAATGCCTTTTTTTATGCAATTGACTTCATATTGTACCAATCTATGCTTGATCCATCACCTTTTTACCACCAATCTGCATGGTAGACAATGGAGAAGAAGACATTTTGAAGTTTCTACATAATTTTACATTATCTGAGGTATTATATTCATTTTGGTAATATTGAAATGTTTATATTTACTATATTTGTTTGTTTTTGACAATATAAAATTAATTTTATTTAATTATTTTATTAATCATAACAACTGGACATATAATTCAACATTGAATTAGATGGGATTTGCATAAATTTTTTCAATTTTTATGAGTTTGAAGAACAAAAAAATGAAAAACATGACATTTACTTAACATAAATTTACTTATGAATTCTATTTTCATTGCTTATAGTAGTCCATTTCTAGCATGGCTAGTGGAATTCACTCTATTTCATTTTTTTTTTCAACTAATTTGGAAAACTTTTTTTTTCATCTAATTTGGAAAACCTAATAGCTTTCATCAATGTTAATGCAAGTGTCCATTATTTTTTTTGTTCCATAAAAAATTCACCTTCATCACATGTGCTTAGATAAATTCAAGTGAGTTGACATAGTTGTTAATGCAAGTTTCTATTCATTCACACCATTTACATTTCTAATAAATAAAAAAATGGGAAATTTTGTGCAATTGAGAATGCTTATTGTATTTCTAAGTTACCTCATTGCCAAAGAAATAGTGAATAATTATACGATATAGCATCACAAACCCGTCTTTGAATTCATATTCTTCATGACTTCGTTGACAATCAAATTTGGTTTTGAGAACAATAAACACAAGATTATCTAGTTTCCATTTAGGTGGCAACAACTTATACCCTAGGTTTGTGATGCAGAGAAGGGAGACAAAACCTTCAACAATCATAATTAGATCAGTTTCAAACAATCTTCAATCTCAAAAACCTCAATTCAATGCTGAACTAACCAATTCACATTCACTTCCTTGTAGCATTCACAACAGAGAAAAATTTTCATATCTTATCATATCTTAGTCACTCGAACCCTCTCTAATAAATCGAAACATGAAACCCTTGCTTTAGTCCTTTCTATTCTTGAAACAAGGAGGGTTTATTCAAAATCAATGTTCCTGGCCTTTGGTGCAAGAGCACCTTGTAAGCTCAATTTTGTAAAAAAGGTTGACCATATTTACTTAGGATTTTATTTAATGTTGAGTATATTGTGTTTAGTAAGGTCAATTAGACCATTTTATATTGTATTTGGAGCTAAGGTAGTTCAGTTGTGTCATAGCTTGCAAATTGGCTAAATGTGGTCAGAAAAGTTACTAAAAGATGAAAAAGTTGTAGAGTTTAAGAGAGTTGGAATGAAATCAAAATATGTATAATAACCTTCAATTCCTAGAAGGAGAGGTTCTTGGTTGATTTGTACCCCATTTTTTAATTATCAAGAAGAATGTTATTTTCTAGAAATTTACTAGTTTCTCTCACTTTTCTTGTTGTTGTACAACCTGTACGGAATCTAAGATGATATGAAATTGGTTGGATGTTTTAAATTAATGAATTAGATTTCATTTTCACCTATTTAGAGGTTATAACTCTTTGTATAGCGAAAGTTATATTGTTTTTACTATTACTACCTACTTTCACAATGTTCTTGGATTGAAGGGTTTCATTATGTAATTCGACCCATTACACTTTTTCTGCCTACTATAACTTGTCGAATGGGTCCTCTAACTTTTAAAATACATTCCTAACCTATTTATAATGTTGTGGGGTCAAGGTTGGGTGTTTGGGATGATGTTCTAGGATTGCAGCAGGGTCTTTTCATGGTGAAAATTAGGGCTTCAAGTGGTGTTTTGACAAAATGTGGGAAGGGATGTCCATGTAATGTATTATTCACCATGTGCAGGGTCTGGTAAGTGTGTTTGGTGCTTTTTATGGGTTTGGTAGGTCCAAGAGATAGGAGTTTAATTAAAACCCCAAGTATTTTGCTTGAAATTGAGGGTTTGGTGTATTAGGGGTCTAGAGGTCTTGGACCTGGAAACAGATAAGGAAATTGGAGGTTTTGACACATAAAATACTATTTTTTGAGAATTTTGAGTGAATATGTAGTGTTTAAAAGGTACTCTCTTTGTAAATTAGGCCAATTGAATAGCCTTTTCCAAGGTGGGTCTATTGGAAGTCAATGTTGGTCCAAAGGAGTTGATGCTGGGGTTTACCTATGTTTTATAACCTGCAAATGGGTATCTTAATCATCCCTGATTTTGTCAAGTGTTTTGGAAAATCTTGGTGAAAAGGCCCTTGAACCGGGTTACCTATGCTACAAAAGAAAGCTTGGTAGAAGTTGGGATTTTCAGTTGAACATCTGATTTTTCTTTGGAATCTGATTGATTCTCATTGATTTGGTGTATTGAATGGTTTCCACCCCTCTCTACATCAAAAATGGTGTTTCTTGGTAAGTTAAGGGATCAAGTTGTGTCTATGTCTATTAAGAGCCTTCCTCTAAATCTTTGAACAAGTTCATTGTGGATCCCTACATGTACTGCATTAGCCTCTAGCTACTTTTCAAACTCTTCAAACACACTCAAAATCCATACTCTAATATCTAACCCTATAGACATCTAACTCCATCATGTATGAAAAATATTGTGTAGCATAGACATGTTTGATAATTCCAAACAACTCGCTACCTTCTTTCATAAAATTCTTTGATGTGCTTCATAATTAATGCAATGTAATCAACGATATCAATATTTTTGTAAAATGCATTACTTACTTTTTTTCTATGTGTGTTTGTGAACATGTAGCATTCAAGGTCATGCTGAGGAAATGATTGAAGCCTCTAACACTGGAAGAATCTGTAGTTAAAAATGCAAGGAGAAGAGAATAAAAAAATGTAGCTCATGAAGCGAAGGAATTGCAGCCCATACAACCAAAAATTCTCATGCAATCTAAGAGATGTCAAATTGGAAAAACAAAGGGAACAAATGAGGAAAGTTCGTGGAAGGATAGGAATGGATACCGAAGTTGGGGGCACATCATCAACCATAGGTGAAGCTCAATGCACATCTCCAATTGAAGACACATCGACAACAACATGTAGTTTTCTAGGTACATCAAAAATCACATCTCCAATTGAAGACACACCATCAACAACATTGTGTTTTGAAAGTACATCAACAAACACATCTCTATTTGAAGGAACTCCACAAATGACATCTCAAATTGGAGGTACAAAATCGTTTACATGTCAATCTCAAGGTATGTCATCAATTGCACCTCCAATTGAAGGTACACGATCTATCCCCGATGTTTTTGACCTTCCCGATATTCACACAAATTTACATTTAAGAACTCCTCCTAGAGTTTTGCATAGAAAACGTACATTTTTTATTGATATTGATTCCAATGTTTTGAAATGGATTCCTAATAAGATTCCAAAATGTACATGTCAAAGATATGCACAAAGGATATGGATTTTTTTTTTGCGAAGCTAAGTGAGGGTGGAAGATGCCAACTACTTGTTGAAATGAGGAGGCAACTCAAATCAAGTCCCACCATGAAGGCTCTTGGGCTAAGAGTTCTGAATGACTCAAGTGAAAATTCCATTGTAAAGAACTTGATGAGTGCATACAAGAGCGTGGGTTCCACCTCATGCATGAAGGATAATTGTTCCACATGACATGTGATGACAAAAAAATTGTTAAGCAGTCAAAAAAGGAACAAGGTGAACCTTAAAAAGGAAAGTAAGTATTTAAAAATAATTAGATCATCTCTAATGAGAGCCAAAGGAAGGCGTGAAAGAATGGAGGATCCAAATAGCAATGAGTTATGGGCATTTTCGAGTAGAGTGCCACAAAAAGACACAAGAATTTATCAAGGCTTGAGATTTTTAATTCTGAATTATTGGAAGGATAACAAAAGGACCTCTCCTAATCAAAGAGATGTTGTAAGAAGGATGATTGGTAGTAAAAACCGTGAGCCACATCCAATGCATTATTTGGATACCACTCAAACCCAATTTTTTTCTGATTTTGTATAGAAGTTTCCTGAAATTAAAATATGTCAAAGGTATTTTGAAATGCTAAAGCCTTTTTATGTCAAAATAAATCACACATGCACTAATTGTTGTTGTAGGGTTCATATTGAACTTTCTAACCATTATGATGTTTATTGATGTATATGTGTAGATATGCATACTGACAATGTTTTGCAAGAATGTAACATGATGGCTCCACCTAAATCGTCAAGGAAATTTTTGTCTTCCATTTTATGTGAAAGAGAGGATGGCCAATTTTTTTCTACAAAAATTCATGTTTGGATGGCACATGCAATCATTGTGGTGGCATGCAACATTTTCCAATTTTCCAACACATATCTAGAAAACACATAATTGGAGACAAAATTGTGGAATTTGGCAAATATAAGATAGTGGCATATAGTCTAAAAGATGGGAAAGAAGCAAAGAAGTGTGAATTGGTCAGTGATAAGATTCTAGTGTATCATTTTATGTGCATTTTTCATGATTAGGTGGTCTATGATTATGCAAGGCATACACATAGAGCACAATGGTTGGACTCACAGTTCAAGTTATGCAAGGAAACACTTCCATTTCGTCATATCATTTCACTTGTCAACTTTGCTGAGAACTACACACTACAACCACAACATGAGGTGCAATAACAATACTACAACTCCATGCAGGTTTCTATATTTGTGCATATAGCATTCAATCATGCAAATGATAGTATAAAGGAAAATAGAAAAGTATTGAGGGAGTATCACTTTTACATTAGTGATGATCACACACATTCTATAGAGTTTGTGCAAGGTTGCTTTCATATTTTCTATGCTGATCTAGCTAGCAAGGGCATATCATTTAGTCAACATATCATATGGTCAGATAATTGTACATCACAATTGAAGAACACCATAATGTTTTACTGGTTGAGCAGGATGCATACAATTAGTGGTGTTCAAAATATGTGGAACTTCTCAGAGGTCAGGCATGGAAAGGGGGAGCATGATGGAGCAGGTGCATGTATCAAAAGAGCCCTAGCACGAGAAGAGTTAAAGTAGACAAATAGTGTAAAGTTGACAGATGCGAGATCAATTATCTAGTCGTGCAATGGTGCAATTGGTCTAGGTAGTGAAGGTAATTCTTTAGTTTGTATATTTTTTCATTTAGTAGATGATACAAACATTGCAAAATATGAGGATTTTTGTACACTAACATGATCGAGTGAGCTACACTCTTTTAGAAGCTCCAATATAGGTACATGGTCTATCCATACAAGGAAGATGGCATGCTTTTGTTATGCATGTACACTTCAATCATGGAATGATTGTGAGTCAACAAAGAGGGTTGATGAATGGTCTGTAAGAAGTCTAACCCCACTTGACACTTATTAGCTCCCGACAGCTCTACAAATCATGGAGATGCAATCATCCATTGACTTTGATCATGTATCAGACCTACTAGAACCAGGTAATATATCTTACTTACAAGTTTTATTATGTTGCTCAGTAAATACATCTAACAAGATGAAAATATCAATGCAAGGAACATTTATGTGGTGATTGCTGATGAAGACAATGAAGAGGGTACAAATTATTACCTATGTTGTTGTATTGAGGCAAAAAAAAAATTGGAGTCCCCAGTTATAGACGGAGAAAACATAGAATATCCAAAAGGTTCGGTAGTTGTTACTGGAACATGGCTTTTAAGGTATTCAATTAAGAATTTTGCAGTTTGGTTGTTTGAGGACTTCAACACGCATCAAAAAATTCTTCACTACTCGAAACTTGTCATCACCACCGATGTTCATTTGATCAAATATAAGGGCAGGCCTGTGAACAAGAACTTTTGGAAAGTGCGTGAGTCTGACCGTGAGGCAATACTTGACACAACAAAGAGTAGAGTAGACCCAGATGGTTCCTTGGATTGATTTGTAAGTATGCACATTGAATTTGTAAAGTCATGTTATTGATCACTCTTTTGGACCAACACCTTGCAATAAGGATTTTTCACCATTAGTGTTTGATGTCATATGCATTTACGACTGCCATTGATCCTTTTCTAATTGTGACTCTAGGTAATACTAAAGTTTTTCAAAGTATCTAAGAAAATAAAAATATCGGTTGGTGGTGCAAGTGTTTAGTGGTATGAGAAACATTGCTTGCTAGTGCATTTTCTGGTTGTCAATCTTCTCTTTCTTTTCCATCTCGTAGATTTATCAGATTCTTATATGTTAAGCCTCTCAATGATATATTTGAAATTTATACATAGGGTCATTGAGAGATGATAAAGTAGCGAAGGGGCACATCACCATTGTAGGACCTCCAATCAACCTCCTTATCTAGCATGCATGAAGGTGATAATAGGTCTCATCAGCTGTATGACTGACATTATTTAGTTATTCCTCTTTTAATGATTTTTATGTGAGACTATGTCTAAGATTGAGAGGCTTTTGCAAGTTTTTTGTGGACCAAATTCCTATGATACTACATAACCACAGAGAGGCTACCACCCATGTGTTTTGTAGAGAGCAGGGGATGCACATGTTTTGAACCATTTTGGAATGCAAATAACTAGGCCAGGTGAGGTGGAATGGAGAAACGAAACTAGGAAACAACTCCTTTTGTTTCTTTTCAAGTACAATATATTTCATGATCTGTGCTGCAAATGGGAGGATTATTTCCCTACATGTATTGATACAAGTATTGACAAATGGGAAGATTTCCAAGATGTTCTTCCATCACTATTGTAATATTTGTCATTGACTTAGTGTATTTTTTTATATAAAATAATTATGAGAAATTAATACATGTAAATGTGTATATTCTTTAATATATGCCTCAATTGAATGTGTATATTACATTTAAAGTTGTCTTCAAGGAAAAACATGTGGATTTATGAGTAAGAATGAAGTAATGTTTAATATAATTATAGAAAGGCATATTTTATTGCCCCAACTAATGCAAAGCTGGTGGTAACCCAAGACACAAATTGACACAACTTCTCTCAAATATTCCAAGCAAGACATCAAATTTCAATTAAATTAACCTTGCAAAATAGAATAAAACTCAATAAGGACCCTATAGAGGTTGTCAAAATCCAAGCAATGATAATTAAATCAACTTTGCATAATCCCCAAGGCGGATTCATTGAATTCTTCACTAGCTTGCTAGCGAGCTCACTGGCTTGCCAAATTTATAGGGTTGCCAAGGTAGGGTCAACGTATGCCTCATAGAAATTAATGCAGCCTAGGTCATCTCTAACATACGTCAATTCCACCTAAGACTGCTTTGGAGCAACTTGATAAAAACTTGAAAACAACGTTGTTCAACCTCACCTTTTCATGTAAAACACTCCAAATGCCACCTAGGGCATCACCAAAAATCGGTATGTGCACCTCTTGATGTAGAGTGGACCAACGAAGATTTGATTTGACACAAATTCTCTCAAATATGCCAACTAAGACATCAACATTCACTTGACTCAACAGGGTACCTCAACTTCCCAACCATGGACTCTTCAAAACAACATTAGGCCTTAAATTCTTTATAGCCCATTCAACTAGGACAATCAACAATAAAACTAGTTGGAGGCAAGAAGCAGACGATTAACACAGGTTTCAAACCCCTTATGCAGGCCTCTTCAAACCCCCAAGACCTTAGGGTATGAAATTCAACAAAAAAACTACTATGGACCAATCTACAACGCCATAAGGGGACCTAATGAGGTTGTTCCAAAAAAGAACCATGATGCAGAGTGGATCAACCAAATAGGAGAGATGACAAAACTTCTCTTAAACACTTGGACATCAATTCAACAAACTCACAACAGGGTAACCTTGCCACTTGACATGGGATTTTGGCCAGTCAGACTGAGACAAAGGTTTAGACCAGATTTTTTACCCCATAACATGTTTCTCCTAACCACTCTAGGAAATAACACCGTAACTTGCACCTAAGGAATTCCATTTTCTCATTGCTCTAGCCTTTAGGCCTCTTTTACCCTTAACCCTTGTAGCACTGCCTGGTAGGATAGTCAAGACAAAAACCACATACAAGCCTGTACCAAGCCCAAACCACTGAATTTGGACAACAAATGGATTCCCTGACAAAGTCTCAAAGCCTCCCTTCTTGATGACCAAAGTTAAAGTCACAATAGGCCAAAAGGTAACATATAGTGGGTGGAAGGCTTAATATTGCATTTTAGAGCACTCAAAACCCTTAAAACAGGGTATACAGATCGACCCTCAATAATTGGCTTCTAAAATGCACAAAATCACTTGAAATCCAACCAAATAAAAACTAAAATGGAGTCAAGTCTGCTGCCCACCTAATTCCATAAAAAAGAGAGCACAATTGATCTGAGATACATTCAACCGACTCGATCCCTTAAGGGCCCAAAGTGCAAGGGCAACAATTTTTGATAGGGTATTAATCGTAAACTATGGTGATTAATTAATCTCTATCTGAACCTATGAGATCATGTTGGGCCCATCTATAATAACCTCTCTCGATTTTTTCTATCTCAGAGGCATTTTCCTATGGTGGCTAATTTTCACTCGGAGAAAAAGTTGTCAAATGCAAGTAGTTGAAAGTTGAAAAGTGGTACAACTTTCGTTCTGCAACACGTGTGACAAAAAATATTGTTCCAATGCATCCGGGTGGGTACTTTTATGCTAGGCATGGTCCTCTTTTGCACCCAAACATGTGAAATCGCTCCGAGCTATGTTCAACCAGATCGATCCCTTAAGGGTCCAAAGTGCAAAATGACTACAAACTTCAGCATGCTATTATTCGGATACCGTGACACTTCAAAACTTATTTTCTGATCCTATGGGATCATGTTGGGCCCCTCTACAATAACCACTTTCAGGTTTTGCTATCTCGAAGAAATTTTCCTATGGTGACGAATTTTCACTTGCGGAAAATGTTGTCAAATGCAAGTAGTTGAAAGTTGAAAAGTGGTGCAAATTTCGTTCTGCAGCTCGTGTGACCAAAAATATTGTTCCAATGCATCCAGGTGGGTATCTTTACACTAGGAATGGCCCTCTTTCACACACAAACATGCGAAATTGCTTCGAGCTACGTTCAACCGGATCGATCCCTTAAGGGTCCAAAGTGCAAAATGGCTGCGAACTTCAGCATGCTAGTATTCAAACATCGTGATGCTTAGAAAATTATTGTCTAATCCTATGGGATCATGTTGGGACCCTCTATAATAACCTCTCTCGGTTTTTTCTATCTTGGAGGCATTTTCCTGTGGTGGCGTGTTTTCACTTGGGGAAAAAGTTGTCAAATGCAAGTAGTTGAAAGTTCCAAAGTGGTGCAACTTTTGTTCTACAGCTCGTGTGAACAAACAGATAGTTCCAACACATTTGAGTGGGTATGTTTACACTAGGAATGGTCCTCTTTCACACCCAAACACACGAAATCGCTCTGAGCTACGTTCAACCGGATTGATCCCTTAAGGGTCCAAAGTGCAAAATGGTTGTGAACTTCAACATGCTATTACTTGGACACCGTGATGCTTAGAAAATTCTCATCTAATCCTATGAGATCATGTTGGGCCCATATACAATAACCTCTCTCGGTTTTTTCTATCTTGGAGGCATTTTCCTGTGGTGGAAAATTTTCACTTGGGGAAAAAGTTGTCAAATGCAAGTAGTTGAAAGTTGTAAAGTGGTGCAACTTTAATTCTGCAGCTTGTGTGACCAAACTGATAGTTCCAATGTATCTGGGTGGGTACATTTATGCTAGGAATGGTCCTCTTTTGCACCCAAACACATGGAATCTCTTCGAGCTACGTTCAATTGAATCGATCCCTTAAGGGTCCAAAGTGCAAAATGGCTGAAAAATTCAGCATGCTATTAATCGAACACCATGATGCTTAGAGAATTCTCATCTGATCCTACAATATTTTATTGCTCCCATCTATAATAACCTCTCTTGGTTCTCACTATCTCGAAGGAATTTTCCTGTGGTGGCAAATTTTCTTGGGGAAAAAGTTGTCAAATGCAAGTAGTTGAAAGTTGCAAAGTGGTGCAACTTTCGTTATACAGCTCGTGTGAACAAACAAATTGTTCCAACACATCGAAATAGGTATTTTTACACTAGACATTTTCCTCTTTCACACCCAAACACACGGAATCGCTCCGAGCTATGTTCAACCAGATCGATCCCTTAAGGGTGCAAAGTGCAAAATAGCTATGAACTTCAGCATGCTATTACTCGGACATCATGATTCTTAGAAAATTCTCGTCTTATCCTACGAGATCAAGTTGGGCTCCTCTACAATAATCTCTCTTGGTTTTCACTATCTCGGAGGCCTTTTCTCGTGGTGACATATTTTCACTTGGGGAAAAAGTTGTCAAATGCAAGTAGTTGAAAGCTACAAAGTGGTGCAACTTTCATTATGCAACTTGTGTGACCAAAAAAAATATTCCAATGCATTCAAATAGGTATTTTTATGCTAGGTATGGTCCTTTTTTGCACCCAAACATGTGGAATCGCTCCGAGCTACGTTCAACCTAATCGATCCCTCAAGGGTCCAAAGTGCAAAATGGTTGCGAACTTCAACATGCTATTACATAGACACCATGTTGATTAGAAACTTATCATCTAATCTTATGAGATCATGTTGGGACCCTCTACAATAACCTCTCTCCATTTTTTCTATCTCGGAGGCACTTTCCTGTGGTGGCGAATTTTCACTTGGGGAAAAAGTTGTCAAATGCAAGTAGTTGAAAGTTGCAAAGTGGTGAAACTTTCGTTCTACAACTCGTGTGATGAAATGGATTTATCCAACACATCTGGGTGGGTACATTTACACTAGGCATGGTCTTCTTTTGCACCCAAACATACAGAATCGCTCTGAGCTATGTTCAACCAGATCGATCCCTTAAGTTTCCAAAGTGCAAAATGGTTGCAAACTTCAACATGCTCATATTCAAACACCGTGACTCTTAGAAACTTCTCATTTGAGCCTATGGGATCATGTTGAGCCCCTCTACGATAACCTCTCTCAATTTTTTCTATATTAGAGGCCTTTTCTTGTGGTGGTGATTTCTCGCTTGGGGAAAAAGTTGTCAAATGCAAGTAGTTGAGTGTGTCAAAATGACTTAATAGGCATTCTGTCACCATGAGACCACATTTATTTGAGGCATATTTTGAACTAGTTCACTGCCTTTTCTATGGCTTGTCATGGCATTCCATCACAACATTTATTTGATGCATTTTTTCAAACAATTCACTACCTTGTCTATGCTATTGCTTACTATTATGCTTTTGATATATTTTTTTGAAGCATCCATAGCTTGTTTGAAATTATTTGTTTTAGGATTTTAGCCATAGCAATAAGGCAGTGGACTGTTTGACAAGATGATTTGGTAGGCATGTATTAAAAATGTGCTAACATAGACAAGGCAGGGAACTATTTGAAAAAATACCTCAAAGAAATTTGGTCTCATAAAATTCCATGATAAGAAAATGCAATTGGCAGCTGCTCCTAGTTATTAGTTATGCAATGTGAAGAAATTGCATAACTTCTTAGGTTGACTTTGTACCAACTATATTGTAATTTAAATTTGGTCATCTATCAACATCTACTTATTAGTTATGCAAAGTTATACAACATATCTCTTAACTAGATACAAGTCTTTTGGACCAATCCCTTGAAATTAGACCCTCAACGATGTCCTAGGCCATGAATTAGGCCAGATTTACAAAGAAACATTCCTTTAAATGTAACACAAAACCTTGAAACCTTGGGGTAGAATTTCCTATGCCCTCAAACCTCTAAAACCACAATCAACACCTAGGGTTGACACCTCCAACATAGAAAACTCCAAAACCCTCAATTTCATGCCAAGTCAAGAGGGTTTATTCAAAGTCCCACTTGCACAACCTCATAGACCATGCCACTAACTCAGACATGTATATTCTGACCCCAATATGCTCAAAAGTTTGAAAAAACTCCACACTCTCATTGATTTCCACAAACCTTAGACCCAAGGCTCCATCTTCATGTGTTTTTCTTCACAAAACTCATCAAGATAACAGGTTTATCTCCTTAGTTCCTTCTCCACAACTCTAATCATGCAACCTAAAACCTAATCAGACTCCCTAGGGACCATTACACTAGGTACAATAGGTACAGTCGGTGTAAGGGACCTTAAATCATGTTTTTGGTTAGAAAATCCTCGAATAGTGTGTCTTCGGCCTATCACAGGAAAAAAAAGATATTTACCACAAATCACAATGGATCTCCCTCAAACTTGTTCCAAAAGATTGTTAACACCTGCCACCAAAAAGTAAAATGATTGACATGGCACAATCAATCTGTATGGGCTCATACAAGCCTGCAAATGACAAGAGAATTCATAAATTTGATTAAAAACATAGATATTCTTATTTCCAATGCTTCAAACTTCAAGCCAACATTACAAAATGAGTTTTCATGCCTTTTTAAAGGATTATGCTCATCAAACCAATGCCCAATTGCCTTACAACTACTTTTTAAACCTCTCATGACCATTGCATTTATGCAACTCACAAATTTGGCACTTTCACATTTTGACTCTTTATATTTTCCTAGACCCTCTTAAACACCTAAAATATTACAAATAGTTTAATGAGACCTTATTCAACTAAGAAATCATGAATTACTCAAGAAGAGATCATCCTATCTACCTTGACACCCATTGTCAACTTTGAGAATTCCTTCCACATGATTTGCAAACCTTACAAGATGAATACAAAAGCCCCTGAAAGTTGATCAATTAGAATAGAATGGTCACATTGGACCTTATTCAGACTCAAGGACTCAAGCCAAACATCCTAACACACCTTGCCTATCTGATGCAGAGTGGCAAGGAAGGTAAACACACAATTATGATGTCAAAGACAATCCAATTCAATAAACTTACAAATAATCTTACAAGGAGTCATAAACTCCAATATTCTTTAAGTGATCAGCCCCCACACACCTAGGGTTCACAACTCATACCACCCGTAAAACTTGAAAGAATTTGGATCATTTCAGATTAGGACAAAACAAGGTTCAACAAACCTCTAGGAATTAGGTTTCAAAAAACTATCACTATGGTGATTTAGACCTCACTCCCTCTTAATAGTACATGAATATACCTTCCATCCCACTAGGATTTAGCAACTCTACAATGTGGGGATGGAAGAAACACACATAATTCACTCAAAACCTTGATTTTGAGGGTTTTTAGACCACCTAGGATTAAAATTAAGATATATTTCTTGATACGCAACAAAATCTCACCACTCCAATGCAAAAATAAAGCTTATTCAATTATCTATCCAATCATTATAGTCTTGCAGCATGAAACAACGCGTACAGACCGTACCAAGTACGAGATCAACAATTTCTTCAAGAAAACACATAAATCAACAAACTCTTTATTGAAAAATTCTTCCAAACTTCAAGAACAACCTTGCCTCAACCAAGAGAGGCAAATATGAAGCCTTCCAACCTCCTCCAACTTCCTCCAATTGATATTTGAATCAGTTGGCCATTGGAAACACAAAAAGACTTCATTTTTGACTCTTTAATGCCTAATTAAGGGAATTTAGCCAACTTTCACCAACCTTCCCACAAAGATACCTCCAAATTGTGTGAAAGGTATCAAAAAATCCTCAAAATGAAAAATATGACTCCCCTCAGGTGTCTAGCTACATCAAGGCATCCTTTTTGCTTAATTTTCCAAAATGCACTAGACTTACAAAGGAGGATGGAGACCTTGTTTGTAGAAAATGTTAGTCATCAAGACCAAAACTCCACCAAATCCCTAGGAGAACTATTAAAAAGAAATGAAATGGTCCATGAGACCTTATTCCAACATTAAACAAAGAAAAACAAAACATAACAAATGATTCTAGATCCCTTAGACCCATGGGTGCTCCTGCACCATACTCCCAAGCAAGAAAAGGATCTCAAGTCCTCTTTGAGATCAGGTCTTCTATAGTAGTCCCATGTTGTTTAATGTTAGTTTCAGACATCCAAGTGACATCCTCTTTAGGTAGACCTTTCCACTTAACCAAATACTCCTTGTAGACCTTCCTTCTAGTCCTCTTTGTCTCCTTGGTGTCTAGGATGCATTCAAGAGTCATAGGTTGGCTTGGGGGTAATTCCTTAACCCAATATTCATATTCCATTGGTGTTGGACCTACTAAATTCCTTGAATTCTTAGAATCTTTGAAAGGATACAAATTAGAAACATTAAAGATATGATAGATTACCACCCCAGGAGGTAGCTCTATTTCATAAGCATTTTGGCCAAACTTGTGGACCACCTTGCAAGCTCCTATCTTCTTCATCATGAGTTTAGTATAATTTCCCTTTGGAAGTCTCTCCTTCTTCAAGTGAGCCATAAAAAAATCTCCACCCTTGTATTGAAAATCCCTCTTCTTCAAATATGCTCTTTCTTTGTACTTCTCAACATTCTTTTATAGAGTTTCCTTCACTTGTTGATGGATATCCCTAATTGTAATATAAAAGTCCTCTTCTTGAGAACTTATCCTATCAACTCCTTCTAGATCTCTTAAATCATAGACCCCTCTAGGGTGCATGCAATAGACTACTTCAAAAGGGCTCCTACCAATGCTCCTATTCATGAAGTCATTGTATGCAAATTCAGCCTGAGGTAAAATCAGATCCCAAGCTTGTCCATGCTCCTTGGTAAGACATGTCAAGAGATTTCCCAATGATATATTCACCACTTCAGTTTTTCCATTTATTTGTGGATGGTATGCAAAGCTAAAGAATAGGTTTGTGCCAAGTTTCTTCCACAAGGTCCTCCAAAAGTGACCTATGAACTTAGAATCCCTGTCAGAAACAATGCTTAAGGGAAATCCATGTATTCTAACAACCTCCTTAAAGAAGGGACCTGCTATACTAGATTCATAATTGGTGCATTTACAAGGAAGAAAATTAGCCATCTTACTAAACCTATAAACCACCACAAAAAAACTATCAAAACCTCTTTGGGTTCTAGGCAGCCCGAATACAAAATCCATACTTACACTCTCCCAAGGCCTATTGGAAATGGGAAGTTGTTGATAGAGCCCTGCATTTGATGAAGTTCCCTTTGCTCTTTGGTAGATTGTGCATCCTTCCAAAAAATTTCTCACATCCACTTGCAGCCTTGGCCAATAGTAGTATCTCCTCACTTTTTTTAAGGTCTTATCAAGGCCAAAATGACCTCCAAGACTCCCACTGTGTTTCTCCTTTATAATGTTCTCCCTCATTGAGAATTTAGGCACACACAATTGGCTTTCTTTGAAGAGAAAACCATTCTACAACATAAAATCAGAGTATTCACCATGAGAAGTATTCAAATGTTGATCACAAATGTTGTATACCTCCTTAAAGTTTGCATCTTCATGATACATGTCTTTCAATGGATCAACCCCCATGCTTTGGAGTTGGATCTCTTGCACTACAAGTTCCCTTCTACTGAGATAATCTTCCACCTTATTTTCTTGGCCCTTCTTATGATTTATTGTGAATGTATAGGTTTGTAAAGACTCCACCCACTTCATGTGCCTATGATTGAGTTTATCTTGTGCTTTCAAGAAACTCAAAGCATGATTATCAGTATAGATAGAGAATTATTTAGGTAACAAGTAGTGTCTCCACTTTTTGAGGGCTTGGACCATAGAATATAATTACAAATCATAGGAAGAATACTTCCTCTTTGCTTCATTCAGCCTCTCACTGAAAAATGCAACCAGTCTTCCTTCTTGGCTCAAGACAACCTCTATTGCTTGGTTATTAGCATCACATTCAATTGTAAAAACCTTATCAAAATTAGGCAGCACAAGTATAGGTTGTCGTGCTACTCTCTTTTTCAGATATTCAAATCCTTTATCAGCCTAATTGGTCCAAGAAAACTTACCCTTCTTACCTCCTTTGATGGTGTCCAAGATGGCACAAATTTGAATAAAATTCTTGATGAACTTTCTATAAATTCTTGCAAGTCCATGAAAGCTTCTCACATATCCCATGGATTTTGGTGTTGGCCAAGTAAGAATAGCATCCACCTTTGAAGGATCCATCTTCAAACATCCCTTGGAGATGAAAATTCCAAGGTAGTCTAGTTCTCCCTTCATAAATTCATACTTTTCCATGTTGATCAGAAAATTATCCTCTTGTAACTTCTTGAATATCATGTCAAGGTGCTTTAAATTTTATTCTTTAGACTTTCTAAACACAAGAATATCATCTAGATAAACCACATTCTTTATTCTTTCTTTAGACTTTCTTTATTCTTTCCAATGAAAGGTCTCAATACCTCATTCATAAGGTGCATAAAGGTGATAGGGGAATTTGACAACCCAAAGGGAATCACCAACCATTCATAGAGGCCCTCTTTAGTCTTAAAGGCTATCTTACATTCATCACCCTCTCTGATCCTTATCTGATGATAACCGCTTTTCAAATCAATCTTGGAAAAGTAGGATCCCCCTGCTAGACAATCCATAAGGTCCTCCATTCTTGGCATTGGGAACCTATATCTAATTTTGATCATATTAATGGCTCTTGAATCAGTGCAGAGCCTCCAACTCCCATCCTTCCTTGGTGCTAGGACAGTAAGAAAAACACATGGGCTCAAACTCTTTCTCACTAGCCCCTTATCCAACAAATCTCACACTTGTCTTGCAATCTCCTCATTCTGAGAAGGTGCCATCTTATATGAATCCTTATTGAGAAATGTAGCCTTGGAATTAGATTAATATGGTGGCTTATATCCCTAATGGGAGGTATGGAACTAGGTAGTTCATTTACCGTTATGTCCTTGTAGCTTTCCAACAACTCTTGGCCCTCTCTAGGTGCATCTTCCTTCTTCTTTGTGGGAAGATTTTCTTCACTCTTTGGCTTCATAATCAGGAAGAATCCTCTTCCTCCTCCTTCCTTCAAGGTATTCATGAAATAATTCTCACCCACCATCAAAACACTAGGACCTTCATGCTTTTCCTTGTCTTCTTCTATGACTAGTGTGAGGTTGTAAGTCACCCCATCCTTCACAATGGAGTATGTATTCTTCTCCCCATCATGCTTGGCCTTCCTATCAAAATACCAAGGCCTCCCAAGAAGCAAGTGGCACACATCCATAGGGATGATGTCACATAGGATCTTATCCTTATATGACCCAATGTTCAATTCTACCCATACTTGCTCATTCACCAAGAGCTGTTGTCATTTACTAAGCCATGAAACTTTGTATGGGTTAGGGTGAGAAATCCTTTTCAAATTAAAATTTTCTACCATATCAATTGAAGCAAGATTATCAGTTGATCTTGAGTCCACTACTATCTTACACACCTTACCTTGTACCTTGCAATTTACTCCGAAGAGTGCCTTTCTTTGTGGGCATTCTTCAGGGATTGGTGGCTTGAGCAATGCTCTCCTAATCATCAAGTTCTCTCCAACTTCTGATGTGAGGTTTATTGCAAGTGAGATCACATTTTCTTCATCTTCATTTACCAATCGATTCCTCCTTTCTCCACCATGAGAGCTTGATCCTTTCTTTTTAGGGCATTTGAAGGATGGATGCCCAAGTTGGTTGCAAGTGTAACATCTCCTTGAAAACTGATTGAAACTTCTCCCTCCATTAAATATACCTCTACCATTGGGTCTCCTACCCCTAAATACCCCTCTATTTCTTGATTCTCCACTTGATTCATTAGGATTAGACTCCTCTTAATGTTTTTGGGATTGATTTCTGCCCCGAAAGCTGCCTCTACTTTTGAAATTCTTGCCTCTTCCTCTATTTTTCTGCTCTTGTTTTTTTCTTATCTTCTCTTCAGCCTTATGTGCAATTTGTATGCAATCCTCCATGGCCTTTGGGAGAAAAAAACTGATCTCATCTTGTATGTTGAGCCTTAGGTCATTGATGTACCTAGCCACTCTTTCATTCTCACTTTCTATATGATCACATCTCATACTCAACTTCAAGAATTGTTCAGTGTAGGATGGAACATCCATGTCTTTTTGCTTCAGATTCTACCTCTTTTTGAACTCTTGCACCTCATGATCATTAGGAAGGAATTTTTCCTTCAACCTATGCACCATCCTATCCCATGAGTTGATCATAGACTTACCCATCTTCACCTTTTCTCCCTGGATGAAATTCCACCATGTCAAGGCAGATCCCTTCAACTTTATTTTGGCAAACTTCACCTTCTTGTTCTCTGCCATTTCTTCATATTGAAAAATAGTTATTCAATGCCTCTACCCATTCCAACACTTCTTCCACATCCATCTTTCCACTATACACTGATAGGTCAATCTTCACTTCAGAGGACTCTCCTCTTGATGCTTGCAATGCTTTAAGGATTCTTTTCTCATGAGGGGGTATCTCTTCCCCTTGAGGGTTATCTTCACCTTCTGCAGGTCCTTCACCCTTTGTCTCTTCTTCAAAGGAACTCTCTTCCTCCATGGCCACTCCTCTTCTTCTGTTCATTTCATTTAAGGCCTCTACCTCTTGTCTCAAGGCCTTCAACTCCTTTCCAACCACTAGTCAGGTTGCTTTGGAGGCATGATGTCTTCCATTCAAAAATTTACTACAATCAGGCTCTGATACCACTATGATGTAGAGTGGTAGGGAAGGTAAACACACAACTATGATGACAAATACAATCCAATTCAACGCTTCTCTAAAATACTCTTACAAGGAGTCATAAACTCCATTATTCTTTAAGTGATTAGACCCCACACACCTAGGGTTCACAACTCAGACCACCCACAAATATTGAAAGCATTTGGATCATGTCACATTAGGAAAAAACAAGGTTCAACAACCCTCTAGCACTTAGGTTTCAAAAAAAAACTATCACTATGGTGAATTAGACCTCACTCCCTCTTAAGGCTTGTAGCCCTTACCTGGTACAATAGTCAGAATAAAGACCACATGGAGGACTGCCAATAAATAAAACCCATGGATTCAGACACCCCACATGGACCCCTACAAAGTTCCAAAACCTTTCCTCTTGACTGTCAAGGCATAACTCACAATGACCTTTTCTACCGCTGCTCCAAGAGGCCTAAATCACAGACCTACACTTGGGTCTTGACTATCTTGGTTGTACCATTCACCCCAAAGCCCAAAATAAACTCCTAAAGGTTTTCCATACCTATTACCATCATTCCTAAGTGACCCCAAAACAGATTTTGTAGAAACCAGCAAAACTTACTTTTTTGCTTATTAATTACGCTTGCCACATAGATATGTCAAACCAAGAATCTCACAACACTTCCTCCAATGAGCCTTCCATTCTCCAAGAAATTGATGAAATAATAGTACAGGAATATACCTTCCACCCCACAAGGATTTAGCAACTCTACAACGTGGAGATGGAAGAAACGCCCATAATTCACTCAAAACCTTGATTTTGAGGGTTTTCAGACCACCCAAGAGTAAAATTAAGATATCTCCCTCTATACTCAATGAAATCTAACTACTCCAATTCCAAAAGAAATATTATTAAATTACCTATCCAACCATTATAGGCTTGGATCATGAAACAACATGTATAGACTGTGCCAAGTATGAGATCAATAATTTCTTCAAGAAAACACAAAAATCAGCAAACTCTTTATTGAAAACTTCTTCCAAAATTCAAGAACAGCCTTGAATCGACCAAGAGAGGAATATATGAAGCCTTCCAACCTCCTCCAATTTCCTCCAACTGAAATTTGAATCAGTTGGCCATTGGAAACACAAAAATACTTCAATTTTGACTCTTTAATGCCTAATTACGACAATTTAGCCAACTTTCACCAACCCGCCTACAAAGATACCTCGAAATTGTGTGAAAGGAATCCAAAAATCCTCAAAATGAAAAATATGACTCCCCTCAGGTGTCTAGCTACATCAAGGAATCCTTTTTTCTTAATTTTCCAAAATGCACTAGACTTACAAAGGAGGATGGAGACCTTGTTTGTACAAAAAGTTGGTCATCAAGACCAAAAATCCACCAAATCCCTAGGAGACCTATTAAAAAGAGATGAAATGGTCCATGATACCTTATTCCAACATTAAACAAATAAACATAACATAAAAAATGATTCTAGTTCCCTTAGACCCATGGGTGCTCCTGCACCACTATCAGACACTTAATGAAGAAACATAGAAAAGAGTGGCGCCCCTACACCAAAGGGATTAATGGAACATAGTATGGACTAGTATAGATTGATGGGATGGGATAGAATGGGATAAAAAAATATAGGGTGGAAAATTTGAGGTTAATGGGATGTGATTATTAGGGAATAATGCAACATAAGGTGAATTAGGAGGTGTCTAGGGTTTGACTATAGTACACGAAGTGCGAACTTGACTTGTGTGTAGAAATAATAGAGAAGAGTTATCTAGGATGAAACATGGATAAATATGGTATAACATAGGATGATATAAATGAACATAGGGTGGAACATAGGGGATCATGGAACATCTAGGGTGATATAATAATGGGTACAATAAGATGGGAGTAGGACATAATGACACATAGCATGGACTAGAAGATATTAGTGGGATGGGCTAGGAGGGGATAATGGAAAATAGGGTGAACTATTAAATGTTAATGGTAAGGGATTAGGAAGGAATACATGAACAAAAATTGAATTAGGAGAACATAATGTGACACGATCAAGGAATACTTGAATGCAATGTTTGTGTTTCTCATCAATTTTTTATATTTGTATATACACAAAATTATGAAAACTAGCTAACATAGATCTAAAACACCATTAATGAATAAAGGCTACATGAGTGTATGTTTTTTGAGGATATGTATCATGAGGTGTGGAGGAAGAAGGTGCTCTATGATTTTTTTTGAAATCCGAAGCATGTTATGAGACAAACATTCAAACATAACATTCAACTGTTCAAATGCAATAATAATATCTTTAATACTAGTTTCATACCTATGGACTCATCATCGAGAATGTATAAGGGTCTGTAGGAATAGAGCATCCCTCATGAATAGTGCGATCCTGAAATTTCATCATATCAAAATTCTACTAATTTAGTTATTCTTAAATTTCAAAATATAATTCAATAAACAACATTAAAATAACTTGCTAAATTTTATCTAAGTGTCAATGCCGAATGTATCATTCAAAATATCATTTGTGAAAGAAATTTCCTCTACAACTGACATAGGCTATGTAGCTGCATCATGAGCACCCTAATAATCATACGTGAAAACAACACCACAAGTGCCACAATGGTTGGGTGGAGCTTAGGGCCTACACGTCTCCTCCACACCAGGCTCTACTAGAGGACTCACACACTGTAAAATGGTTTGGGTGAGTGAGCCAATCGAGTTCATCATGTCCACCTCTACACTATCCTTAACAATGGAAGGAACAATAACATGCTCCACCATGGGTCTGCCCAAGGCTCTTGGTGCCAACTATGGATTACGTCATGCAACAAGTCTATCGTGTGTGGAGCCCACACCTCTACCCTGAAAGTATAAGATGTCAAAATAGTTTGGAATTTTATTAAGGACAAAATTGCAATAAAGTTTCCTCAAAAATTATTGCAGCACCTCATGGTTATTGCATGGAGGTTGGTCAAATACCATCCACCACCGCTCCCAATTTTTTTTTTTAATTAACTCATGGTGGGACCAATGGATGGGGAACCTCCTGCATGCATGAGACAAAGGTTCATTAGTTTTTGGGTCTATAAATAGGGCACACAAGTTGGCTTTGGTAATTTTTAGTTTTTTGACATCTGCATATGACAAACCACTAGCATAAAATTGTCTCATCTCATGTCTCTTATTTGACCAAAAATTCATTTGATCGCTCATTTCTCCTACATGAGTTACAATTGAATTCAATGATTCAACAATCCCTCTCCTATAAGGGTGGGTTTCAACATGCTCAGTTAATCTTGCAATTAATTTTTGAATGTCTCTTTTATCGTTTTCAATTTGATTTTGAATATTTTCTTGTGTTCCTTGAGGATGCCTGTGAATTGATGGAGGGGTTTCATGTTGTTCTTGTATAGGAGGCTCTTCGTTAGGGGGTGATTGTGAATTATCAATTTTTTGAGGTGGAGATTCATTCCCCGAGAATTAGAACAAATTTTTATTATAAAAATCTATTTAAATTTGCATTCTAAATCAAATTCAAAATATATAGAACAAAAATAAATACCTCTTTGCAATCTTCGACCTCTCCAACGTGTTGGTGGAATCCTCATGGAAAATGGCAAGCTAAGGATGCAAACAATGGAAAAGATTTGGTGAGCGCGAGTTGTAGACCTAAAATCCTCTTCCTAAAGCCACGGTTTGAAGAGAAAATGAGGGTTTGAAACCCGATTTTTGGATTTTATGTCAAATAAGCCATTTGGCACACACCAAATTTGGCGTGCGGCAAATGGCTTATTTCGGGGTTTTTTTAACATTTTTTCAATTTGGCACTTAAATTGTGTCACATATTGGTGCACTTACTCCTATAGAGGCTTGAACTACAAGTGTATTGTAACCATTGTTTATAGATAATACATTGTTCAAGATTTTGGAGTGTGGGGTTTTTCTCTTGAAATGGTTTTCCCCACGTATATTTTGGTGTTATGTTTTTTTAATTGTATCTGTAATTTTGTTTATGTTACCTTTTATGTGCATCTTCTTGTGTGTAACTTTTTAAGGGTTTCAAAGTGTCATAATTTTCACATTCTCTCCTCTGATAGATTGGTGTAAGAATATTTTTCCCGTACTTGAATTCCTTTTAGTTGGTATTAGAGCTTGATCACCTCTATTTCCTATTGTGGGTTAAAGGGGTCTTTTTACTCATCTTATTTTGAGTAGGAGCTTGTTACAATTTTTTTTTTAACCTTGTTGTAGGAAGGGGATGGTGAGAACATATAGTAGAGTTGAGAATGAGAAATTAAATGGAGACAAATTTGAGCTACAGAAGCTCAAGATGGAATACGTGCTTGTAAATCATGACTTGTGAACAAATATTTCTAGAACTATTCTAATTGAAATGAAACATGAAGATTGGGATATGATGGATCAAAAGGCTAAGGGTATGATAATACTCTATTTAGTTGATTCATTACTCCTAAACATTCATGAAGAGAAGACCACTGCACTTCTTCAAAATAAACTTGCTCATATTTATTAAGCTAAATACCTAGTAAACAAGTCATTCTTGTGAAAGAAGATGTATTCATTGTTGATGGGGGAAGGATGATTTCTCATAGATCACCTGAATGAATTCAACTTGTTTCCTAGTTGAACCTTTTTGGTGTGAAAATGGAGGAGGAGGATCATTGAATGAATTTGTTGTGCTCATTGCAAAATTCTTGGGACTGCCTTGTCATGAATATTTATAGTGATAGTCAGAGTGCCATTTGTTTGGAAAAGAATCTTACTTTCCATGCAAAAATAAAACATATCAATGTGTATTTTCATTTTGTTTGTAATATTGTGGAAGATGGGAAGATTAAATTGGAGAAGGTTGACACCCTAACAAATGTTGTAGATGCATTGACAAAGCTAGTGAGTAGAAAGAAGTTCAAATGGTATTGTGGTTCCATGCGCCTCTCAGCCTTGAGAAGATAATTGCAGATGACTCTTGAAAGGTCTTTGACAAGTGGGAGAATTTTGGGACTAAGGTTTTGTCTGAAGATGATCAACACCCCCCTTAGGATTCGTGACATGGCTTAACCGCCTCTTGTGGATCCGTTAACTCTAACCGTTGTATCAGGCATTAATAGGTCAATCTTTTGGTGCAATGACAACCACTAGGACAACAAGTGGTATTATTGCCAAAGGTCCTAGGTTTGAATCCCCTTGAGTAGTATTGAAGGGTGTATTGTTGAAAAATGGTCATCACTCCCCTCAAGATTCGTGACATGGCTTAACTGCCTCCCATAGATCCATTAACTCTAATGGTTGTATCAGGCATTAACATGTTGATCTTTTGGTGCGATGATAACTGTTGGGCCAATAGGTGTCTCAACCTTTGCAAGTCTTAACATTTAAATTTAGTGATTAATTATTTATTTTATCCTAATATATTTTTCGTACTAATGTTGTGGCACTTTGTGGGACCCGCTGGTGATGTGGCACGAAACATGGAAGGTGACATGTGCATTTTGGAAGCTAACTTCAAGGACATAGGAATCCAATTTTGAGGGCCTAAATTTGGGGCTATAATGGTGGCAATTTTCATAAGTTTCTTTGTCATAAATTATGACAAACTATGACAACTTTCCATGACGGTTTATGACAGCTGTAAGAGTCATGCATGAAAATTGTAAGCTAAATTGGTGGAGGTGGGTATCCCATTTTTTGGGGGCCTAATTTTATGTTAATTTGGTGGAATTTGTCATATGTCATGTTAATTATGGTTGATTATAATGAATATTTTAATATGATAGATTATGACAATGTAAGAGTTGATTATGACTGATTATGAGAAATTGTGATGTGCATATTGGGTGGTGCCTTGTATGTGAAGATTCTAGGCATCCAAATTTTTCATGAGCTCTATAAATGCTTGTGTTGTATTTGGAGTTGTATGATAGTATGATTTGAAGGTACCGTTATGTTGTCAAATTGATTCAAAATTTGTAATATGAATAAACTATTATAGAGGCTTGAACTACAAGTGTATTGTAACCATTATTTAAAGATAATACATTGTTCAGGATTTTGGAGTGTGGGGTTTTTCTCTTGAAAGGTTTTTCCCCATGTATATTTGGTGTTATGTGTTTTTAACAGTATCTATAATGTTTTTTGTGTTACCTGTTATGTGAAATCTTCTTGTGTGTAACTATTTAAGGGTTTTTAAAGTCTATAAATTTGCACATTCTCTCCTCTGATAGATTGGTGTAGGAATATTTTTCACGTACCTGACTTCCTTTTAGTTGGTATTAGAGCTTTATCACCTTTATTTCCTATTATGGGTTAAAGGGTTTTTTAACTCATCTTATTTTGAGTGGGAGCTTGTTGCAGATTTTTTTTGTTAACCTTATTGTAGGAAGGGGATGAGGAGCACATATATAGTAGAGTTGAGATTGAGAAATTCAATGGAGACAACTTTGGGCTATGAAATCTCAAGATTGAAGACATGCTTGTAGAATGAGACTTGTGGACAACTATTTTCAGAACTATGCCAACTGACATGAAACATGAAGATTGGGATTTGATGGATCATAAGACTAAGGGTATGATAAGACTTTATTTAGCTGATTCATTACTCCTAAACATTCATGAAGAGAAGACCACTACAATTATTTGAAATAAACTTGTTCATATTTATTAGGCTAAATCCCTAGTAAATAAGTTGTTCTTGTGAAAGAAGATGTATTCATTATTGATGGAGCAAGGATGATTTTTTGTAGATCACCTGAATGAATTCAACATGCTTGTTGCCTAGTTGAACTATGTTGCTGTAAAAATGGAGGAGGAGGATAATTGCTTGACTTTGTTGTGCTCATTTCCAAATTCTTAGGAGTACATTTCCATGGCCATTGGAAGTACCACTACCACCTGTAAGATGTATGATATGGTTATGTCATTGCTATCTGAAGAGATGTAGAGAAAATCTTCTAAAATGACTAAGGAGGCTTTGGTGGTTCGAGGAAGAATGAAATAAAAAGGAAAAAAGTAGAACATGAAGTAAGAGAAGTTATAATCCAAGTCTCATGGGAGATATAGGTCTCTTGGTAAGACCAAGGTGAAATATAATAAGTATAATTATTTTGACCACATCTCAGTATTATTCACAATAATATTTAATATTTTTTCACCTTAAGTGAGTAAATCATAATGCCATGACATAGAAATAATTTTTTTTCTTCCCATAATCTAATTTATATGCATAATTGAACTAACACAAATTCCAATTTGTCATTGCATTCTAAAGTAATTTTACAACTCTTTCCAAAACATAGATATCATATTGAATAAACTCAAGTATATCATTCATGATTACATTCTTCCATGTAAATGGTTACAAGATACATACATTGCTCCACTAAGCTTTAGAGCATAAGATATAGATGGTACATGAATCTGCCTTTCAAAACCTCTAACTCTCAAGTTGGAAAAATATTTCTCTCAAAATAATAATAAACTCTCTCTAATTCTCAAACCTCCCATTCATTGTATTAAGAAGAATAATGCAGATAGGAATGTAGATAAAATGTAGAAACTTTCTCAAGGAATGTGTCCCAAACAAGTGAACTAGCTCCACTATTTCTAAAACAATTTAGAGACTACTCACCCTACAATTTAGGCATGAGTTTTGATATCAATTAGCATGGACAACAACACATAAACCTTAGCTAAAAGGTGGTGCACATATAAGAACATACTCAAATAATCATAGCTATAGATCGAACTTGCTGATTGACAACAATAAAAGACTAATTCAAATCAGAACATGATTGAATTCAATTTGCATTCACAATGGACATCTATAGAAAATAGGATTCAAAGGTGGCACCAAGGTAAATAACTCACTCCAACAGCTGGAAAGGTTTCTCAATATATTTGAATAATCCAATATCAAATATTCAACACATAAATTGCATTGACTAAGTCTTGATATGAGTAGACTCATCATATTTAATATTTTGACCAAGTCATCAACTTGCTACTCATGATCTTATATGCATTTAACAGCTGCAAAAATTCACTCAATGATATGGTGATTATAAGTTTACTAAGTCCAAGATGTTTCCACAAAAGGTGTCGACTTAGTATTTCTCCATATATCAACTTAATGGATGCTCATTTTTTGTAAAATACTAACTCTCTATGCGAGGTCAACAAGAGTAATATGGGGCCATAGAATATAGTCACAAATATAACGTATTCATGCTTTGATTTAGTCAATACATCAAGCTTAAAGCTTGGTCAATGATAATCAACTCCAAAGCATAAAATTACTCTTCTATATGGTTGCGCCTTCACTCTTGTTTGATGAAGTCTTGTTAGTGACATCATAATATTCGTGGCTTACCTATATGTTGTCCAAATAAGAAATGATCTACTTTGTATTTATTACACAAGCTAATATGTAGATCAAAACTCCTCCCTTTATGCATGGTTTGCATGCAACACTTGACTATGGAATATTGCATTCATAGCCTATGCAATAGGAATTTGTGTTTAGTCTACCTTAAGAACATAACTAATTATGCCTTATGTGTAGCCTATATTCATATGGAACTTCATAAACATACAATTATATTGGCTAAGGTTGTGCCGTGCATATGTATTTTTCACCATAAATACTTTGCATATCCCATATTTAACTTAGCCTATATATCAAATATATAAATCACTCCCAAGCATATGATATATATACTTATATATGTACATATACATATATAGTTAAATCTCATGTCAATCATGTACATATACGTTTGATATACAAAGAATAAAACAAAATAGCAATCACATGGTAATAATATATATTATATATCTATATATACATGTATACACACCCCTCTATTAAGAATTTTACACTTATGTGTGTATTTATATATATTCAAACACATATATATATTATCTATCAACATGGTAGTCAAATTATCCATTCAATATTCGAATGATCATGACCTACGTGACTATAGCATCATATCAATAATTTATGTACATATATGAATATCTATACATATGTCATCGTACTCATATGTACATCCCATTATATCCATTGTACATGTATTCTGACATATGCATATATATATGCATGTATGCATATATCCCAATACTCATTCAACCACACAAACAAGCACATTAATATGAGAAATGAACTCACAAGCTCAAATAGATAAAAATCACCCAATAATGCACTCAGTAGTAAATAAGACTTACTAATGCAAACACAACTAAGGATGACTTACCAACTTCCCACATAATAAATCAAATCAATTATTCTATTGTGGTGTGTGTAGGCTCAGATAGGTTATATTACTAGTTACCTGACCAATATATTCTCTTGAGTGATACTTCCTCTCCACCTGGAGGAATTGAGCATGTACTTGCATCCACATTCTCAAAATATGCCCAAGGTAGTCAACTATTGAACAAAACATGCATTTCACATAATACATCTCCAAAGTTAGAATATCAAATCAATATCCTTTCATTTCACATACATGCATTTCTTCACATATCATTTAAATGAGATAGAATTTATTCATAATTATTTTGATAACAAAGTGCAAGCACAATTTATTCATCTTCGAAATTCACATTACATTCACATTTTACCCTACATATTAATAGTAAATAGTAATTACATAATTGGGGTGTAACATACTTCACCCCTTGTGAATCATCATCCCCAATGATATATAACACTTTAACATATAGATAAAGTCAAATAAATTTGTACTTACCATTCTTAGAATATGTAAGATTTATAAAACATTCATCCTATGTAGCATCACTCCTTGCAATCTTGTCCTTCCTGGACCTTTCATCAAGTGTACTTGCTATCACATAGGAAAAAAAATCATGATTTGAACACATACTTAATCTCTCAAAGAGCTTACGTGTCGTATTCATAATATCTCATATGTACATCCCATATACACTAGTATTTGAATAACACATGACACCTTTACTGTAGTGACTAGAAAGCATGTTCTCATTGGCCCACAAATTTATCCTTAGTATAATGCAAATAGAAAAGGAATAACGATGTATTGCACACTACACCATGGGCCCCATCCTTCCCTTTGTTATTTACACCTTCAAATAACTTGGAAGCCGAGCTTCCCCATCTCTTCTCTTTTTACTTTAACCAAAAGCAATTCTCTTCACAACATTGCTCTTGGACATCTGTCAATTCCGATACTGCTTCATACTTAAGATTTTTATTGAAAAAGTTTCATTTATCTCTTTGATCTATTACTCCTTTTTGAAAAACTATCAAGTCTAAGGTTAACCCTATTTCTTAGCCTATTTGATTTTAAAAACTTCCTTTCCATATAATGGATCAAACCTCAACATTAGAAGTTTACAACTACTCAACAAATCATTCATGATTTGGTTTTCCTCTTTTGTCTATTTGGCTACAATAATATATTGCATATTCATTAAATTTGAATGTCTCGTAGTATCATCATGGTCCATACAACCTTATCATTATTTTATTTTTCTCAACTGAGTCAACCTTCTCAGGATTACTAAATAATTACCTCACACAATATATTATTTAGGACCAAAATACTGTAAATTGAGCTTCTAACCATGTTGGTTACCTTGGTGATTTTTCCCACCACAACATTATATTAGTTAAAATATCTTCCATTATACCACTACCCCTTTGGAATCTCAAGAGAGTACACATGTCTTGCCAATGACGACATCATGTCTTTATTTTCTAGCACACTAGACATTACCTTGCTAGATAAAAAACATCTTACTCCATCTTTTTTCCATATCTACTAGCACATATCACCTTGGTCTTATGAATAAATTGACCTTGTAATTTGTTATTGTTACCAAATTTTCACCTATAGGCTCAATCAGGAAGAGCCATCTATGTTTCAAGATGAATGGTACATTTTGTTAAACCTTCTATGCTACATTCAATTATACAAATGAAAAAAATTTACGAGATAAAAAGAATACAAAGTTATTATATTCATACAAGTGAATGAAATGAAAAAGATTTTATAATCTTTTGATGAAAATTAAATTTATTGAATGCAATCGTGAACATGTGTCTCACACAACAAGCCAGGAGACTGAATTACTCATTTGATACAAATAGGAATTAAACTATACATATAAGAGTAAATGCTAAAGATATTTAACATGAAAAGAAAGGAACTAGTCATTTCCTGAATGACTAGTTCTGTGAATTAATTTTCCCCTGATTGCCTTGTTTTGCTTCCTTTAGCTCCTTAGTATTCTAGGTGCTTGGTGTCTGGTTACCTACATGGAGTAAAGGAATGAGTTAGAACATTAAGTTTTAAGCAATGAAAGGTTTCATTTTGAACATGCATATGCTAATTCCTATGTGCATCAAATGAAATTCCTATCTTAAGTGTCCATAAGAAGCCAAACAGAGGAATATTATACACACTTAAGGTAGGTGTTTTATTTCTAACTCATTTGCTTCATGTGCAACTACAGGTATAATCATATCTTTCTTTTTGTCAGATTATTTGAGTGGGGTAATAAGAGGCTCCCACGAGGGTTGAGCCCAACTCATTATATATGCACAAATTTTAGGTGAAATTCAGTGCATTCAATGTAGATTACCATGTTTGAAATCTATAATAACAACTTTGAAAAGTGGATTGCAGTTATAATGTGTCACTGACAGGTATTTTCTCATTGAAACAATGAAAGGAGTATGAAATAGAAAAATCATGATCAAAGAAAAGATCATATCTCTTTTCTTATAAATGTAAAGAA
Source organism: Sequoiadendron giganteum (assembly GCA_007115665.2). Classification (NCBI taxonomy): domain Eukaryota; kingdom Viridiplantae; phylum Streptophyta; class Pinopsida; order Cupressales; family Cupressaceae; genus Sequoiadendron; species Sequoiadendron giganteum. The sequence goes on from CM021102.1 coordinate 662,550,253, forward strand.
AAATATCCATTTAGAGGTCATGGGTTTGATCAAATAGTGTAGTCTATTGTCATGATAGTCATAACTGTAGAGGAAAACAATCAAAAAATTAAATGTCTAAGGTCTGTGATGGTAGTAGCATCTGAGAGAAATTCAATGTTGAATATCCTTTCAGGCTGCTTAGGAAATGTGATTCAAGGAATGAAAAGACGGTGACAAAAGCATTTGATCATAGTCACGAAGTCTTACTCTCATAGGAGATCAACCATTTTCCAGTACTTTTTCATGAAATTATTAAGGAAAATGTATTTATTTAGGTGGAAGGGTAGATTATACCCAAGATGATTGTCACTTTTTAATGCTTAGTGACCTAAACAATTTATGGACATTCCTTTAGAAACTTATGACAATCATCATGCAACCGGTATGGGCCTCAAGAGAGTAGGGTTGTGTTAAGTTATATGAGATGCAAGGCATATGCAAGAAAATGTGCATGAAGAGCAATAAAAAAAAAATAGCACAAAGATTGTCATCTCAGCATAGGAGGTATTCCCAAAAGACTGTTCATAAGGGTGCCAGAAGAATGAAGCTTATGATAGTCATCCTATAAGACAAACAAGTATCACACAATGACAACATAACGAAACCCACAGTGGGTATTGTGCTATAGGGAAGAGGCATCATAGTAGTGTTTCAAATATTTTATGTCAATAATAATTTTTACTGACTTGGAATGTAAACATTTCATTTTTGAATATTCATAACTTGCTTAGACTAGGTGATTCAAGGAAGAAATCTGAAAGTTTTTGAAAAAAATCTCATGGGTTTTGGCCCAAATTGTTTGGTGGCCATAGAAACCACAATAGGGTTTTGTAAGGACCAACAAGGAAAACCCTTGTGGGTTTTTTATAGAAAATCTGATGAAGGTTTCATACTTTCATACCCTATAGCCGCGACCATCTTCAAAAAGTGAAAAGTAGTTTTTGCTGGGAATTGAAAGCAAAGTTTGGAAAATGTTTTTATTTTTCTTATCCTAGTATACGAATGTCGGTTCATGCTCAGAAAAGAAGGAAATGTTATGTTTAATGACAGATTCGACATTCTCAGGTGGTCAACAAAAAAAAGGAGTAAAAACTGTGGCCATTCTAATAGAAAGCATCAAATACCTAATAGAAATAAAAATGGCAGCCTTCTCATTTCTTTAAAAATAAAATACAAACAGGGTATTCTTTTAAAAGTTTCTGCAAGAGAATCACATCCTATAGAGATAGAGACTCTAAAGTGAAAACCCTCAACCTAGAATTGAGTTTTATAGTCTTTTTTTCTTTTTTGCATTCATAACAAAAAATCAAAACCATGAACTTGGAGGAAGAAACCCTAGGTTGGGTAGTAAGCAACAAAGGAAAATAGAGCAAAGGAACATGTAGGTGCACGATTATAGGGACGCCAAGCCAAAAAACACCTGGGATAAGAAGCTCTTATGGGTTTTTGTATTAAACAGAAAAGCCCTCATATGTATCATGGATAAATGTTAGAATATGGCATAAGAAAAAGCTCATAGCCCGTGGCCTTTTGTTTTCTTTGTCATGAGATAACAAAAAAACACTACAATATGCAGAGATGTCTTACCTTCTTTGTTCTTTCCTTCTTATTTTTGCATAAAGATCTTGTCTTTGATGGCTCTATAAGTTTTGAAACTCAGCCAACAAAAGTGTAAAACCAAACAAAGAAGAAAAGAAAACAAGATGGGTGAGAAAAGTTACAGATTGTCACGACTTGCGAGGTTTTAAAAAATTCATAAACATAAGTTTTGTATCCATTTTTGGCTATCGATAAATGACTTACCATTTTTTTTCATGATGGGAAACAAACAAGAATGTTGGTTGATGCTTCTACTAAGTCATGGAATCCATCAGGAGAGGCTTTCAGGAAACCCTCATGGAAATGACGGTGCTTAGGTTTCTTTTACAAAATGAAGTACCTTACTTCTACTTAGGGTTTTTTCCTTAAGTCTTGGAAATTCCGATAGGAGAAATGTGGCATAATTTTTACCATTGTTTTACAAATAAAACAATCAAACTATAATGAAGTTGTAGCCCTACAAATTGGTATACGTGCCTTAGGCAAGTTTAGCCTTAGAATATTTCTATGATCTTGTTTAAATTAATGTCATTTCAACATATGAATTCCACCTCAGCTCGAGTTTCTATCTCAGCCATGAACATGCATGCTTGGAGGATTTTTTGCATTTGTATTTATTGTAAAACAAAATGACTTTAAGGTGCAGTTATAAACCTTAAATTATTTTGTTATTTTAAGAGAAAATACAAAATGATGGAGATTTTCAACTTTATGAGAAAGTTATGCTTTCAAAAAAGTGGAGAGCATCTAGGGAGGTTATGAATTGTTTTCAAACACATGCCAAGGATTTAGGAGGGATTTTTTTTCTCTTGAGAGTTTTTTGGGGTCAATTTTATGAGTCATCTTGTTGGACTTGGTCCAATTTGACTTTTTCAGCAAGATAGAGTCTTTTTGGAGATAATCTAGGGGCTAGATTTGTGGATTTTTGAGGACATTCGAGATTGGAAGCTTCCAATTCCTATTTTGGTGCAACTGTTTGAAGCTTGCTTACTTAGTCATTTTTTGACTCATTTTGTAGTTTAGTTCTTGATATGCAGATTTTAGTTTGGGGTGAATTTTAGAGTCGTTTGTGAAATTTTGGCATGTTTTGTGACTCAATTTTTTTGAATACGATTCAAGTGGAGACCTTTATTGTTACTGGTGATTCATCTCTTGTCTTTTCATTCTTTCAAATTTATGTATGTGAAGTGATTGATCAAGTTGGCAGTGAAATTACTTTCCTCATAGTTTTGTATGATAGGTTCATACCCTTCACCAACCAAAAGACAAGGTAGAGTAGTGAAAAGAACACCTCCCTCAAAAAGATTCTAGTCTACACCACCTGGGGCTAGGCTTGAATCACTATTTTCACCACCAAGGAGGAGAGGAATACCCTCTAAGAGGCAAAGTGAAGCTCGCTCTGCTTCACCAAGTTTTAGAGCAACAAGGTCACCCTCAGGCAGTCCAGGGAGAACTATTTCTACTACAAGCTTTGTGCCTGTTATTCAATCTCAAGTTAATCCATCACAATCACCTCTAATGGCTGTAAGAAACCAACCATTTGTTTTATTTGATGGGGGCAGTCCATTAAATCTTGCACAACATAATGCTATACCGATGAAAGCTCTTAAATGTTTTCCAATATTCATTGGTGAAGATAAAATAACTCCCATTGAGCATATATGGTATTTTTCTTCTTTATGTGGTGTTCATCATATTACACAAGAGGATGTAGCTATAAGGCTACTTGAAAAATATTTTAAAGGAAGACCATTACAATGGTTTAGAAGTCTTAGAGTTGGTACCGTCGCCATGTAGGATGAGTTAAGAGATAAATTACATAAACAATTTCAGGATAGGTTTGATAATTTATCCCTACTGGAGCAATTGACTACTATAAAAAGAGCTCCTCAAGAGAAAATGAGTAATTTCAACTTTAGATTTTAGAGAACCTAGGATAGAATCCCTGCAATAGTAAGGCCACCTCCTGAATATGCATTTTTGTACTTTTTGAAGGCTATTAACAACGATATAGCTGAATGACATAGTTTATGGGAGGAGTGTCTCTACCTGATGCATTTGGAACAACAATTACAGAAAAAAATTATTTAATTCAGGTAGGAAAGATTGCTCCTAGGGTGCCAATGCCGATTTTTCCAGAAATACAACCAAATATGCCACTTCTAATACCACCTTTTGCCCTATTACCTATTGTTCCAGCATTACCAATTGCTGGTGGACAAGAGGCTATAGTACCAATTCAATCATAGGGGTTGCAGAAAATTAAAGAGAGTCAACAAAAGATTGAGAGCATTTTACAAAATTTTGGGAACAAACTGGTCAACTTGGAGAAGCAACAGTCCTATAGACCATCGTACCAACAACATAATCAATTAGGAAATTAGCCTTTTCAAGGCAGTAGGCAACTATATCAAGGTAATTACTAGGGCTCAAGGAAGAATGTAAACACAAGGCCTTTTCAAGCATATGCCCCTGCACCTATTAGTGTAGCTAGGGACCTTGTTCCTGTTCAAAAAAATTTAGCAGTATATTATGAGTGGTTTTATCCTTGCAACCAACCTCAAAATCAAGCTACATGCTCCAATGGACTCATTAATTAGGCTCTAATGGTATAGAGTGTTGTAGGCTCACAACAAAACATACCAAATGATGGAGCTCCACAACATCAGGAGGAACCTACAAATGATTCTACTCTGCTGAAATTTTAGGGAGAGGAGTTATGTGGGATCAATGTAGATGATCCAGTCTTAGAAAATACAAGAGTGAAGAAAAGAGCTCTTGATCTTGAGAAAACAACTGAAAAGGGGAAGGCTGCAACTGGTGAATCATCCACATTAAAAGTGCCCCATGTTGTGCAAGGGAACTCTCAAGGAGTTGCTAAGGAGCAGTCAGACCTGTAGGTTGATTCTGTTGGTGTAAAGATTCATCATAAGGTAAGTTCGAATGTACCTTTCAATATAATTAAAAATATGAAGAAGATGAAAATAAAAATGTCCATGTGGGATTCTTTAGCTATCCCAGGTCAGAAAGATATGCTACAGTTAGCTCCGTCGGGTTTAAAAGTGACTGATGAAACAACGATAGGTCAAGTTAGGATTGTCTTAACAAATAATCCTCAGGAAAATAACCAGCAACCTATTAAACAACAAGGTAAGGATGTTAAGCCTCCTCTTTTTAACATTTCCTTAATAGTTGGGGATAAATTAGTTCATAACTGCATGGTAGATAGCGGTGCTAGTAACTTAATGATGTCCAAGAAGATTGTAGATCAGTTAGGAATGACATATGAACCATTAAAAAAAGTGGTTCTTTAATTAGATGGTTCAACCGTTAATATTGTAGGTATTATCAAGGACTTGAGTTTGACCTTGTAGGACCATCCTAATTTTTCCATACCATAGGATGTATTTGTTATAAACTTGCCTCCATTTTTTGCTTTATGTTTGTCTAGGGATTTCACAACTAAGATTGGGGGTTATTTGTCATCAGATTGGTCCCATTTGCTTTTTAGGATGAGATATGGGACTAAGGTTACTATCAGATTAGAGAAATTGGCCAAGGATCATATAGAGCCTTATAATCCAAGTGTGATCAATGCTGTCCCTACTACTGCAGACACAAATTGTGTCATTTTTATTGATAGTGAACTTATTGCTGCTCAAGAACTACGAGTTGAAAGTGTTCCTGAGTCACTTTTGCATGAGTGGGAAGTAGAGAAGGTGGTAGATAACCCTAATAGTCATATTCTGGATGCTGGTATGGGTAATTATGTGCTACAGGAACCTAATGTAGAGATGCCTAACCTAGAAAAGAGTGCAGATTCTCTACAGTTGCAGTAGTATGAGTTATGGGAGATGTTTTTTGATGGTTCCAGAAGTAAGAATGGAGATGGAGGGGGTGAAATTCTTGTGTCCCCATAGGGTGACAATTATTTTTCTACTTTCTATTTTTCTTTTCCTTGTTCCAATAATACTACTGAATATGAAGGGCTTATCCAAGGTCTGGAATGGGAAAGGAAAAGAGGAGTGAACTATCTCAAGGTTTATGGAGACAATGAGTTAATAGTAAATCAGGTTAGAGGCCCGAGTGTCATGAAATATGTTGCTTTGAAGTCCTACAAAAATAGAGTGTGGGACCTAATTGAAGAATTTAATGCATTCAACTTGACTTTTGTTCCCAGAAGTCAGAACAAACATTTAGATTGGTTTGTAGCTGTTGGAGCATAGTTTGATATCCCTAATGATATCAAGAAGGAGAAAACACATAAATATGTGAATTTCGTCGTCAGGCCATCAATTCCTGATAACAACATTCACTGGTAGGTGTTTGACAGTGATGAACAAATTTTTTCATTTTTGTTAGAAGATCAATTTTTTGTAGTGAATCAAGCGAAGCTCAAGCAATAGTATGATGATCAAGTCATACAACTAAAGATGAACAAGATGCCAAAGGGAATTGTCATTTTGGAGTCCATTTTCAACATAGATGATATGTTGAAGAAGGGTAAAGCTGGTTTGCAGATCAAATAAGAACATTATGAAGAGCTGGAGATTTTTAAAGGTAAGCTCCTTAAAATAGGAAAAATATGTTCATATGAGGATAAACAAGCTTTTATTGATTAAATAATTGACCAAATTAGTTGAGGGGGTATTATCTTTTCTATCAAACGTACTTCATGGATTTCTAACCTTGTACCAATTAGAAATAAAAACGAAGAGATTAGGCTCTACGTAGACGTTAGGGATCTTAACAGAGCATCTCTAAAAGATCATTACCCATTGCCCTCAATGGAGTAGATTTTGCAAGTGGTTGCTGGTTCTGAAAGGTTTTCTCTATTGGATGGTTATTTTGGTTACAAATAGCTGCTGGTCAAAGAAGAAGACCAATTTAAAACTACATTTACAACGAAGTGGGGCACTATGGCTTACAAAAGAATGCCTTTTGGCTTATCTAATGCTGGTGCCATGTTTCAAAGAGCCATGGATATGGAATTTAAAATTTTAATCAGTAAAACTGTGCTGATCTATCTAGATGATGTTATGGCATTCTCAATGTTGAGGAACATTTGTCTCATCTAAAAAAAGTGTTTGAGAAATGTAGGGAGTTTGGAATATCCCTGAATCGAAAACAGAGTATCTGTGCAGTTCATGAAGGTAAGCTGCTGGGACACATAGTGTCAAAGTAGGGAGTTACTATTGATCCTAAAAGAGTCAGAGCTATACTTGAACTTCCATTCCCTAATCATAAGAAAGGGTTGCAGATATTTTTATGCAGAATCAATTTTCTAAGAAGCTTTATTCCTGATGTTGCAAATTTGTTGCAGCATTTGATTGCGATGCTTAAGAAAAATGTAGTTTTCAGTTGGACCAGAGAAGCCAAAAACAACTTTGAAGCAGTCAAGGAGGCTTTAGCATTAGTGCCAACACTGGTAAATCCAAACTTCTCTAAAGACTTAATTTTATATGCTTTTGGTAGCATTCTCTCAATTTCTGCTATGCTGGTTCAGAAAAAAGAAAAAAATTAGAACAACCAATAGCCTTTTTCAGTCAAGGTCTTGTTGATTATGAACAAAGATATTATTTTATAGAGAAGCATGTTCTTGTTGTGATTATAATTTTGAATAAATTTAAGCCTTTAGTTTCAAATAGCAAGATTCATCTTTTAGTCGCACACCCTAGTGTGAAAAAAATTCTATTAATTAAGGATCTGAGTGAGAAAATAGCAGGTTGGATCACAAGAGTTATGGAGTTTGATGTTGACATAAAAATCACAAAACTTGTTAGAGGAAAAGGACTTTGTGAGTAGCTTGCCTCAATTCCTAAAGATACACATAAATAAGAAGAAAAGACTATTTTAGTCAATGGTAATGAGCTTCAGAATGATGTACCTGTGTTAAGTGTAGGTTGGGTTCAAGACATGACCCTTTTTTTACAAACTAGTGAGTGTCCACCAGGTTTAGATAGAGCTAAACAAAGATAATTCAGATTATAATCCATTCCATATGTGTTGGTGGATAATAATATTTTTAGAAAGGATCTTAATGGTGTACTGTTGAGATGTATTAATACTGATCAAACATAAAGAGTGCTTCATGAGTTTCATGATGGAGCTGCAGGAGGTCATTTTTCTCCTAGGAAAACTGCCTGGAAAATAATGAGAGTTGGATATTACTAGCCCGACCTATTCAAAGATGCCCATGCTTGGGTGAGGAAGTGTATTAAATGTACTTTATTTGGAGGGAAGGAAAAGTTGACAGCCATGCCTCTGTAGCCAATTCAAGTTGAACAACCCTTTATAAGATGGGGCATTGACTTTATTGGACCCATAAACCCACTTTCCAATGATGGGTATAGATGGGTACTTACTACTGTAGACTATTTTACAAGATGGAAAAAAGTAGTAGCTTTGAAAGAAGCGAATGAATCTTCTATATTGAACTTTTATGATGAAATAGTAAAGAGGTTTGTAGTTCCTGATTCTATTATATCTGATAATCCTATAGCTTTTATGGGATTAAGAGTTACAGATTGGACTATTAAATATGGCATTCATCTGAATACCTCTTCAAATTATTACCCTCAAGGTAATGGTTCTTCTGAAAGTACAAATAAGAATCTTATCAGTATTATCAAAAGAACCCTGGAGGATAATCAAAGGACCTGACACACAAATTTGAAGTATGCACTTTGGGCAGATAGAGTGACCCCTAAGAGGTCTATTGGTAAATCACCTTATATGTTGGTTTATGGTAAAGAGGCGAGATTGCCTCTATCTATGGAGCTGCTAGCTCTTGACATTATAAACTAGTTAGAGATGTTTTAAGATGCTGAGCCTTTGACAGTGAGATATGCTCAGCTTATGGAGCTTGAAGAAGTTAGGGACAAAGCAATGAAATCTATGGAGTATCATCAACTCCAAACAAAGAAGGTCTTTGACAAGAAAGCTACACCCAGAGTTTTTAGAGAGGGTGATGTTGTTCTCAAGTGGGATGCACTGAAGCCTAGGCTAGGTAAGCATTCGAAGTTTGATAACTTCTGGACTAGTCCTTATGTTATTTCTGAGTGCAAGGAGCACAATGCATTCCAACTGTCAACAATGGATGGTGAAATTTTACTTATCCCAGTTAATGGGATTCACCTCAAACATTGTTTTTAGGTATGATCTACCTTTGTACATCTTAGGATAGGTTTTATGTTTTCAATAAGTGTTGCTGCATTTATAGTTTAGGTGCTATTTCATTTTCGTAAGTGTTGTTCCAGCAGAGTTAGATAGTTTCCTTTCTGTAGTTTTCCTATTTTCAATAAGTTTCTGATTAGCCTGATCTGTTCTACTAAGTTACAAAAGTGAGTTATAGAAAAATTGCTCTAGGTCTGTTTCTAAGTTTTCCTATGACTCCATGCCCAATGAAAGAGTCTAGGTCACTGTTCTTTGATGTTTAGCAGGAAAACATCCAACAGATGTCACCAAAAAATATTACCAAATTTTCACCTACAGGCTCAATCATGAAGAGCCATCTATGTTTCAAGATGAATGGTACATTTTGTTAAAGCTTCTATGCTACTTCAATTATACAAATGAAACAACTTTACAAGATTACAAGAATATATTTTTATTATATTCATACAAGTGAATAAAATGTAAAAGATTTTATAATCTTTTGTTGAAAAGTAATCAGATTGAATGTAATCGTGAACATGTGTCTCACACATCAAGCCGTGAGACTGAACTAATCATTTGATACAAATAAGGATTAAAGTATACATATATGAGTAAATGCTAAAGAGATTTAACATGAAATGAAGGGAACCAGTCATTGCTTAAATGACTGGTTCTGCAAATTCATTTTCCCTCGATTGCCTTGTTTTGCTTCCTTTAGCTCCTTAGTATTCTAGGTGCCTAGTGTCTAGTTACTTGCATGGAGTAAAGGAATGAGTTGGAACATTAAGTTCTAAGCAATGAGAGGTTGCATTATGAACATGCACATCTACCTATACATGCATATGCTAGTTCCTATGTGCATCAAATGCAATGCCTATCATAAGTGTCCATAAGAAGCCAAATAGAGGAATATTATACACACTTAAAGTAGGTGTTTTATTTCTAACTCATTTGCTTCATGTGCAGCTATAGGTATAACAATATTTTTGTTTTTGTCAGATCAGAAGAGTGGGGTAATATGAGGCTCCCATGAGGGTTGATCCCAACTCATTATATATGAACAAATTATAGGTGAAAGCTAGTGCATTCAATGCAAATTACCATATTTGAAATCTATAATAACAACTTTGAAAAGTGGATTGCAGTCATTGACAGGTATTTTCTCATTGAAACAATGAAAGTAGTATGAAATAGCAGAATCATGATGAAGGAAAAGATCATATCTCTTTTTTTATAAATGTAAAGAAAAATATCCATTTAGAGGTCATGGGTTTGATCAAATAGTGCATTCTATTGTCATGACAGTCAGAATTGTAGACGACAACAATAAAAAAATTAAATGTCTAAGGTCTATGATGATAGTAGCATCTAAGAGAAATTTAGTGTTGAATATCCTTTTAGGCTGCTTAGGAAAGGTGATTCAAGGAATGAAAATACAGTGACAAAAGTATTTGATCATAGTGATGGAGTCTTACTCTCATAGGAGATCAGCCATTTTCCAGTACTTTTTCATGAAATTATTAAGGAAAATGCATTTCTGTAGGTGGAGGAGCAGAGTATACCCAAGATGATTCTCGCTTTGCAATGTTTACTGACCTAAATTTTTTTTGGACAATCCTTTAGAAGCTTATGACACTCATCATGCTACCGGTATGGGCCTCAAGAGAGCAGGGTTGTGTTAAGTTATATGAGATGCAAGGCATATGCAAGCAAATGTGGATGAAGAGAAATTAAAAAGAAATTTTTTTACAAAGACTGTCATCTTAGCATAGGAGGTATTCCTTGAAGACTGTTCATAAGGGCACCAAAAGAATGAAGCTTATGACAGTCATCCTATAAGACAAACAAGTATCACACAATGATAACATAATGAAATCCACGGTGGGTATTGTGCTAGAGGGAAGATGCATCATAGCAGTGTTTCAAATATTTAATGTCAGTAACAATTTTCATTGACTTGGAACGTAACCATTTCATTTTTGAATATTCATAAGTTGCTTATACTGGCTGATTCAAGGAAGAAATCTAAAAGTTTTCGAAAAACCCTCATGGGTTTTGGCCCAAATTGCTTGGTGGCCATAGAAACCACAGTAGGGTTTTGTAAGTACCAACAGGGAAAACCTTTGTGGGTTTTTCTATAGAAAATTTGATGAAGGTTTCATAATTTCATACCCTATAGCCGTGACCATCTTCAGAAAATGAAAAATAGTTTTTGTTGGGAATCGAAAGTAAAGTTCATAAAATGTTTTTATTTTGCTTATCCTAGTATATGAAGGTCGGTTCATGCTCAGAAAAGAAGGAAATGTCATGTTTAATGACAGAGTCTACATTCTTAGGTGGTAAACAAAAAAAGGGAGCAACATCCATGACCATTCTAATATAAAGCATCAAATACCTGATAGAAATGACAATGGAAGCCTTCTCATTTCTTTTAAAATAAAATACAAACAGGGTATGCTTTTAAAAGTTTCTGCAAGAGAATCACATCCTATAGAGACAGAGACTCTAAAGTGAAATCCCTCAACCCAGAATTGAGTTTTATAGCCTTTTTTCTTTTCTGTATTCATAACAGAAAATCAAAGCCATGACCTTGGAGGAAGAAACCCTAGGTTGGGTAATAAGCAACAAAGGAAAATAGAGCAAAGGAACACCCAGGTGCATGATTATAGGGAGGCTGAGCCAAAGAACACCTGGGAGAAGAATCTCTTATGGGTTTCTATATTAAAAAGAAAAGCCCTCATATGTATCATGGAGAAATCTTAGAATATGGTGGAAGAAAAATCTCATAGCCCATGGCCTTTTGTTTTCTTTTTCATGAGATAACAACAAAACACTACAATATGTAGAGATGTCTTACCTTGTTTGTTCTTTCCTTCTTCTTTTTGCATAAAGATCTTGTCTTTGACGACTCCAAAAGTTTTGAAACTCAACCAACAGAAGTGTAAAACCATACAAATAAGAAAAGAAAACAAGATGGGTGAGAAAAGTTATAGATTGTCACGACTTGTGAGGTTTTAAAAAAATCATGAACAAAAGTTTTGTATCCATTTTTGGCTATCGATAAGTGAATTACCATTGTTTTTTATGATTGGAAACAAACAAGAATATTGGTTGATGCTTCTACTTAGTCATGGAATCCATCAGGAGAGGCTTTCAGGAAACCCTCATGGAAATGGCGACGCTCAGGTTTCTTTCACAAAATGAAGTGCCTTACTTCTGCTTAGGGTTTTTTCCTTAAGTCTTGCAAATGCCGATAGGAGAAATGTGGCATATTTTTTACCACTGTTTTACAAATAAAATAATCAAACTATAATGAACTCGCAGCCCTACATATTCGTATATGTGCCTTAAGCAAGTTTTGTCTTAGAATATTTCTATGATCTTGTTTAAATGAATGTCATTTCAACATATGAAGTCCACCTCAGCTCGAATTTCTATCTCACCCATGAACATGCATGCTTGGAGGAATTTTTGCATTTGTATTTATTGTAAAACAAAATTACTTTAAGGAGCAGTTATAAACCTTAAATTATTTTGTTATTTTAAGAGAAAATGCAAAATGATGGAGATTTTAAAATTTATGAGAAATTTATGCTTTCAAACAAGTGGAGAGCATCTAGGGAGGTTATGATTTATTTTCAAACACATGCCAAGGATTTAGGAGGGTTTTGTTGCTCTTGAGAGTTTTTGGGGGTCAGTTTTATGAGTCATCTTGTTGGACTTGGTCCAATTTAAATTTTTCATCAAGATGGCATCTTTTTGGAGATAATCTAGGGGCTATATTTGTGGCTTTTTGAGGACATCCGAGATTGGAAGCTTCCAGTTCCTATTTTGGTGCAACTATTTGAATCTTGCTTACTTAGTCATTTCTTTGACTCATTTTGTAGTTCAGATCTTGATAGGAAAATTTTAGCTTGGAGTAAATTTTACAGTCCTTTGTGAAATTTTGGCATGTTTTGTGACTCAATTTTTTTGAATATGATTCATAGTGGAGACCTTTATTATTACTGGTGATTCATCTCTTGTCTTTTCATTCTTGCAGATTTGTGTATGTGAAGTGATTGATCAAGTTAGTAGTGAAATTACTTTCCTCATAGCTTTGTCTGATAGGTTCATACCCTTCCGCAACTAGTTTATTCATGCATGTTACTAATTGTGTCAACTTGGTGAATGTTATTTTGTTAAACTGTGAATTTAATTTCCTTTTTATGCAAATTTCTGTATACAAGCCTGTTAGTAAAATATTTATGCATCAATATACAATAATGAACTATGCATACTTAGGTACATCCCATTTTTGATCATTTGTGTCAGTATTCTGTGATCATATTCTGACCATTAGCTTTGGTGTATCACTTCATTTACATTAGTATTTCATTTTTATGCAATCTTTTTCATTTTTCCCATCAAGTCAGTAGTTTAAGAGATATTACCAGCTAGGAAGCCGGCCTATCCGGAGGTTCATTTCAACTTTAGGTGACCCACAACCATGAAATGATCCCATGTTTCTCCAGAAAGTTTAGTTTTAATACTTTGAAAAGGGTGCATTTCTAGGAGCTAACAATTATCAAAATAATTATGCTTAAATTCTATCCCATATGTGAAAAAATGTATGTATGTGAAATCATGGACTTGGATATTGATTTGATATTCGTATATTGAAGATGTATTATGTGAAATGCATGTTTTGTTGAATAGCTGACTACCCTAGGCATATTTTAAGAATCTAGATGCAGGTACATGTTCAATTCCTCTAGGTGGAGGGGAAGTATCACTCAGGAAAAGATCTTGGTTAGGTAACCAATAACGTAACCTATCTGAGCCTACACACACCACAATAGAATAAATGAGTTGAGTTATTATGTGGGAAGTTGGTAAGTCATCCTTAGTTGTTGTGTTTGCATTTGTAAGAGTCTTATTTACTACTGAGTGCATTATTGGGTGATATTTATCTGTTTGAGCTTGTGAGTTCCTTCCTCATGTTACTATGCTTGTTTGTGTGGTTGAATGAGTATTGGGATATATGCATATGTCGACACACACGTACGGTGGATATAATGGGATGTCTATACAAGTACAATGGCATATGTATAGATATGCATAAATGTATATAAATTATTGATATGATGCTATAGTCACGTAGTTTATGATCATTTGAGTATTGAATGGATCATTTGGTTGTCATGTTGATAGATAATATATATATGTTTGAATATATACAAATACGTGCACATAGGCACAAATTCTTAATAGAGGGGTGTGTATACATGTATATATAGATATATAATTTATATTATTACCACGTGATTTCTATTTCATTATATTCTTTGTATATAAAATTTATATGTACGTGATTGACATGAGATTTACCTATATATATATTAGTATATATATAAATATACATATACATACATACATATATATATATATATATATATATGATTTAGTGTTGATGATAATTATTGGCATATATATATGTATATGTACATATATATAAGTATAGATATGAAATGTTTGGGAGCGATTTATATATTTGATATATAGGCTAAGTTATATATAGGATGTGCAAAGTATTAATGGTGAAAAATACATATGCATGGCACAACCTCAACAAATATGATTGTATGTTTATGAAGTTTCATATGAATATAGGCTATGCTTAAGGCATAATGAGTTGCATGCTTAAGGTAGACTAAACCCAAATGCCTATTGCATAAGGTATGAATGCAATATTCCATAGTTAAATGTTGTGTGCAAACCATGCATAAAGCGAGGAGTTTTGATATACATATAAGCTTGTGTATTAAATATAAAGTAGATTGTTGATTATTTGGATAACATGTAGGTACACCATGAATATTATGATGTCACTAAAAAGACTTTATCAAACAAGAGTGAAGGCACAACCATATAGAAGAGTAACTTTATGCTTTAGAGTTGATTATCATTGACCAAACTTTAAGGTTGATTTATTGACTAAATCAAAGGCCGAATATGTTATATTTGTGACTGTATTCTATGGCCGCATATTACTTTTGCTGACCTCAAATAGACAGTTAGTATTTTGCAAACAATGAGAAACCATTAAGTCGATATATGGAGAAATAATAAGTCAAAACCTTTTGTGCAAACATCTTGGACTTCGTAAACTTATAATTTCCATATGATTGAGTAAATTTCTACATGTGTTAAATGCATATAAGATCACGAGAAATAGGTCGATGACTTGGTCAAACTATTAAATATGGTGAGTTGACTTATATCAAGAATTATTCAATGCAAGTTATTTGATATTGAGTGATTCAAATATATTGAGAAACCCTGCCAACTATTGGAGTGATTTATTTACCTTGGCACCACCTTTAAATCCAATTTTCTATAGATGTCCATTTTGAATGAAAATCGAATTCAATCATGTGCTGATTTGAATTAGTCTCTTATTTCTTTCAATCAACAAGGTCGATCTGTAGCTATGATTAGCTGAGTATGTTCTTGTATGTGCGTCACCTTTTAGCCAAGGTTTATGTGTTGTTGTGCATGCTAATTGTTCTCAAAACTCATGCCTAAACTGTAGGCTGAATAGTCTCCAAATTGCTATATAAATAGTGGAGCTAGTTCACTTTTTTGGGATGCATTCCTTGAGAATTTTTTTGCATTCTATTTACATTCCTATCTGCATTATTCTATTTAGTACAGTGAGTGAGAGCTTTGAGCATTAGATAGAGTTTATTATTATTTTGAGATAAGTATTCTCCCAACTTGAGAGTTAGAGGTTATTATGACTATTGGAGAGAATGAAACTAAGCTAGTTTCTATTCTAGGAGAGCTGTGTTGCAACTAGTCAATTGGAAAGCATATTACAAGCATGAGGATAATCTTCCTTTAATTATCATTAGTTTTTGAAAGACTATTTACTATTTTTATTAACTAGTTTATTGTGAATACATGCATTTAAAGAAACGTATTGTTTACTTTGAAAGAAAGTAGAAGCTACATATACTATTTGTGAAATGCTTGTAATTACTCCATAATAGGAGAATTATGTTTATCATAAGTGTTACATACTAGATATGAATAAACATGGGAAGTATAAGGCTTATTCATAGCTTAAACCCTTTTAGTCAAAGAGGTGATACTCTCGAATGGAATCATCTATTGTTATGACAACTCTTTGATTGAGGCCATGCATTGTGTTTGTATTTACTCCATGATAGAAGGGATGTTTGTCATAGGTATTAATATTATACTAGATATGATTAAACATGGTGAGCTTAAGGAATACTCATAGCTAGATATTTGATTATGCTAGATGGCTAGTAGGCTATGTTGATGCAAATTTTTACAGGGGGTAGTAGTCTTATGGGAAACTTAGCTACTGGGGGACAAAGTGCGCTTAGCTAAGTGACCTCTAGATTTTATCAAAGTCAACTCTTCATTTTTAGTGGGGGAGGTAAAGCGTTAGAAAGATAATAGGAAATATTAAAATATAGACTTAAGGCGATGTGCAAAATCATGAATGAAACTACTTGAGCATAGTGCTGAAAGAAAAGGATCGAACAATAAACTGTTATCTATCAAATAGATTATCCAGAAGCACTTCAAACATAAGAATATCCTTTAATTGCATAGCATAATCTAATATAACTTCAGCCAGCAAAGAAGCGTCAAACATGATCTGTATTTATTAAGCTATAGAAGATTACAAAAGCTGAAGAACAGGCATTCATATGCTGTAGGAAAATAAAAGCATAGTCTAAATATCTTATCAATGTTTAGAAATTCTGCCTCAACTTTTTGGTCTTTTCGCTTGAAGACTTGGCATTTTCCTTCATGTTCTGGCCTTTACCATGGCGTTTTGGCTTGTCTTGGCACTTTCTGTCTAGTGGTTACCTCCTTACCACACGTAGTCAGTTCACTCACTGTGGTGGCACGGTAAGGCTTCCTGCAACCTGCATTGGCGGTTACCGCCTTACCACGCGCAGTGAGTTCTCTCACCACAGTGGTGCGATAAGGCCACCAATGGCTAGGCTCGGCAGTTACCACCTTACTACTAGTGGTGTTCCCTCTCACCATGGTGTTTGCGGTGAGATCGTCAGTGGTGGGCTCGACAGCTACCACCATACTGCAAGTAGTGGGTCCTCTCACCGTGGTGGTTGTGGTGAGACTACCAAAGGTTAGCCTGGCGGTTACCGCCACACTACAAGATGGCATTGGAGGGTCAGCGGTAGCCCGGTGGAGATGGTGGTCAATGCAGGAAGTTACTTCCATACCCTAGGGTGGCCAAACGAGCTCGGTGGTAGTGCGGTGAAGTCAGTGTCTGGGTTTAGTTGTCTCATTGGTAGCACACTATGGTTGAGGGTGAGCTTGGGAAAAATCACCGCCATACCACGAGGTGACTTGGACATGGGCGCGATAGTGTGGTGGATTCAAGGTGCAAGCTTGGATGGCTTACCTCCATACCGCGAGGTGAGTCAGATGGGGCAGCGGTAGCGAGGTAGAAGGTTGGGTGAGCTCAGGTGAGCTCACCGCCATACCGTGATTGGGTCATGTGGGCTCGACGGTAACGCAGTAGGAGCTCAAATGAGCTTGGAAATTGGTTGATTGAGTTGGACCGGTTTGATCGACTATCAGAAGCAACGAATGGATGGAATGGTGACACGTGGTAGATCTTTAAGATCTGATTGGTTGAATAGTTTATTTCCTGATTGCGATTGAGCTGCATTATTAAAGCAAGGTTGATAGACACGCCTGAGACTGATTTAATGCTACGTGGATTGATGCATGCTGAATAAGTGGTGCATGTTATCAGAAATGGAATACTTGTAGGTGGATAATTTATTATCCTAATGACCATTGCTGGTAGGGATAGGCTGAAAAGGTTTGCACACGGTATAAGGATCATGTGTGCAGTTCGATAATAGGATGAGCGAAGAGAGAGAGGTTGAGAGTGTTTGAGCAATATTTTACCGTGAACACTTAAACTCTTAGATCAGCAAGGATGTGAACCTATGGAGGCCAAGAGGCTGGGCTAGTCGTGAGGCTGGCTATGACAATCATTTGTGAGGAGCTAAAGGGAATCTACACAGTATGTCATGAGGACATTGTAACTATGTCAAGATTCTATTTTGTGTTGTCTACCTTTTCTCTAGATGAAAAAGATGTATTCTCCTAAAGTGCATAGCTCTAGTTTTGTATTGTAACCTTTTTAGTTACTGAATAGTACATGTCAGCTGAGTGTTTTGGAGGGTGGGTTTTTTTACCCGAAAGGGTTTTCCCCACGTAAATCTGTGTGTTCATAATTTTGTCTTTCATGGTTGTTTGATTCTACAAACTGAATCTGTGCTTGTGTTGAATCTGTTATATGTTAAACATTTAAATCTCTCAGAGGATCAATTGTGCCTACTTTCGCTTTATGGCATAGGTATTTGTGTCTTTGAAGGGATAAAAATGAAAATAACTAAGGCACTGTTGTCTTAGATGTTGATCTATGATGATAGAACCAACTCCATATCCCCAAAAATCAAATGCATGAAAAATAGAAAAAGTTGAATTGATTGGCAGAGTTTGCAAACTTCAAGTTCAATAAAAATATTACAAAGGCTATTCCTAGTGCTCGAGAAATTTTTTGTCTATCCAACAACAAACAAATAAAAGGGAAGAAGAGTTGCTCAAAAAAGCCAACCCAGTGCTTGAAAGCCACATTGAGAAAGATGCTTTGGAAAAACATCAATGTTCCAAATCTCCTCGAGCTAGCACTGAATAGGAAGATCACCTAGAAGCGCGCCAACAAATCCATCCTCAAAGAAAATATGGCCATGTAGGAACAACAAAAGATACGCGACATTGAAGAAGAAAATGTGGAAGCAAAAGAGAACAAATGGCATAGGCGACAACTCCCAGATAACCAGCGTACAAGAATATGCCACACATTGAGCACATGGAGCCTGGAAAAAGAATGAGGTATGCCCCAGTGAAAAGCTTCGAGAGGAAGCCACATGGGTGACACTAAGCGAAAATGACTGCATAGTGGGCCCAGCTCGAGAGACGACCAAAGAAAGCCACGCATCACACACATGGAACTTGATAGAGGCAAAGTGATATGGAGTGATAAGGATCCCTGTTAGGAGGCCACATGGAAAACGTCAAAAATTTGCGAGCGATGAAAGACAAGGTGAAGGCATGAAGGAAAGATAACCGCAAAGGCTATTGGTTCATGAAATAAAGGTCACAGTTTGGTTACTCAAAGGGATATTTCACCTACAGAATGAAGAACCCCAGAAACCATGGTTTAACATCCCATTATCACTCATAGCTGAGAGAGGGCAGCTTGCAGGCTGGTCCAGACCTCATTTGATGGTGCAGAGAGGGCTCATAGATTTTTGTGCACCAATTTGAGATTGATGATTTCCTTAAAAGGCAATCTGCCAGATACCTTCACCTCCAATTCAAGCTGGAAAAAGAGTTGTGCCAGCTGATACACGATACCTTCAATATTTTTGGCGATCAGAGATTGATCAAAATATTTTAAAATAGAGAGGTTCTACTTCTTCTCCTCGATCCTTGCAATTATGTGCTCAAACCCTCCTACCACCTGATCTGCAAAGAAGGGCAATGGGAGGCCTCGTTGAGTTAAGCGAGAAAATTTTGCCCGCATGTCATTGGTAATTTGATTCAATCTGGCTCTACACTCTGCTACATGGTGGATGGCCTCATGCATGGAAATGAGAATGTTTACGCCCATAGCTGTCGTTGTTCGATCCTCAATACCTATGCCACTCAAAGCCTCATTGGAAGCTATATACAGCTTGCCCAACAAAAGCCTGGCCTTCAAAACTTTATCGAAAGTCATCTCCTGCACCTACTGTATTGTTTCACTAATTTTTCCACATAGGTTGGTTTCTTGCGCCATAAAATTTAGGGTGGGCTACAAAGTAAGGCATAATGCCTTGAATTTATCCCATTACAACACATATAAATCCTTGGCAATTTCCAACGAGCTCATTTGTGGTGCAGGAGGTTGGGTTCTCAAAAGATCTAACTCTGCAACTCTACTGCTCAGGTCTGCCCTCAACTCTGATAAGCTTCCATCCAAAATGGATAACTCACTCCTTAGAGTGGAAATTTCCTTCTCTTTCTCTTCCAAGGCCAATTTAGCCTGTTTCCTCTTTTCAATTTCTAACTCTAGATCGGTATTCATCTCATTTACTTCATCATTTGTCCTGTACTGGAGCTGCTTCATACCATTATCTCTCTACTTTAAATCAACATGGAGAGTTGCCTCGTTCACCCGGTATTGCTTAGTTTCATTTTCCAGGGCCGAAACAACATCTATGCCCAAATATTGAAGCTCACTCACTTTTCCCTCCAAGGCATTCTTCTCGGCTAATAGGTGATAAATTTCATTTTCCTGGGCCCTATACTTTTTTTCCCAAATATCAACCTTTCCTTTTAACTCTTTCAATTTCTCCTCCTTTTTCTTTGCTTCATGATTGAGCTTGAGGAAGTCGGTGGTCACTAACCTTTGAATCTCGTCCATCAGCTCATCTTTATCCTGTAGACGAGCTTGATGCAATTCCAGCCCAATGGCATTGATAGAATAATCACTCAACAACATTTCTTGGACCGGTTTGATCGAGATGGGGGTGATCTTTGCAAATATCAGTGAATTCTGACTCTCATGGCATACCATTTGCAAAAGAGGCTCTGCCTGTCTTCCTGCATCCTTTTATCTTCATTTTTGAATTCATCTTGCGCGTGCACTTTTGTTTGCATCCACCTGCAAAAAATATTCCTGGGAAGAAAGACCCAGTCCACCAGCAAAAGGAAACTCCTGAGGGAGTGCTAGTGGTAAGGAAAGCAAGCTCAACGCATCGGTGGACTTGTGAGGCCTCATAATAACTACCGGGGAGAAGGGTGGAATAAACTAGCCACTCAGAGATGATGAGAACATGGTATGAGGAAAGGCCGGGGAAGCACCAACTGAAAGGCTGGACCTCAGGGATGAAAACTATTGGCTCATAAGGTCAGGAATGGCGACCAATTGTGTTCTAGGGGTGGAATGAAAAGCAGGGTATGGAAATAGAAAACCGGGAGGGAAAATATTTGATTGCCTTGGATATCTAGTGATGGGAATAGCTAGTGCAGATGAAATAGTAGGGGAAAACAAGGAGGAGACCAAAGACATAGAAAAGAGAGAAGAGGGAGGAAATAATACCTGAGTTTCCTGAAGAACTACAGTCGATACCACTCCTTCTTCATGCTGCGACTCCTCCCATCCAATGGACTCTCTCGTTCATGGCCACTTCTCCTCTGGAGAATCCTCAAGGTCCATAATAACCTTTAGCCCATGACCAGAACTACTTGGCCTCTTCCTACCTGATCTAGAGGAGTTGGAAGGCTTCGACGTTTGTGTGTTTGAAGAGTCCTCCTGTTGTGGATGTTGTCCACTAACAGTCACCTCATGTGTTAAATATTTTTCAGCGATAGGGGCGTTCTAGGTTACCTCTTCTCCATATTTCATGGAAACACTTCCTTTCACATATAACTTCTCAGAAACCGAAGGGTTTGGGAAGTTTTTGTTGTCTGAATGCTCATGCACCCAGATGTTGTCAAAACGGTTGTCTAACTCCACCTCCTAGAAAATCCTGTTTGTTGTCTTTATCTCCTACCTGTATGTCCATAAATCTCTAATTCTTTTGGGCTTCCATCTGAGCTTAACCAAATGGCTGCATAGGTACGAGCTCATCTTTTGATTTTGGCTAGGCTTCCCCACAACGTGGTAAAATTTCAGACACAATGATCGCCCCTCTTTAGTACGAAAATATTCAAGGCCTACATAAAATTTCAAATTCTCCTCTTCAATATTTATTTGAGGGTTCCACAATGGCCAAAGATGGTGTGGAATTTTTATGCCAACCTCCGACATATTATTTTTTGGGTTGTATCACCATGTGTCGTTAATGATCACCAACCCAAGATTATCCAACTTAGAGTACAATACCTTTGAGTTGTTAACTTTCGAGCCCTTCTTCTTTACTAGAGATACCGAGTAGAACATGACCGATAGTGTCAAATAGGAAGTCAAATGCCTTCCTCCCCAGTAGTCATTCTCAATGTTACACAGCTGCCGCAACACCTCTAGGCCCAACACTTTGTTGGAAACAATGTGCTGGAGTCAGAAGGGTTCTCAGACAAAACCTTGCATATAGAGAATAGTGAAATCCATAACAAAGGACCAATTGCAAGGCGGCAAGAGGCCTCTCAACCATGATTTTTTTCTTGGAAACAATCACATAGACATGCTACTCCTACATCTATCCAAAGCCCATAAAGTCAGATCTAGGAACAAATCTGAAAATACATAATAATCAAAAGTTTCGACAGGACGAGAGTCCATGTCGAAACTGGCTTCCTCGTGCCACTGTCATCAAAAATGGACAAGGCCATGAATTGCTTGAAATAATTAGGATTCTAATGTAAAATCATATAGACCAGGAAAGAAGAATGCCTGAATCTAGAACCAACCTCGAATTCATTCAACTATTGGATCATCTCATCAATTATAACCTTCACGAAGTCCACAAGTGGAGGCGTGTTGTTCCTCCTCATCATACATATGAGACTCATTTGGAATTCAAAGACCCCCTTGTCTGTATCAAGCCCACAAACCAGTGCTAACATAGAACATACAAAAGAAGACCTTGATTCTAAAGCACCCAAAGCAATTGGGAATTTGGGAGGTGTCGAAACATCTATCGGGTAAGCAGTCTCAGTATGATAAAAATGTTACGCCAACCAGAGAATTCTCCATTACTCCTACATCCTTTGAATGTCAAAATTTTCAACATTCTTGAGTGAGGGAAGTACGATGCATAACATATCTTACAGGGCTTGGGGACTTATAACTACCCTTCAAATTAGGGCCACTTATAAGTCTAGTCTAAGAATCGAAGCTTGTTGCGCATGCGACCACAATTTCTGGGCAAAAATGCGCTAGAGGAACCATGTACTAGGGAAGCCCACAATTCCATAAAAATTTGTGGAAAGGTTGTGACATTTTCTTCATCTTTTCACATGCAGCCTCCCTCAAGCTCTTAGGATTTTGAGATAACTCAGGATCCAAAACATTATCCTAATCCTCTGATATTAGGGCTTGATTTCTAGGAGAAATAGTACCAATTGTTTTCTGGTTCACTTGACAAGTAAATGTCCAGGATGGCTTTGTTGGGATGCTTGGAGTAGCATAAGACTCTTAGCCATATATCTTTACATAGGGTGTCGTCAATCTTCACTCATTAATATTCTCCAGGATCAGGGCCTATGTTGAACTTCTTGCAATTTCAGCCATTTCTTTGTATCCGTGAGAGGCTTCACAAACTTTGCAAATGACTTAGCTTCTAAAAACACTTTCTCTCTTTGCGAATGACTTAGCTTTTTTCACTCTTTGATAAATTTTCACAATAAATTTATTTTGCGTACCTAACCAACTTTTTGATTGTCGTGAAAAACAACTTAGTAAGTGTATGTGTCATCCTTTCACATTTAGTTGCTATATTAACCACCAAATTTTTCGTGCGATCCAATGAATTTATCAAAAGATTTGCCTTTATTTAGTCAAGACGATAGCTCATCATGCAGACACCTGGCCTATTTTTGTTTAATTCGACAACTTGAATGAAGCAAGTTGCGACTGTAACTAATCATTCACATCACTTCACATGCCGCAACAGTGATTATCAAGGCTTGATAGCACCATTTTCCTTTGACGTAATCATAGCTTGCCTCGTTGGGCGAACCCCGACCAATCTATAAATAGTGCCCTTAGTAACTTTGCTAATCATTATTACTTATTAGGCCCTAGTTAATCTTAGAAATTTCATCCTCTAGCTAGAGTAGCAAGCAATTATGGAGACACCAATTAGACTAGTTTACAAAAAGACCCAGGCCACATTTCTAGGAAAGGTTAGGTGTAGGCGCTTGAAGTGCATAACAGGCATAAAAAACCTATTATATGTAAAGGCAATCAAATGGGTCCTAGGAAAAGATTATGTAGAATATGAGGACCAATACAGGGTAAACACCAGCATCTGCTCTCACTTTGTCGCTTTGCTCCTGGACATGAGCGTTTCCAAACGCAAAATTCTGAAATTGACCAAGTGAGTCTTCCCTCAGCGTTACCTTGGAGGATTGGAGCAAGTAGTGCGGGCCGCCGAATTTGATTGTGGGGTCCCTTTTGCTCACAACCTACATCGAATTCTGCTGCATGGAGGACCCATGATAACCAGGCCCTTTCTGTTCGGCTTTGAGCTAGAAACCCATGAAAAACATCACTCCAAGGTTCGTGTTGGCTGCTACTTCCTGATGTAGATACATCCTTCTGAAACATGCAATGGTACGAGGATTTTGAGAGAATGGTGTTTCCTCACCTTGCACCACTGGTTGTTGTTGTTGCTAGTCCTTCCTCTGTTTGAGAATTGAGAAAAGATATTCCAAATTTTTCTTTTTGCCTCTTTGCTAGCCTTTTCCTCCTTGTAGTGGATATATATCTATGTTTTGATACATGGCCACTGGCCTCCACCATATATAATGTAAATTTTCCAGAAATAACATAAAACACATTTTTTCATATCTTGGCTCATTTACAATGTATCTCAATTTCTTGCAATACTATTGTCGTTTTCAAAAAGCATTGAGAAAACTCAAAACTTAAAGCAGGAAAAATAATTATATATTTACAATTTACAAACCCACTACATAAGCATAACTAATTAAACCTTTTAAGGTGTATTCCGTTAACTGGAATACCCAAGGAATTACCTTCCATGTTTTCTAACTCAAAAGAGTTAAATTGTTTGCACTGGATGATTTTAAAATGCCCTTCCTAGAGACTATCAAACTTTTCGTGTTGGCCAGGCTTTACCCCACGCTTGTTGAAGTTGAGCACCAAGTCCTCGCATTTAGCTCCTAGTTAGATGTCTTTTTTATGAAACCACTTCTTCACCACCCGCTGGCGGGTGTTCATGGCCTCGAGAGCATGCTCTCTTTTCTCTTATACTTCCATTAACTCAGAAAACCGTACCTCCATAGCACCATTCTGCTCGATTTCAAGAGATTTGAGCAATTGGAGAGTAGGGATTTCCATAGCAATAGGAAAAAATGCCTCCTTCCCGTACACCATCTCATAAGGGGATGTCTTTAGTATCTACTTAGGTGTGATACGGTATTCCCACAATGCTATTTGGAGGTTTTTATGCCACTCCCTCTGGTGTTCCGAGCCTATCCTTTTGATTAACCTGATGAGGTTTTTCTTTGTGGATTCTGCGAGGCCATTCCCCTTAGGGTAATAATTAGAAGAGGTTTTCAATAAAACCCCATATTTCAATGCAAATTGGCTCATCTTAGAGCCAAGTAAACCTTTAGCATTGTTGGAAATAATTGTTTTCGGCGGGCCAAATCTAGCTACCAATTCCTTGAGGAAGTTAACAATTTCTACTTTCGTTGCATTTTTTAATGGCATTACCTTTGCCCATTTGGTGAAGTAGTCAATTGCTGTCAATATCCACATGTGTCTAGCTGATGAAAAAGGTTAATCATACCAATGAAGTCCAGACCCGCTTTAGCAAAATTTTCCTCCACTACTATGGGTCTTACTGGCATAGTAACATTCTTTCTCTTTCCAACATAAAATTGACATTCACTGCAAGACTTTACTAATGAAAATGAGTCATTAAATAATGTTGGCCAAAAATAACCAACACATATGATTTTAATTACAGTAGTTCTTGCAAAAAATTGCCCTCCAGCTAGGCCGTCATGATATTAATCTAATATTCTTTTGGCTTGTTCCTCATTCACACATCTTAGTAGGACACCATTAAAATTTCTTTTGAAAAGTACTCCTTTTAAGAGAACATAACTTCTATTTTGCAATTGATATAACCATATCTTAAAGGAAGGGAGTTTGGTCAGATACCTTCCTATTTGTATGAAGTTTACCCTAGCCTCCAGCAAATTGCCCTTGGAGCTTTCTTCATTCAGTAACACAGGTTTTGAGACTTCGAGCTCTGTCACTGGTTCTTTGTTTTCGGTGAGGTACTAACACTATCCTTTTCCCTTAATAGTCTTGATAGGCCTGATCTAAATATCATACTCCAGGATCTTGGTAATCTAGTTAGCTCTTTTCTCGGTGATCTCTCATTCCATAATATATTCCCACACACTAGGATGTGGCACACAAAAAATCACCTTATTGCATGATATCAAGTGTCAGAACTTCTTAAGCCCTTTCACAATAGTGAAGGCTTCTTTTCTACAAAATTATACCTCACCTCATACTCCTTTAAGGTGCGCGAGTAGAAAGAAACATGAGATTATTTTTTATCCTCATCATCCTTCTGCATAAGTACAGTGGCAATACTATTGCCACCACCAAAAAAATACATGATAAAGTCCTTCAATAGATCTGGGTTGATTAATACAGGGGCTGAAGAAATAACCTCTTTTATAAGCTCAAAAGATTTTCTGGCCTTCACCATACACTTGAAAGTTTGGTCCTTTTTTAGCATCAAGGTAATTGGTCGAACGATCCTTGCAAATTCTGCAATGAATCGACTAATGAAATTGACCTTACTCAAAAAATATTGCACTCCTTTCTTGTTTACGAGTAGAGGAAGCTCCTGGATTGCATCAAATCTTTCTGGATCGATGGAAATGCCCTCCTTCAAGAAAACATATCCCAATAGCTTTCCTTAGGGGACTTTGAAGACACATTTCTTCGAGTTTAGAGAAATCCTGAATTCCTGGCACTTTGGGAAGACAAGCTCTAAATGATCAAAGTGATCATTGATGGATTTGGAAAACACTGTCAAGTCATCCAGATAGATAAGTATAATATTATGTATTAAATCCCTAAAGGCAATATCCATATCTCTTTGAAAGGTGGCTCTAGCATTTGAAAGTCCAAAGGGCATCTTAGCATATGCATATGTTCCCCACTTTGTGGTGAACACTGTTTTGTGTTGGTCTTCCTCCTTTACATGAATTTGATTGTAGCTTGAAAAACCATCTAACATTGAAAACATTTCAGAACCAGCTACGGTTTTTAGAATTACCTCCATAGAAGGTAGGGGTAATGATCCTTCAGGGATGCCCTATTCAAGTCTTAGAAGTCTACACATAGTCGTATATCACCATTCTTCTTTCAGACTGGCACTAGGTTAGACACCCAAGTGCTATGCTTGATTGGGAACACTAATCGGGATGAAATCAATTTATTCAACTCTTGTGAAATGAGTGACTCAATCTTCGAGTTCACAGGCCTCTATCTTTGATGAACCGTCTTCGCTCCTTCAAATAGCTCAATTGTATGTTGAATAATCTCGAGATCATATCCCTTAAGATTATCATATGACTAGGCTACTATGCTCGAATATTCCTCGCAAAAGTGCTTTAGCCTATCTTTATTCTTTTGAGATACTCCCTTATCGACCTTGACCTTTCTGTCTTCTATGATATGTGAATCGGTGTAGTCGCCTTTGTCAGCTACAAGCTTCCTTTTATCTTTCCTTGCATCATCAGAATAAAAAAGACTCTCCAAAGTGACTAGGCCTCTGGGGAAGCTTGTTGGATTTCAAATGGATTACTTGATCCCTGTAGGCTTCGATGATCTTTGGTTGCAACTGGTCAGAAAATTCCCTAGATGACTAGAGAAATGACGCAATATGAGCATCACTATTGAACACTTTCCAATCTTGATCATTGTTTGGAACAACAGGTCATACAATTACTCTCACTGCATATTTATTTTTTAACAACTTAGAGGCTAGCTCAAATTGAGCCTCGACAGTTGCCATTCGGTTAGCTTCAGAGTTCTTGTCCCTTTGTATAGCCTAAATATTAAATTCCTCAAAGCTTTCAATAAGATCCTAGACCCTATGCTGGTATGATCGCATACAAACATTCTTTGTAGCAGAAATCCCTTGGATTTGGTTGACCACCAATTCTGAATCTCCGAACACTCTTATTTTCTTTTCACACATTTGTTCTGCAAGGCTCAAACCATGGACAAGGCCTTCATATTCTTCTTTGTTATTCGAGCATGCGAACTGGAAGCGATAAGACCTCAAGGTCTTTTCTTCGGATGAAGATGTCAAACATATTCGTGCTCCAACTCCTACTCTGCATCTTGCTCCATCAAAGTGCAAAGTCCATAACTTTGAGGATGTTTCACCTCCAGAATCTATAGTAACTCTGGGCATTATCTTTCTTTCCTCATGTATGACATAGGTTCCGAGCCCAGTTGCATGATAATTTCCAAAAGGGTTCATGTCTATAAAATCATTCAACAAAGCTTCTCACTCTCTGTCCAGGAGATATTTGCTTCTTATTCCTTCAGAAATTCAACATTGAACCTTTCTTCTCGGGTAATTGAAGTATGTCCCACTTCAAATTTGATCAGGGCCTCGTCAACAACATGTTCAGAATGCAAAGTTTCCGACAATAGTTTCATCTTAGCTCCATGTTTGGTTCTCAAGATTAGGTGTGACCAATCTAGTGCTAGATATCCTCCAAAATTTGTTGTGAAATCTTGGGACAAACATATCCCGAACAAAGGAGGGACATCAATGAGTATGGTATCCTAGTGCAAAGTGATACTGGGGCATGCAAACAATGTCATAGGCAATCCCTTGATTACCCCGATGGTATCAACTTTATTTATGTCTAGTTGCATGACTCCCTTGTTAAGAGGCTCATTTTTTAGCCCCAAAGCATCAACTACTTGCTTAGGCATGACAGTGGTGCTAGCACCAGAGTCAATCATACAATTATGCAATAACTTGTCACCAATGATAAGAGCTAGAAAGAAAGGCTTAGGTTTAGGCTTACTCTCTTTTCCAGCATCGAGCTTTTCTTCTGGTTGATTTTTTAGCACTTTATCCAGTTCTAGCTTGAATATATTTTCTTCACTGGGTTGAATAGGCATCTTCACATCTTCCTCTCCTGACAATACTTTCTGTAATAGAACTTTTTGCTCTGGAATAGCCAGGATATCCCACAAAGAAACATTGGCAGAGCATTTCTTTATTTGTTCCACCACATTGAACTATGTTCATGACTGATGAGTCATGGTTGCTTGCTCCTTATGCCTCATAGCTGGTGTAGGCCTTACAATTGGTGTATATCATAGGAGCCTTTTATTTCAAAGGAGGTGGATTCAGAGATCTAGGAGTAGCCGCCTTAGACTATTGTGGCACTGACGATGGGCCTACCGACGGATTGGGCATTGACTCAGATGGACCATTAGTTGGCAGAGATGTGTTTCTTCGGTGAGTCTCTTCTTTGAACATGTGTTATAGTCTGATTGCACTCGAGGAACTTGAATTACATGAATGTTATTCGGAAATGCTGACTCTTCTCCTTCCATCCATGAAAAGAGCACTTTGTCTGGAACTATGTCTAACTTGTGATCTATGGACATCCCTTGCATTTGAGAAGTGTGGACTGCATTATCCATCTGTTGAGAGACATATGACTGGTCTCTGGGATTAGGTGCACTGCCTTGGCTAGGTTTCTCTGCAATCTTCTATTGCAAATTCCCTCACAGATAATTTTGGGGCATGTGTGCATCATTACAAGGAAAACACCCTGAATTAGCGTCTTTGGCTAAGTTATTCCGTCCTGCCACTAGCTCCTTACTTGAACTAGGATGGATGGTTTGCATTGGTAGGGTCACTAGAATAACTTGGTTATTTAGCTGAGCTTGAGTATTTCCGCATGATCTATCTTGCCACTAATTTGACTGGTAAGGATATTTTCCTCCTTGATAATTTTGGTAATCCAGTTTCTAATAGCTATATTGTTGTCGCTTCATGGTAGTCAATTCATTTGTCATAGTTCGCATCTGTTCTCTCATCTTGTTCATCTCGGCCGTTAGGGGATTAGGCACTCGAGCTACACTCGGCGTCATTCCTGGGTACATGTATATAGACTGGGGAGAAGTTGCAGGAGCGTTGGTTGAAGCTGCTTCAGCTTCCGTGACATTGAATTCGAAGAACAATGGCATGATGGGTCTTGGTGCCAAATTTCTAGCAGCAATAAGGTTATTATCCACAGTAATAGCAAGACCGTAAGCATCGGGTAGAATATTTCCACCAAGAGTCTATAGCATCATGGAAATATGAACATTAATGAACTTCAAATAGAACATGTTCATGCCAAATCTGGAGGCGACCGACTACCAACAGGAACTCTCTGCCAAGTCGAATGAAACCACACATTAAAGTCAGGTAGATATTTGAACGAGGAGCTCAATTTATGCTAGCTATCAGATGATATAGCGAAGACCTATTGCCAACATTCAAAAAATGCTCGTAAAATGAGGTTCCAAGATCGTCCAAAGTAGAAACCGTATTAGCTGGAAGAGTTCTATACCAGTTCAACGCCTTTCCTAAGAATGTGGTAGCAAGCAATCTTAGAGCTATGTTTTCATTAGAAACACCATGCACCAGACACACATCTTCCACATAGGGATAACTTTAAGAACCCTCCCCCCCTCGGCATAGGTGTAAAATCCTGGTGAATCTTGTATACTTCTCGATGAAAAATATTAATTTTATTGGTGATTTTTTTTGTTTTTTGAGAAAAAAAAATAATCGCCATTGGCAAATATTTTATAATCCCTGGAATTCTATGGAAAATCATTGCGAATTGCAATTTTTTTTAATCGAATAAAGTATTTTTCATTGGCGAATAAAATCGTTTTTCAAACCAGAATTTGATTTCCATTGGTGATTAAAACCCTTTTTCAAAGCAAAAAATATATTTTCATTGGCGAATTAAAATGAATCTCAAAATAATAAAAAAATCTAGTGGCGAAATAAAAATCATATGGGCCATTCGATGGATGAATGTAGTTGCATTTCGGAAGTAAATCTCTAAAGCACTAGACTTGCGATTTGAAACCTCCGGAATATCACTAGAATCGTTAGATTTCTAGAAATCAATGGTTGAGATTTTATTACCGTACAAATGGTTATAAAGTTATGTTTCTCAGCGATTGGGTGACCTCAGCGGGATGCACAACTTTCGAAGTGACAACTCATTTAATGAATTGTACAATGCCATTAAGGGATGTCTTCTCAAACACCAACTGGATAGATTTAACGTAATCTTTTAAATCCTCCAAAAGGATAGATCTTAAATAAGGTATTAAGGAGTTTTGAGAAACGGATTTAGTAGCAGATTGTCACTTCCTATTGGTAAAGTTAAGTGAGCCTGCATACGAGGAAAGGTGGCAGCATTTTGAACTCCATACTCAGAGTTTCCTCAAAATGGTACTTCTAGCTGATATTAGGGTATGGGAAGATGAAATTGTGGCTGTCATGCAACCAAATTTGAATTGGCCTGAAGAAGAGCAACTCGACATCATTTCCTAGCTATGTTCAGTGGCGTGGAAAGAGAAAACCTGCTATGCCGAGTACAACAGGGTAATTTTTGTTTTAGAAGAAGAAGAAGAATGCACTGAATTTCATAATTTTGTTATGGAAATGCAATTGGAACTGTATAGAGTCTCGACACCTCCAACAATTTAACAACATACATGAATCCTTTTTTGAATTGTGAATTTGTGACACATAATGATAAGGGGGCATAGTTTAAGCTTTTGAGTGCTTTTTGAATTTTGATTGTACAGGGTGTGGTGTGACAAGTCTGTGAAACCACATTTTTGGCATTAGAGAGATAAAATAATATATTTCTAAATCTATGTATTTATCAATGCTTCCTTTTAATTATGAATGAATTGTGTTTCTTCATGATAATTGTTCAATGTTTATCTATTAGTGGTAGGTCAAATTTAGAATAATTATTTTTTCATCTCTGAGACTTTGTGTTCAAATTAATTCATTTGTTAAAAGAGAAAATATTGCTTTTCTTTACTGATTGTCAAAAAAATGGACTTTGTGTCATTTGTTTAAAAATATTTTGCATCTACTTTCATGGTTAAAGTGACAAATGTGTACACCAACAAGAAAAAAGAGTTGCATTCCAGAAGTAAATCTCTGAAGCATTATACTTGTGAATTGAAACCTTCAGAATAACACATTAATCGTTAGATGTAGACATGTGGCGAGATAAAGGCCCATCGCTCATCA
This sequence comes from Sequoiadendron giganteum, assembly GCA_007115665.2. Lineage (NCBI taxonomy): Eukaryota > Viridiplantae > Streptophyta > Pinopsida > Cupressales > Cupressaceae > Sequoiadendron > Sequoiadendron giganteum. Next base: position 662,582,181 of record CM021102.1, read on the forward strand.
CTCATTCACTCTTTTCAATGCCTCGAATCTCGATGTTGTACATTTCATTTAATTGAAATTCTCAATCTTTTTGAAGAAAGTGTGGTTGGCAGTGGCAATGGCGGTGATTAATGCTATATGTGATATGAACATCCGAAGAAATTTCTTGGACAACTCATAGCTTTAATGAAACATGATTTGTAATGATTTCATATCGTTTGAATGAGTGATTTTGATAGCTTGTTAGCTTGAGGTAGAGTTCAAGTTGGCATGTAGCAAGACGCTTTTCTAATTATATAGGCTAGTAGCAGCACTAGTGGCCCATAAATATGTTGGAAATCATGTTAGTGTTCACATGTTTAATTATTATAATGTGGGTATGAATAAGTGATAATATTAAGTTGTTGAGAAACAACTTAATATTATTAATATCACATGGTTTGTTAAATGGGTAATGGTATTAGTGGTTCGTATATGTTGAGTTGTTGAAACAACTCAACATATTTAGGAATATTGTTTGGGTTGTTTCCTACAAAATAAGATTTGTGAATCCTATATATGTAATATGAATTGATTGAAATGTATAAGGAAACACATACTATATTGTTAATTATTAAGCTTCTTTGTCTCTACCATTTTTTCCAATATGGTATCAGAGAAAAAATCTCTTTTCTGTGGCCTATTATTTATGAGAGAAGGATAAGGCACAAGTATTGTTTGTGCAGGTGTCGTTGTCAGTAATTTCTTGAATTTGGAAGATGTGCATTTAGTTTATGTGATCTGCATTTATTGTTTGGAGATTTTCTTCCAATAGGGTAGCCTCAAATCAGTTGAGATATTGTGACCATGAATTTTGTGGGATTAGTTTGTTCTCTCTGAACATCCCATACTATTGATCGAGACAAGCAATTTGCATGAAATTTGAGAGGAGAAGCTAAGGACAAGAAATTTACTATCATTTTTCTTCTTCAAATATACTATCATTCAATAGCTCACATGATCATCTGATATCCAGGTTCGTGGATGGCATGAGTATTGCCAAGTAGGGATTGTAAAAGCACCCTAGCTAAAGGGATATTGACGCCAAGATTGTGTGGTATCATTTTGTTTGAAGCTGAAGAGTCGTGGCACTTTCCCTTGGGCATGGTCTCTTCCTTATTGACTCTAGGCTCCTCTTGATTGGGGCACAACCTGCAATCATAAGAGATCTGTGTTAGGCTTATTTCCACTCATAGGAAACACTCTTCTAGTAATGAAGGTGGTGATTTGAGCAGTGAATTCTTTCCTACTTAAGATCAGCCTGGAGTGTGTCTTGCTTTGTTCATTTCCTACATTGATTGGCAGCGTGATCTGCACCTACAGTCTGGTTGAGGGCCTAAGTTACCACCCATCAAAGTGGAATATTAATCTATTCCATTGATGGAGCAGTTGTTAAATACAAAGTCCATGGACTGAGCTCACGAATGGGCACCTATAGAAAGCCGAGAGAATTGATAATTGGTCATTATTTCCTATTCCTCCATGTTGAAATATCTTTTATGATTTGTGGGTGGTTTGGTAAAGTTTGACCATATTTTTTAAGTCATAGGTTGTTATTTATGGTTGAATTATTATTAGGTCATATTGAGATATTCTATGTCATAGTTTAAAAGTCAAGTTTTATTATTTTATAATTGGGTCCATCTTTATAAGTTTTTAGTGTCATCAAGTCTATCAAATTTTTTTAGAAAATTCAGTTGTAATTGGAGTGCATGATCGGTGGTACCCGAAACCCCTTGAAAAAAAGTTTACATCATGGGGGGGATATGTTTTTTTCCCCGTAATTGTTGGAATGAGCCTCAAAAGCCAAATTTGCTAATTAAGTAGCAAATCAATTGGAGGATGGAGGCATCGAAGGAAGGAGGTCAATAAGCGCCCTCTTGTCAGTCACCAACGACGGGGCTGCATAGAGCTATGGTGGCATTTTTCTTTTTTGTATGCACTATGGTATGATTTTCTTTTTAGTACTCTTGTTTGTGTGAATAAATGGAATTTCACATTGTGGGGGGAATAACAACCAATGTTCCATTCCCTTTTCACGCCAAAATAGCTAAAGTCAAAGGTAACTTCCAGTGGTAGTGGCTAAGTTGTTTGAGATCGAGTGGCAACGATCAATAACAGTGACTACAATTAAGAACATTGTGTTCTTATGGAATGTAATGTGAAACCTTTCTTAGTATGGGTTTTTTAGATTTGTGATATGTATGTTGATTTCTATATAACTTCCCTAATTTAAAAGCATAGTGGCAAACAAAAGCATAGTGTAATGCAGTTCATGGATCTTGAAAGGGTTTGTGGGAGGATCCAGAAAACCACACGAGGTGGACAGATGGTGGAGGTTCCTGTTCATGTCCAGGTTTGTGGTAAGCCTGTGTGAAAACTATGAAAGGTTGATGGGAGGTTCCTTTCGTTTTGAATCAAGATCATGAGCCATAAGAGGTGGTTTACTGTAGTAGGAAGTGCTAAGGTGGAGAATGTGGACATCATCGATATTGTAAACACTTGTATAGGAGAGAAGTTTGCTACAGAGATCCTTTGAATGTTGAACTTCTTGGAAGTATGGTCAATCGGTGATAAGTTCACTGGAAGTGAAAGCGAGATAAGTTCTTGTATGTAGGTGATCATGTGCAGCAAGATCCAGATAGCAATATGTAGACCTAAAAGTATGCATAGGCATAAGATTATGTTTCCAAGTTGTGCGATGATCTTTCTCTCCATGTTCACACTAAGGGGGGGTGTTGGAGATCATGTTAGTGTTCACATTTTTAATTATTATAATGCAGGTATGAATAAGTGATAATATTAAGTTGTTGAGAAACAACTTAATATTATTAATATCACATGGTTTGTTAAATGGGTTATGGTATTAGTGGTTCGTATATGTTGAGTTGTTGAAACAACTCAACATATTTAGGAATATTGTTTGGGTTGTTTCCTACAAAATAGGATTTGTGAATCCTATATATATGTAATATGAATTGATTGAAATGTATAAGGCAGCACATACTATATTGTTAATTATTAAGCTTCTCTGTCTCTGCCATTTTTTCCAATAAAATAGGGATAGTGATTCAGTGATTAGTAGATAGTGCCATAAGGGTTTTTATTTTCTAGGGTTAATAAGGATTCACGAAGAAGATGATGTAGTATTGGGGATACTATAAATTATCCTACCTACAATTATTTAGTTATAGAGTAATCAGTAAAAGATGAATTTACTTCAAGTTCAGAATGGGTGGAATTAGAAAGAAGTTGATTTGGTTAACCTAAATTTTCAGACGGGTTTTGAACCAGGATGAGGAGCTCTGATGGAGATAAGTGCTATCCCAATTCATAGAGGCTGCAGGTAAAATATGGGAGTAGATTTGTTTCTCCTCCTATATTCTAACAACTCCCATTTCCCTAGCATGGTTGGCTAGGCAAGCCCCATGCATTTATTTTCAAAGAGACATTTATATTTCATCTTCTATATGACTCTGGTTCTCGAAGGGGATAAGTACATTTTATATCTTCATGGCTCGCATTTCCCCAGGTCTAATTGGAACCCCCTTTGCCCAGCATGGTTGGCAAATCCACTAGCAGAAGCTTGGAATCATGAATTTATTTTCAGAGCCACATTTATTTTTAGAGATAGATGTGTAGTAAATTTTCAGCAACAAAGCTTAGAAATTGGAATCAATTTGTAATCCATTGTAATGAGCAAAAAATTGGAATGAATTATTAAATTTTGTCTATGTAAAGTACTAAAGTGACACACTGACATATGTTATTTATACAAAATAGGAGCTACAATGCTACTCATCTGTAAAAAGATATGTAATAATATGACATTGAAGTTAAGTTAAAATAAAATAAATGGTTGTGTTGTGTTATTCTTGAATCTTGATTCCTTGAATCTTTGTTATTCATTAACGTTTAAGAGTAAAGAGTTGTTTTCTGAGTTCGGAACTTCAGTGTCTATTAATAATTTAATATATTCAAATTAGTTTTTTTTCTTTTGAGAAATTAAGTAATATACTCTATGCAATATGCACTTGAGAATTCATGGTTACTCAAGTTTCAAGTTCAACCATTGGATGAACATTTGATGTATGGTTGTAATTACATTCCGTGATGAAATGAACAGAGCGACGGCCTTCCCAATTTAAACCTCCGGAATTACCCTATAGCCGTTAGATTTAGAAAGATCAACGGTTAAGATTATAACAATAGCAAACAATCAATATGAAAATTTTATGACGGTTTGGTCATTTAAATGCCTATTAAAAAAATTGTTTAATTTACAAATTTTTATATAAAATCTTTTATAAATGGAATATCTTGAAAAATTAGAAAACAATGATAATTATTAGTGATAAATATAAAAATCTACTGTTATAATTAACAATTAACAAAAGTTTCTAAAATCGTATTAAAAATAAATCTTGTTAAATATATTCTAAAAATTAAAAATAATTATGTTTTATTTTGAAAAGATTCTAAATTAATATATATTTTTATAATAATATTATAAATCACATATATTAATATAAAAAATGATAGCTATTAATATTATAAAAAAGTCAAAAGTTTCTAAATTCATATTAAAAATATTCAAAAAAGTTATATTCTATTTTCTTTTTATAATAAAAATTATAAAATGATATATATTATAAATTAAAATACTATATAATATTTTTTTACGGTTTAATAAAAATATAGCAAGTCAAACTATATGGTCTAATAAATTTTATAGCTATAATATACGGTCTAAAATTGAAAAAACGGTCAAATATTTAATAGACCATCAAATTCCAGGCCTGCTGTCAACTGTCAAGTGATTAATGTTTATTTTTAAAGTTAATATCATAAATTACTCAAGTTTCAATCATTGGATGAACATTTGATGTATAGTTGTAGTTGCATTTCGTAATGAAATGCACAGAGTGATGGGCTTCCCAACTTAAACCTCTAGAATCACCCTATAACCGTTAGATTTAGAAAGATCAACAGTTAAGAATTTTCAACTTGTAGTCTTGTAAACCTAACTCCTAAGACGTGTCATTCACTTTAACTTTCCAATTACGAGAAAAAAAGCATTTAAAACACTTTGCACTTTGAAATTGTATAGTGATTTTTAAAGTCTTCAATCTTCAGATTGCTCATTGGCCATTGCAGTGCACCACCCTGTTTTGAATTTGGATTCCACAGTTCCACTTCCAATAATGCCATTCCAGTTTTCAAGTGTCGGGACTCAAAATTTGGGTAAGTGAAAGAATTCTCGTGGCTACATTTCATCGTTTGACATTTCTTAAAATCTTATTTTGTGAAAGTTTGAAGTTTGGTTTTAGAATTTAGAGACTCAAGAATTCATTAAATTTAAGGAGGACTAATAGGTATTACTTATTAGGGAATTCAAATTTCACAACTTCACATTTGTACAAGCATTTCTACCACCAGTACCACTAGAGAAATGTCTGATAAAAAAATACATTATGCAGAATCGCTTAAAACCCCAGGTTTCATTGATGGGTACCATGATATTTATGATCCTGAAATCTATGGTAGGCATACCTCAGAACTCAGATTTTCATCTCAGAATAAGGCTGCAAAGCAAACAAAATTTGATAGTATCAGTGCACCGTGGGTAACTGGATTAGGGTGCATGATGTTACATGAAGTTTTCCCTTGCCCAGAATTTATCATGGTCTGTGCCAAAAATTATGATGATAAGAAAAGAGAAATTGTTAATAAAGATAACTAAGAAGAATTATTATCCATTAATGCAGAAGAACTTGGAAAAGTGTTGGGGTTTACAATCGAAGAATTTGGAAACCACCACATTGACCTATCAAAGCTTGGTAGTGATTATGAAGCAGTGGAAGAAAGGCTGAAAAATGATTTCTTAAATAAAATAGTTAAGGATAGAAAAAAATTGAAAGGTGATCATAAGCCTCCTTATAATTTGGATTTTTTTAAACCATGGGTTTAGGATACTATTTCCATGCTAGCATTTTGCCTCGGTCTGGATAGCAATTTGGAAGTGGGTGCAAGCCTCCTTGAAATGGTATATCATATCCATTATGCTGATGAACATGTCAAATATAATTATACTCAACACATTGTAGAATCCATGCATAATTTTTTTTAATGATTAAAGTAGGTTCCACGAAGACATTTAGGTTCACAACCTACTTGTGCTATCTTTTTCTATTCAAATTTAGAGGAATGTTTCAGATCAACAAGCTTCAGATTCAGCCCTAAAGTAATGCAGACGAAAATAAAATGGCTCTAGTATATGAATGGACCACTGAGATAAGGATGCATGATTCTCGAAGGAACTACAGTCATTTTGTAGACTACTTTTTGGCTCCATTGCATCAAGTAATTACAAATAATCCAATGCCTAGATTGCCTATGTCATGTAGAAACTACATGCAACTAGGAAAAGAAATACAACTGGTTGATTGGTACTTAATGGAAGAATATACTGTGCTAAGATTTTATGGATCGGAAGTACAGCCATACAAACTTCCAATACATGTGACAGAGTGCTAATGAACTACACTTTGTCAGTAAGCAAAAGAAGACCTTATTTCCTTCTTTACCTTTTTCATGTGGAGGGTTCACATTCGAGAGAAAAGAATTTAGTGTGGCACATAATATTTTGACTTTTTTAGCATTTGATGTTATCTTTCACTGGCAGTATGATCCATGTGACACCATTAAATCAATGATTGTGGCCAATAGGAATGCTGCAAATAGAATTCAACATCAAAGTAAACCCTTGCTTGAAAACTTGAGAAACAAGGATTCTTGGGATGAGGTCAAAATAGCAATGGAGAAAAGTGCTGCTGAGAATGGTATTTCTTTTGAACAATTGTCAGCAGAAATTATGGCATTGCATCGAAAGACAATTAGGACATACAACAATTTTTATGAAAAAAGTGATAAACCATATCTAGTAGAGTAAAAATTCTAGGTTATGTAGAGAAGGAACTTATAGATAAAAATTGGTCACGATAAAAAATTACTGCCTTTTGGTGTATGAGGAAGGACTTAGGCAATCCAAGAGCTCTTGTAGAGTATGAAGCTAACGAAGAAGATGAAGAGTTTAGCAAATTGTGGAATATAGAGCATCCTGATGAACATGATGAATCTAATGATGATATTGATAGGGAAGAAGAAGAACAAAGCCATGCCAATTACAAACCTGGTTTAAGTGAGGCCACAAAAGAAGAATATGCTTCAACATATACTTTAGGAGCAGCCATAATTGAAAAAATTGGTTATGAAGGTGGTCCTTTGGGGTCCAAAGGACAAGGAACTTGGATAATACCAAGTGTTGAGCATAGAAAAACAGTTGATAAATCTGGCCTTGGGCTTGGAGGTGAACAAGTAGACCAAGGGGATACAAGACAAACTCAATTTGTTAGAGCTTCTAGTCATCATCCTGATGGTCGGATACAATTAAAACTAGGACATGCCCTTGGTGGACAACTTAGTGCAATTGGGAGTGCCATTGGTGGTGATGGTATGGGTAGTAGTACTAGTATTGGTCAACATGTGCTACAACGACAAATTAAACACATTACTAAGAGGAAAAAAAAAAGATACCACAGAAACACCAGGTCATCAAGGCAATAAAAAGAGGTAAAGGATTTTGATAGGTCCAAGTCACACTACTAGTGGATCCACTAGTACCGCAAAGGAGTTATTTCCAGGCACTCCCCCGATTCCAATTAGTGTGGGTGTGACATCATTAGCAACTGCAAGTACTCCTATTCCTTCGCCATTCAAGCATTCAATTATTCTTGCCTCCTCAGGTTATGATTTCATTGAAGAGTTTAAAAAGAAATCAGACTTGAATAAAAAATAAAAGAAGCAACTGAAAGAGAGTGAGTCTGCTGTAACTTCAGAGCATGCAACAACCATGGTATTACCCACATTTGACACAAATAAAGAAATCATGGAGTACACAATTGTTGTTCCCATAATTCAAAACAAACCAACAAATCAGATGGATTGATTTGAATACATGGTAACCAATTTTCAATTGGATTTTTCTGGCCTGAAAAATACTGACAAAACTAATGTATCAAAGAAGAACAATGAATTGGTGTACACATCATTGCTAAAGCAAGATAGAGAGAAGAAAAGGTTGTAGACCCAAATAGAAAAGTTACAGGAAGACCTAACAAGTGAGAAAGCAAAGAGGAAAGCAGCAGACAACAAGAGCAATGAATTAGAAAAAATAATAATAATATATGCCTCTACATCTACAAGCAAAGAGGATAAATCAAATGAGAGAGAAGTGAATGACCTGAAGCGAAGGCTAGATGAGAGCAACAAGAAATATGATGAGGAAAAATCCACTTTAGAAAAATTAAGACTAAACATTGCGAATGGAAATGCACAGTGGGAACAAAAATTGGAGAAACAGAGAAAAACAAATGAAAGATTGGAGACAGAGCTGATGGAAGCAAAAGAATAAATTAAGACTTCTCAAAATAAGCTTTCTGCATTTTGTAGAGATACAATGAGGCATATGAAACAAAAGATCTGGGATGAAATAATGCAGAGGTTTGATCATTTGTGTGACATGTTTCAACTAATTGATGCTATTAGACAACATTATAAGAAGCTCAATAAATATTTAGTGGACAACAAAAAGGTGCTGGAATTAGAGAAATCTGCAAATCAAGTTCTACAAATAGTCTACAAAGCTAGTGACAATGATTTGAAATCAAAAGGGATTACTAATCGAATTGAAACCTCAATGAAGTTGTCATCTATCATTGAAAAGTGTTCAAGAATGTGTGGAACAAAGGAATATTTGCATTTGGTTGCAGACAAGATGAAGGTGGTGGATGAAAAGGTGAGGAACTTCACAGAGCTTGGTTTTCTAGAGGCTTTTGACTCAAATGAGTGATTCATTGGAAAGGATGGTTTTAGAAAGAAGATGGAAGGTGCAAGGAAGATTGATTTGGACCAGTTTCCTTAGAACCCAGATGTGAACTATTTGGATTCAATCAAAACACCGATAACCTTGAATGCAAAATTGATTGAAGAATTCAAGATAGGTTCCACTTCTAATTAAAATCATGAAATGTTAACAAAAATTCAAGTCAAACAACATCAGTTAGAAAAAATGGTAATTTCACCTCGTGAAGAGTGGAAGTTGCTAGAAAAGGTGATACAGTGACTTGATTTTTTATTTTCAACCTTTGATAATATGAGTTTCCAAGTTCCAACTTAGCTCTGTGCAGACTTGTCTTTGGGTATTGGCAAGATTTTGCATTGCCAATGCCAATATGTACTCCTTCATGTGAAATTCAATTAAAAAGCTCAAATTCAGACTTCAGTAATGTGATGATGTTCAATTATCTATATTATTTATTTTATCATTTGAACTATTGATGAACTTGATGGAACTTCTAATTTTTCTCTTTGAATTCCTCTTTGTCTTGACCTTGTCCTAGTCTGTCAATGTGTCATATTATTTGGGAAAGAACCTAAGGTTGGGGTTTTTATTTTAGTTTTCATGAAAATCCTAATGTCGTATGTAATACCTTGGGTGAAAATCTATTCAGATGTTACCTTTTTTGGGTGGGTTTTGTTGGTGTTTTTTAACATAAACCATTTTTGTCTCCTAATCTAAAATCATTAACAATTAATAGATAATCCCATCGAATAGCTCAACAGAGTAGGATAATACTGAAATAAGCTGGCCTTTCACCAATAATATCAACTACTTGGAGCATGGGATGATTACAACATTATTTCATAACTTATGATAGTCATTTTATTTGCAATTTGGCAGAAAGCTCTAAGTAAAGACATATAGACACAGGACTTCACAAACTCGTACAATTTAAACCAGTGCCATATACCATTGGGGAGTCAAATTCACAAACATTTAAAATTTAACAACAGATTAAATACATAGCATATAATTATAAGATCCCTGGAAATATTGCATTATAATAGTGTCAATCCATATCCTAACCCAATACTTCTTACTAAATCCCTTTACAAACATATCCATCCATGATTCCATCCAAGCATTTTAATTAATTCCTTGAATAAAAGCCAAAATGGAAAACATACACACCAGAGCAGTGAGATGAACACCATAATCCTTGATTATAATATTCAAAATTATGATATGTTTATACAAAGGAGAGACATGAGCTCGAAATATAACATCATAACTCAAATGCTAGTACTATTGTGAAACATCAAATCTTCATAGACCTAAAACCCCATTACCGAATAACCCCAAACCTAAATTGTATTAATATTGAATTAACTGGTTCTTAAAATCTGTTCTGCAACTATACCTAGACTTGACCTCAAAATATCTGACTTGCCAACCCCTATTTTTGGCCTTGAAATCCTTCTTATAGAAAACAAAGGAGCAAACAAGCATCGGGCGATAAATTACACATGTCATTGGTCAATTGGACCGTTATGTGCAATTCTAAAATATGATTAAAACCACCGAGTCCCAAAGCATCTTTCCATTGATTCCACTCATTACATAATAGTTGTTGCATTAGCTATATCTCAAAACTTGCGCCAAAAGGCGTCATGGAAGCAAAACCATAATTAGTTATACTATAACCACCGAGCTGTTAGTTGCCAGTAATAGACACTATTTTACTCCTCTTCGGTTAAGTACTTGTCCACCCATTTCTGGTATTCCTCATCCGTTGGCTAGTTAAAATTCACCACCTCGATCACCTTAGTATTGTAAGGTGTGTAGTTCATCGTAACTTGGTTAGCCTCTCTCTCAAAATACTCTAAGAATATGCTGGTATTAATTATTTTATCCATACTGCTCACCAACAAGTCATAGTCTGAGTCATCACAAATCAATTTGATTTGTGCATCAATAAACTCTTCTGCCCTATTTTTCCATTGCTGCAATGGCAAGATATTTCCCTGTGCATCTATTATATCTGGCAGAAAATTATCATTCCAGTCATCAAAACTCTTTGCTAGTTCTCTAATTTTTCTACTCAAATCATCAGGTAGGGCTTGGAATCCCTTGAATTATTTCACAAAATTTAGAGTAGGCTTCAATAATTGAGGCCTGTTGTCTGCATCAGACCTTGAAGCCTTAAACATAACATCTAAATCAGTGGCCCAAGGGATCCACTTCTCAACCAAAGGCATAACTACTTCTCGATCTCTGTTAATGCTTTTAATTCCACCCAAGAACAAAGAATACAAAGAATGTATAGATGGCAACCTACAATCAACCTTCTCATTTAGATGCCTCAAAATGGTGTCAACCACCTCATTATGTTTAGAAAATACATCATCCTCACTTGCCTTTAGGGTAGCCTACAATTCTGTGATTTTATTCAACATTTGCTTCATGGTAGGATCCATAGAATACTCAACTAGCTCTGGTGCAGGGTTGAGAGCAGGTGTCCTAATGGAGGACTTAGGAGTAGAAATGTTTGGGATATTAAGGGGAACTGACCCTGAAGTAGTGGGTAGTGCTCTGATACCAGGGGCACTGGAGGATTCTCCTACTACCCATATTTCAATCTATCAACTTTAGACTGCAACTCAACATTCCTCTGTTGTATTCTACTATATTCCCCAATTATTACGTTGTATTTCTCCATCAGAATATTCTTTTCAGCTTCCTCCCTTTCAGCTATCTTTTGGGCCAATTCGGCCACATTCAATGTCAAGCTTGTGGCTTCTGTTGTTGAGGTTTCAGAAGCTCTCTTGATGATGAGCCCTCCCCTTAGAATTGGGCCAATGTCAACCAGATTTGGTTTTCTACCATCGGGTGCCAATGCCCTTATGGCCAGAGTTTCATATTCCTCACTAAAAGCAGAGTCCTGCAGAGCTGCCTTAACCTCTTCCTCACTATTTTGCACATGATGCTTGGACTACAGGATAGCATTGAATGCTACAACATCAACTATGTCCCATTTAGGTAGAAGTAAGACACTAGCCTGAGTCACAAGTCTCCTTCCTTCCTCAGGAGTAATGCTGTTGAATTCCTCCATTAGTTTGGCCTTAACTTCGTCATCATTCTCCTATTCAGACCTATCATGTCTTGACTCTCTACTTCTCTTGCATTTATCCTAATACTCTTCTAATTTCATTCTCCAAATTAACTACAAGAATACAAGAGTCTTCATGAAGGCATCATCATTCAGGAATGCCTTGCAGGCCTCCATCCTGACATCCTCTACACACTACCCCTTTATATCTATATCAGTTAACACCAATTGTGTTGATCTAGGAGGAGCGGGGATACCAACCTGCATGTCTTGATCAGTTATAATTATTTCATCTATCAAAGCCTCTTGTGTTTCCTCAACCCTTTGCCTCTTTAGGCTTGGCTCTGATAGTAACTTTATAGGATCATTTCTCGGTGGTGAATCTAGGTCCACAATCCTTATCCCTCTAGGTTTCTTGATCCCTTGACCCGGTTGTGATGATGCTTGCATTATTTGTTTTCCCCTTTTATCTCCTGCCTCCTCATCACTACTATCATCTCTCTTCCTCTTGTATAGAGGCCTGTCCTCTAGTGGCTAATAAGTTGGCCTTGTTTCTTCAGGCCTCGCCTCCGGTCTCTAAATTCCCAAGTCCACTTCAAAATTGACTTTCTTGGTTTTCAAGGTGCTCATGATATCTTTGAAGTTATTCATTAAGAAATCTATTCTTTTGTGAAATGGAGTGAACTCCATCAGTGGATAATATTTTGGATCCATTTTATGCACCATAGCCAGCAGTTTCTCATAGGCAATCCATTTCTCTTTATTCAATTCCTACCTGCTCAAATCAAACTCATTTCTGATTAGATCCTAAGGAAAATTGAAAACATGTGCAAACCTGCCACCTTTAATTCATTGCTTGAATAGGGCAAAGAATCCCTCGGGGTCATGCTACCTCTTAGATCCACTCTTCAAATGATAATCATCAAAAAATCTTCCAAAGTGGATCCATCCTCCCTTGGAAAAGACAAAATCTGAAACAACAGTATAATCAGGGAACAAAGTCCCTTTTCCTTTCCTTGTCAAATTATCCTCATGAATGCAACCTAGTTGCCACATGACCTCGACAAATCCCATCCTTGATGGTACATTATATGGGAGAATGTGAGGAGCTCCCTGGAAATCATAAACCCTTAGGATAGTGCTTACGGGGTATAAGATGATGTCACCCCGATTGTGGAACACCTTCAAATTAGGCTTCCTCACTTTGGGTCGGAGGAAATCATGCAAATCCTCAGGGACCCTTGGCACATTTACCACCAATATAGCTCTAAGTCTGGAAGCAAAACAATTATCAAAACTGCACAAAGCTAGCACCTCCCCTGTTGCAAGACAAATCTGCACTCCAAACTTGTACTGGTAATCTTTCTCCATTCACTTCTTGCCTCAACTCCATTTTCTCTGGGAAGAAGTCGGCATTCTTGTACAAGAACATATGCATTAATAGGGAGTACCAAAAGAAAGGAGTACCAGTGTCCCCCATATGCAACTTCAAAAAACCCTCATGTATCTTTTCAGCAAGAAAAGATGCATAGTCGTACACTACAGAAAAATGAGGATGCTGAATCTGAGCCCCCATAAACATTTAAGTAATGGGCATCACGGTATTAGGGCTAAAACCTAAAATCTGGAAAAGTGAATAAAATGTTGCCAAGAAGTGATCAGCATAACAGCTCAGCCTGGAAGGCTTCTGATCAGTTGGGCTGATGTGAATTGTTGAATTGCTTGCCTTGGCTAAATGAGGAGGAAGCAATTTTGATCTGAAAAAAGGCTGTGACCTGGCATATTCCTGCTTCATTTTCTCAAAATCTACCTGGATTAAGAATGGGCTATATTCACTCAAATCGAAAACCTGTTGAATCTCATCTGCATTTATATTCAGTAGAACCCCACCATCATTATCCCTGATAATCCTTGTAACAGGATCATATCATGTTGCCACTGCTCTGAGTAGGTAAATATCAGGATGTACATTTCGTACAACTAGTTTCCCCATATCATAGTTCCAACCATTACAAAAAGGATGAGGCACATTTCTAGGACCATTATTTGGACCCTAGCATTTGCAATATTATAGGTTTTACACCTTAGTCCCTCGCCTAAGGCTTTCCCATTCATTAAAACCAAACCCCTCTTCTTGTCATTCGTTGATAGGGGGAATTGATCTAGGAAATCATCATATAAATTTGTTTGCAAATAATCAATATGGTCAGAATGCTGCTTTGATGGCACCATTTCAAAAAACCAGGGCTTCTCCTAAAATCAAATTCTTGAACAAACTAGGGCTACCCAAAACGAAATTACACTAGAACTTTGCAATTTCCTACAATTCAAAAGAACCAGTAACCTTACAGTCTTAATCAACAAGACCCCTGACCAATACAATACAACCCTCTACAAAAAACACATTCAAACAGAAACCGTGGCATAAAAGGTAACTCACAGGATTATGCACCTTGTAGAAAACCAAACCTCACTATAATTGCTTGAAAAACTCAATCTAAATGACTGCTTTGAAAACATTTGAATGCCTTTGTGGTGAAGATAAAATGGAATTAACTACTTAAAGCTGATGAAAAATGGCCAGTAGATGTCTCATCTGCCATTAAAGCTCACTTGCATGCCGCGCCAACGGCTTCAATTGTATTTGATGCAAATTTAAATCCTCGTCGTTGATCTCTTGTTCCTATCAGATCATCAATGATCAAATGGCCATCTTGAAAAGGCTGACAACATCTCCATGTCATTAACGAGGGCCCACCATAATACACAGTGCCAAAGGAATACACATGGCGTCTGCCCGTGATATCACAATCACTAAACACCCTTCACTTTAGGATCATGTGATGGCAGGCAACCGTTGATTTGCTCCATCAGCGATCATGATCATTCACAATAGTGAGCAGCACCAAAACCTATCCGTTGAGCAACTTTTCATCAAGGTTAAAACATCGTCGTCGATCTCAAGCACGTGCATCTCACATCTGGTTTAGTAACCCACTCTATAACGTACTAAAGTCTAATACAAATATTAAGCACTTTATTTACTCATTTTCAGCATCGGTAGCTTGGGACACGTGGCGCCTGCCCATGATATCACAATCACCAAGCAAGCAACGGTGATGTCATCATGAGATCGTGGGGAATGGTCAAGATCAACCGTAGGGAGATCAACGGTCACTAAAAATAACCCCTACAAAATAATATAATTACTTAAAATAAAAGAGGGGAAGGGGACACCGCCTAGGAAAATGACAAATGATGGCTCAAAGTTGTTCTAAAACACAGGGCATAGTCTGACCAAAACTTGAGAAATAAAAGATCAGGCGAAATATTTAGCATTTTTATTAAAAGGGGCCCGACCTAGATGATTCAATGGGACATAAGTTGTTTTGAAACCACCCTCAAAAAGGTAATGTTAGAAAAGATCCAACCCAAAGATATACACTATATGGCAGGTTACTAAAGTGGCTAAAAGATGCATGTGCTCAAAATCAATGGAGGTGTTATAATCTTGATGAAAAAGTTGCTTGATGGTTATGTTCAACAACAGTGACTATTATTAATGAACATTATTGCTGATGATGGAGATCAACGGTTGCTTGCCATCGCGTGATCGGAAGATGCAAGGTGTTTATTCATTGTGATATCACGGGCGAGAACCATATGTATTCCTTTGGTGATGCATAGTGGGGTGGTCCCTTCGTGTTGAGATGGAAATTACATCAGCCTTTTTGAAGGCAGTTGTTCGATGCTCTAACGAAAGTGAAGGATCAACGGTATCTTCGATTCATCCCCAGAAAAATTAGGGATATCTTTTAAACTAGAAGTGGGGATTTGAGCCCATATTGTAGGAGGCACAGGAGCTTATAAAGGACTACCAGCATCGCAAGCTACATAATTTCTAGCGGTCATAGGTGCAGGAGACGAAGGAGAAGGGGGAGGTGAAGGACTACCTTGTCGACCTCTTGGGTGAATAGAAACTAACGATGGTACGAGTAGGCTAGGGAATCTTTTAGTTTGTGACCTAGTTATAGGCCTATGGCTGATACACACTTATATATCAAGTGAACATGCTAGTTCACGTCCCATCGGGTGTGCTAGAAAAAGAACTGTTGATGCAAAATTTTGTAGGGGGCGGTTGTCTTATGGGAAACTTAGCTACTGGGGGAAAAAGTGCGCTTAGCTAAGTGACCTCTGGATTTTATCGAAGCCGACTCTTCACTTTTAGTGGGGGAGGTAAAGGTTAGAAAGATAACATGAAATATTAAAATCTAGACTAAAGGCCATGTGCCAAATCATGAATGAAAATACTTGAGCACAGTGTCGAAAGAAAATGCTCGAATAATAAACTGTTGTCTATCAAATAGATTATCCAAAAGCACTTCAAACATAAGAATATCCTTTAATTGCATAGCATAATCTAATACAACTTCAGCCAAAATAGAAGAGTCAAACATGATTTGTATTTATTAAGTTTTAGAAGATTACAAAAGTTGAAGAATAGACATTCATATGCTATAGGAAAATAAAAGCACAGTCTAAATATCTTATCAAATGCATGAAAAATAGAAAAGGCTGAATTGATTGGCACAATCTGCAAACTTCAAGTTGAATAAAAATATTACAAAGGCTATTCCCAGTGCTCGAGAATTTTTTAGTCTATCCAACAACAACCAAATAAAAGGGAAGAAGAGTTGCTTAAATAAGCTAGCCCACTACCTGAAAGCCACATTGAGAAATATGCCCTAGCAAAACATTGATGTTCAAAATCTCCTCGAGCCAACACCGAATAGGAAGATCGCCTAGCAGCACGCTAGCAAATCCGTCCTCAGAGAAAAGATGGCCATGCAACAATAGCGAAAGACATGTGACATCGAAGAAGAAAACGTGACAGAAAAAGAGAAAAAATGACATAGATGGAAACTCCCAGATAACCAACACACAAGAATACACCACATGTCGAGCACATGGAGCTTGGAAAAATAATCAGGGATGCCCCAGCAAAAGTATTTGAGAGGAAGCCACGTGGGTGATGCCGAGCAAAAATGACTGCATAGTGGGCCCAGCTCGAGAAACGGCCACATAAATCTACATGTTACACACATAGAACTCAGTAGAGGCAAAGTGATACAAAGTGGCAAGGATCCCCGTTAGGAGGCCACATGGAAAATGCCAAAAATTTGTGAGCATTAAAAGAGAAGGCGGAGCCATGAAGGAAAGATAACCACAAAGGCTAGTGGTTCATGTTCAATAAAGTTCACAGGTTACTCCTAGGCTTGTTGTCCAGTTAAGGGAGGGAACTAGTACTTTTCTTAATGATTTTTGCTACCTTAGGATTGTGTTAAAGATATAGGTTATCCTAGGGATTAAGCTTACCCATGGAGAGGGATTACCTAAGCATAGATATAATGACCTTAAGTCAAAATGATCTTGCTAAATTGTAAGTGAATGGTAGACCTTCACTCGAAGTACTGAGTGAGAAAACTTTGGCCAAAGTATTGTGATTGCTCGGGGCTCCACTACCAATTCACTATGTCCATTTAAATGCAGGAAGGTTCCCTAGTGTAGGGTTATAAATCCTAGTCATGTAGGGCACAAAACTAAGCTCAGTGTGGTTTGTCATATGGGGTTACCCAACCAATCTTTTTGTCAAAGGGTAGGGCCATCTATCATTGATAGATGTGTGGGGGACTACATATGAGTCTATGGTTGGCAGAAAAACACTTGAGTGATGCTTATCCTCCTCAAGAAGCAAACAAATCAAAGGTTTTGAAAGGTGGATTATTGGACCATCTATATCTTATTCTCTAAAGCTCAGTGGAGCAATGTATGTATCTTGTAACCATTTACATGTAAGAACATAATCATGATATTATATCTATGTTTTGGAAAGAGTTTTAAAATTACTTTGGAATGCATTGAAAAATTAGAATTTGTGTTAATTCAATTATACATATAAATTACATTATGGGAAGAGAAAGTCTTATTGATATGTCATGGCGTTATGATTTACTCACTTAAGGTGAAAACATTGGAAATTTAATTGTGAAGAATATCAGGGTTGTTATAGATTTATGGAAAATCTTGTCACTTCAGCAAATATTGTAAGGAGGAGAAAAAAAGTCATTCTTGGATTCTGAATCTAATAAATCCTCTCAAGATGATGGAGATTCTTTTTTATTTGCCTTGGTAACATATGCATTGAAAGATGTGTGGTTGATAAAATTGGCCTGTGCTTCTTTCCACATGACTTCACATCATGATTGGTTCTCTAAGTATCAAAGATGATGGTGGGAAGGTGTACCTAGGTGATTATTCTTACCTAGAAATTTCTAGCCATGGAAGAGTTAAGATGAGATTCCTAGATGGTAGAGTGAAGGGGATCAATGATGTTGCATATCCCTTGGTTTGGCATGAAACCTTAATTCTCTAAGTAAGTTAAATGATGTGGGTGTGTAGGTTGTCTTCTCGAATGGAGGATGCAAGATGACAAAATGAGCTATGGTGCTTACTAAGGGTATTTAGATAGGTACTTTGTTTCAACTAGATGCATGCGCAGTTTAGTGCAATAGTTCTTTTGTAAAAAGTAATAAAATAGCTTTTGAGTCACAATCCTCGCCATTGGAACTAGAAACAAAGAAGAAAGTTGCCTCCACTTCTGACGATGATGCTTTCTAGGTACCCAAGGGTTCTCATGATTTGGAGATGAAGTTACCTACTGAGAAGAAAATTCTTTGACACTAAAGAGTTGGTCACATTGGTGAAAAGGGTTTGAGAACCCTAAAAAATAAATGCCTTGTTGAGGGGCTTGATGATTGTAACCTTGATTTTGATTTTTGTGAACATTGTGTCTATGGAAAGCATAACCATGTTTAATTTTATCACAATTCTCACAAATCTTTTGGGGCTTTGGACTACATGCATTCTGATGTTTTGGTCCTATAAATGTTCCTTCATTATCAAAATTTGTATATTTTATTTCTTTCATAGATGATTATAGTAAGATATTTGTTTATTTTCTCAAAAATTAAAGTTAAGTCTTCAGTTGGTTTAAGGAGTTTAAGGCCTTGGTAGAAAATTAGACTAGTAGGAAGATTAATAGTTTGAGGAGTGACAACAGTGGTGAGTTTATTTCCACATATTTTGATAAGTTACATAAATATCATGGGATTGAAATGCATAAGGCAGCTCCATATACCCCTTAGTAGAATTGATTCATGGAGAGGATGAATAAGAAGTTGATGGAGAGGGCTAGGAGTGTGCTAAGTGGGGTTGGCCTTGAACAAAAGTTTTGGTTTGAAGCTATTTCCATTGCATGCTATCTGGTTAATAAATCTCTTATATTAGCTCTTGTTGAGAGGAAACCTAAGGTTTGGTCGGGTAATAATCCCTCATTGATACATCTTTGTGTGTTTGGTTGCAATGTATATGCATGCCAAGGGAGAAAAGGCTGAAGTTGGAAAACAAGGTTTTTAAGTGTATCTTCATCAGATATGGTATTGGTGTGAAAGGGTACAAGCTCTGGGATCTAGTGGCTGAAATTATTCTCTATAGTCAAAGTGTTATCTTTAGAGAGATGAAACCTCCTTCCAATATTTTGTTTCCTACAAAAGAACATAAAAAAGATGTGGTTCAACTTCCTCTTTCAACCCTAAGAAATTTGAACCAAAAGCCCAAAATGGACCTGATGATGAGGAGAGTTCTAGAAGCTCAAAAAGATCATATGAAGAAGAACCTCCACCTCAACCATTAAGGAGGTCCACTCATATCAGGCAACAACCTAAAAGGTTTGGTTATTCACTGTTGGATTGAAATTGTATTTTTGCTTTGATTGCTAATGTTGATGAGTCAAGGACTATGTAAGAGGCAATGGGTATGAGTGATGTATATTCCTAGATGAAATCCATGGATAGGAGATTACTACATTGAAGAAAAATAACACATGGGATCTAGAACCTTTTCTTGAAGGATGCAAGCTTGTTGGATGCAAATGGGTGTTCTTGAGAAGAAAGTTGGTCCCGATGGCAGTGTTGAGAAGCATAAAGCAAGTTTGGTCATAAAGGGTTACTCATAGGTGGAGTGGATAGATTATGGTGATATATTATCTCCTATTAAAAAGTTAACATCTATTCAGTTCCTATTATTTCTAGCAACATCATATGATTTAGAAGTGGAGAAAATGGATGTGAAAACAACTTTCCTTTATGGTTACTTGGAGGAAGAAATCTATATGTCATATCTTGAATAGTATGTGGTTAAAGGTAAAGAACATCTAGTATGCAAGATGAAAAAGTCTTTATATGGTCTTAAGAAATCTCCTAGGATGTGGTACTAGAAATTTGGCACCTTTGTGTTGAGTTTAGCATTTGTTAGATCTAAATAATTTCATTATGTTTACTATAAAATCTTAAATGATCTTATTCTCATCATTTCATTGTATGTTGATGATATGCTATTTTTTGAGAAAGATAAAAGTTTGATTTCAGATTTGAAGCCTTAGTTGTCATCTCAATTTGAAATGAATAATTTAGGTACAACTTAGTATATCTTTGGAATGGATATTAGTATATCTGGAGCTAACATAAATCTTTGGTTAATCCAGACTAAGTATGTGAATGCAATGTTGGAGAGATTCAACATGAAAACTTGTAGACAGTTAGTTTTTCATGTCTTGCAAGGGGCAAAGATTTTTGTATCTAGGATTGTTCAAAGTATCCTTTTAGATGGAGGAAATGACCAGAGTAACCTGTTGTAGCGTTGTAGGAAGTTTGATGTATGTTAGGGTTTGTATGAGGCCAAAAAATACCCAAGCAATGGGAGTCTTAATTTATTTTATGGCTAATCTTGGATGGGTGCATTAGGATGCTGTTAAGAGGGTTTTTAGATACTTGCAGGATAATTTCGAGTATGCCCTATGTTTTCATGGTTGTCCTATTGTGCCTCAACATTTAACTTATATTTGTGGGTTTGTGGATTTTGATTAGGTATGAGATATTGACAATAGAAGATCCACCAGTGGATATGTATTCACAATTTTTGGTGGTACCATTATTGGGATGAGTATGTGGCAGGCTATAATCACTTTGTCATGAAAAACAAATAGTACATGAAATATACTCATGCTTGTAAGGAAGCCATTTGAATTAATAATTTGTGTTAAAATGTTGGGCTTTATGCAAGACAAATTACTATTTTTTGTGATAGTCAGAGTGCCATTTTTTTGGCAAAGAATCTTTCTTTCCATGCCAAAATAAAGCATATCGATGTGTAGTTTCATTTTGTTCATAATATGGTGGAAGATGGGAAGGTTAAATTGGAGAAGGTTGACACGTTGACAAATGTTGCAAATGCATTGCCAAAGCTAGTGAGCGCAAATAAGTTCAAATAGTGTTATGGCTCCATGGGCATCTCAACCCCAACTAGATAATTATAGATGACTCTTGAAAGGTCTTTGACAAGTGGGAGAATTTTTGGATTAAGGTGTTTTTGGTAGATGGTCAGCTCTCCCCTCGAGATTTGTGACATGGCTTAACCATCTCCCATGGATTCATTAACTTTGACGGTTGTATCAGGCATTAACAAGTCGATCTTTTGGTGCAACGACAACCATTGGGCCAAAAAGTGGTATCAGAGCTAAAGGTGTTGGATTTGAATCCCCTTGGGTAACATTGAGGGGAATATTGTTGGCAGATTATCAACACTCCCCTCAAGATTTGTGACAGCGCTTAACCACCTCCCATGGATCTATTAACTCTTACAGTTGTATCAAACATTAATAGGTTGATATTTTGGTGCAATGACAATCGTTGGGTCAACAAGTGTATCAACATTTGCAAGTCCTAGCATTTAATTTTAGTGATTAATTATTTATTTTATCTTAATTTATTTTTCCTACTAATATTGTGGCACTTTGTGGGACCTGCTGGTGATGTGGCATCCTACATGGAAGGTGACATGCACATTTTGGAAGCTAATTTCAAGGAGATAGGCATCCAATTTTGAGGACCTAAATTTGGGGCTATAATGGTGGTAATTTTCATAAGTTTCTATGTCATAAATAATGACAAACTATGACAACTTGTCATGATGGCATATGATAACTATAAGAGTCATGCATGGTAGCTATAAGCTAAATTGGTGGAGGTGGGTGTCCTATTTTGTGGGGCCTTATTTTACGCTAATTTGGTGGAGTTTGTCATACACCATAAGTTAATTATGGATAATTATGACAAAGATTATCGTATGATAGGTTATGACAATGTAAGAGTTGATTATGAAAAATTATGATATGCATGTTGGGTGGCACCTTGCATGTGAAGATTTTAAGCATCTAAGTTTGTTATGAGCTCTATAAAATTTTGTGGTGTATTTGGAGTTGTATGATAGTGTACTTTGTAGGTATCATTTTGAATAGGTTGATGAAAAAATCTCTTTCAAGGAGTGTAGAATTTTCAGGTTGCCAATGGGTTGCTGAAGGAAAGGAAGATTACCAAAGGCTTCCAATGGAATAATAGATGGTGTTGTCGATGGGTTGACGATGAGAAAGAGGATTGATGATGATGATGACATTACCCATGGGTTTTTGAAGGAAAGGAATATTGGAAAATTCCAATAATGGTGTTGCCGATAGATTGTCGAAAGCAAAGGAGGATTGTCAAAGGCTGATAATGGCATCATCGAGGCTATCATTGATGAAATTGTTGATGGGTTATTGAAGGGAAAGAGGATTGGCCAAGGATAACAATGGCATCACCGATGGTGGTGCCGATGGGTTGTGGAACCAAAGGGAGAGAGGCTTTCCCAAGGATGATGATGACATAGACATGGTGTTGTCGATGGATTATGGATGGAAAGAGGATTGCCCAAGGTGGAAAGATAATTTCCCAAGGTCGATTATGGCATTGTTGATGGAGAGTTTTATGGGCTGGAAAACTGAAGGGAAAGAGGATTGCTTGGTGGTTTGGTGAACTGATGGGAAGGAGGATTGCCCAAGGTTGATGATGGAATAGATGATGGTTTCATGAATTGGTTGTTGAAGGGAAAGAGGATTTTCGAAGGACAACATGATGGTGATGGGTTGTCGAAAGGAAAAGATGATTACTGATTGAACGCTAATGAAAACATCACTGATGGTGTTGTTGATGGGTTGTCAAAAGGAAAGAGGATTGGTGAGGAGGGTTGAGGATGGCATCGTTAATAGAATTGCCAAGGAATTGTTGAAGGAAAGGAATAATATCAAAGGTTGATGATGGCATTACCAATGGTGTTACTGAGACATTGTTGAAGGATGGAATTGTCAAAGGAAATGAAGATATTTTTGGAAGCATGTTTTCAACCAGAAATACCATTAATTCTCATATAAAAATAATTTTATTCCCAAAATATAGTTTAGTTTGGTGGGATCAAAAACATAATTGATTCCAAAAAACATAGTTGGGTCTTGAAGAATTAGATAAACAATTGATTCCAAGATTAGACACACAATTGATTCCAAAAACATTGTTGGCTTTAGTAAAATCAAATTTAAAACATAGCTGGGTTTGGGTTTGGAAAAAGATAACTCAAGTCAAAATTGAGGATGGAATTCTACTATTATGTTAGCATATCAGTGGGTGTGACGTACCTTTTATCAGTTGGTAGCCTTTAGGTTTTCCCCTTAAGCTCTTTCTTTTTCTAGTATGCATTCAGCTCATGCCCAATGCTCGACATCTAATGAAGGCAACCTTAAACATTAAAAGGAATATTGTTGAAGGTTGACAGTGGAATTTCCAATGGCATTGCCTTTCTGAAGGAAAAAATATTGTCGAAGGCCAATGATGGCATGGCCCAAAAAAAGGAGGATTATTGATGGAATCACTAATGGGTTTCCAAGGTTAACGATTGTGTTGCTAATGGTGTTGTCAAATGGAAAAGAGGATTTGCCAAAGGCCAATAATGGCATCACCATGGCATTATTGATGGGTTGTTGAATGGAAAGAGGATTACCGAAGGACGATGATGACATTACTAATGGGTTGTTGAAGGGAAAGACATTGCCAAAGGAAAGGAAGATTGTTGATGGATGATGGCATTATCGATGGAATTGCCCATGGGTTGCTAGAAGGAAAAGAGGTTTGTTGAAGGTCAACGATAACATCATTGATGGCATTGTCGAGGCATAAAGAGGAGGAGGATTGTTGATGACCAATGGTGAAATTGCCAAGGTATTATCGAAGGAAAGGAAGATTTCTACACCCCATTGTGTTATTACTTATTTACTTTTACCTTGATGGGTTAAAAATGCTTATATATATATATATATTTATGATTGTCTTATATGAATCTTGATGAAATATAATCACTGAATATTTAATTCAATTTTATGATATATAATGATTTTGACAATGAAATATATGATGCATATGATTATGTTGTTACCAACTAATTGTTATGATGTATTAAGCTAGATGCAGGAATAGGCTTGAACCTCTAGAAGAGAGGGGGAGTATCAGTTAGGAGAAGAACTTGGTTTGGTAACCTTGATGAACCTAGTTGAGCATACACACACTCACACGCTAGTTGGTCTAGGTTGAGTCAAGCTAGTTTAGGTGATTAGTAAGTAACCTTCTGTCTTGGTTGTGAATGTTTTGTATTTGTTTATGATCTTTTTCTATGAGTATCTTGACTAGGGTTATATGATTGAGTCTTTATATCATGTGAGAGTTCTTCTTATAAGTTCTTATTGGAATATGTTGGTCGATGAAGTATATACATATAATGTATATATGTATATATGCACGCATGTCCACGATAACTCATACATGTGAGTATATGCATGCATAAGTATATGTAGGTAGACATACCCATGCATGCTCATCAACGTATAACCTATATGTATGTGAGTATCGATTGGATAAAAGTGACATGTGTATATATATACACACTTCATGTATATACATCAATTGAAGAGTATGCACATATATGTGTTTGTATTTGATAATCCAAATAATGATATAATATATATATATATATATTAATATGTATGTATATAGTACATTTGTAGAAACATATATATGTGTATATTTGATTATTTAATATATGCTTATATCTATTGGCATAGATGTAGTTTAATAATCAAGTGAATGTGATTATATTTTATATAAAAATTTATATTAATATATATATATATATAAACACACATATATAATATGTGGTTTACATATATATTAATAATATATAATATATATACAATGTTTAAGTTATATATATTGATAGTGCATAGTATCTATCATAGCGCATAATATAGGTCACTACATATGTATTATAGAAAGCACATAAGTTAACATTGTTGTTAACACATTTAAGTGCAAATGAATATAGTGGAGTCAAGCACATAAGTATAGTGTTGTAAGTGTTTTTATTAATATGGTTAAACTACACATAAAGCAAGTGAAGACTAAGTCAAATACAAACTTATTTACCATGCATGAAAGGAGGAAGATAGTTTATACATTGTAGATGATATTAAATGCAAATTATAACAAATACAAATAAGTCTTGGAAAGAGCTATCTTTTGGGGCACTAAGTTATGAATATGTGGCACCAAGTTTGTAGTGTGTGAAGCAAACAAGAAGTATAAATCCTTTCCATGTATAGGTACAACATTTGGATAAATGTTAAACTCAATTGAAATGAAGTGTTGACAAAAATATGAGAGGATAGTCAACTTGCAAACTGGTTAGGAAACCTGTAGCTTGTATTTGTTGTCCCTTGACTCAGTAAAAGAGTCATGTTGTCTCTCATAAAGAGGTCGAATCAGCCATTAGAATAATATGGAATTTTATGTGTTGAAAATTTGTGAGTTAATCAACTAAGTTTTTGCATGTGATTAAGAAGGTGGCAGAATTTCTAGCTAGGTTGTAGCCTTTGTTTGCTCAAATTTTAGTATATATAGAGGTTCTCTACCTATCATTTGTTAATCTTCTAATCCTGATTTCTCTGTCATTATTCTATTGTATTTTCTATGCAAGTGAGTAGAGAGCTTGAGAGTTAGAGTTTATTATTTTGCAATTATTTTGTTGAGAGAATTTGTGAGAGGATAGTGTTTGGAGCCTAGTTGTTCTTTGGAGAAGTAGCATTTGTGAAGGTGTAGGCTAATGTTGGAAGGAAACATTTTCAATTTGGAACTTATATCCAAGCATGTTGATTTCTATTCTTCCTTTTCTTATGTTGAAAGGTTATTTGATTATAATTCTTTTGTTTGGAAATATTGCTTGAATGCATGAAATGCTTGTTCTTATGATCTAGCTATTTCCTAGCATTGGAATATTCTATGAATGTGTGGTATGCATGTTAGTATAAACCTAGTTAATTCCTAGAAAGGAATATGCTTGTGTGATTCATGTTTGAGTCTAAAATTAGTGAACCCTATCATTGGGATTATGTTTCTATATTGTTGAATATGTGTGGCTAAAATTTTATTAGAACTATACTAGTTCGTTAAGTCTATTTTGATAATGCATGAGATAGAATATGTTGTTATTGTTAGGATTTAGGTTTCGTCAACCTTGTAAATCCTTTAATTAATTATTCTCCTAAAGTGTTTTGTATATTTACCCATAAGAGGTGAAACCATTTGACCAACGGTGGTGAAAGAGACAATGTAAATGCAATACTATCGTTACCATTTGTCCTTTGGAAAATGACAAAATAGCTAGGCATCCCACTTTGGAATATTCTAGAATGAGGTTGTTGGGTCAAAATAGGGCATTTTAAGAGCATCTATGACATGTATGACAGTTGTCATAAGATGCTAGGATAGTATGAAATATTCCCTATGACAGAATATGCTATACTTAGACCCCAGGCACCCATGCATGAGAGATGCCTTATGACAACTGTAAGAGCATCTATAAGAGGTTATTTTTTGACAATTTCAAGGAGGAAGGCATGGGTTTTTCTAGGTAGTATTTCTTCCTATTGTTTGGTGAAACCATGGTGGTTTTCATCGTAACAAATCTCCATAAATTGGGGCCTTGAGCTAGAGTTATTCAATTTAGTTTTATAGGTTTGCAGGGTAACAGGGTGCTACTGGATTTTACAGAGTTTGATAAGAGAAGTATATTGCTGCATGTAATATTTTAGATTATTAGTAATATAATTTCCTCTCTTTTTGTGGTGGATTTTTTTTCCTTTAGGGTTTCTCCATGTAAATCCGATGTTGCATGTGTTATGATTCTTCTATCTCTCTCTCTCTCTCTCTCTCTCTCTCTCTCATTCATTCTTCACACTAAGGCTAAAGGTTAATCTACATATTTCATATTTACATACACTTATTTAAGTTCATACTGCAAGCTTTCTTCACCTTGATAATCAACATTTGGTATCAGAGCTAATAGTTTTGTTAAGGAAGGGACACTTTCCTTTTTAAAGTGTTGAAGGTTTTTTGTTGTAGTGGGAGCTGTTGTGTTGTGGGTTTTACAGATTTGTGAAAGATTGCATACCATGGCCTCCACCTCTCATCAATATATTGAGAAGTTCAATGGTACTAGTTACGAGATGTGAAAATTGAAAGTGAAGGATCTCCTTGAGGAGAGAGATCAATGGTTCCTAGTTTCAGTTGATAAGAATCCATCTACTTCATCCATGTCAGATGAAGATTGGAAGAAGTTAGACAAGAAGGCTCGAGGGAACATTCGGTTGTGTTTTACTGACTCTATCCTCCTAAATGTCTCTTCAAAAGACATGGCATACAAGCTTTGGAGGAAGACAAGTGAAATCTACCAAACTAAGAGTTTGTCTAACAAGTTGTATCTCAAAATATGTTTAGGGTATGTATAGGATCATCATGGAAAAATAGGCCCTTAAGTGGCAATAAAAAGATAAAAAATCAGAGTTAGACAACTTGACGTAAAAATTTGAATAAGTTATCTATATTATTTCAAAAAAATGTAAAAAATAGAATCTTTAGCAAATTGAATGTAATTTCTAAACTACTAGACCTTTATTTAAAAAAATAAATCTATTTGGTGAAAATTTGAAATTTGAATGCAGTAGTATTTAAATTTCAAGGTAAAAATAAGAAGTAGGTGTCTGTCTGACCACCCTAACCACAATAAAATGATAATATTTTCTTATAATATTGTACATATAAGTAGAGGACTCATGTCCTGATGTGATGCATATTTTTTTATAATTTTTTTCCATGTAAATAATTATTTATGAATTTTTTATTACAACTTCTAAAAAATATAAAACTTCATCTATCTGACCACCTTAACTGGGTCAAAACTTTTTGAAATTCAATTTTTATTTTTTTAATCCTATAGTATGCAAAGCATATAATGTGACACATGTTTCAGATTCAAAAAATGTGATACCATTTGAAACTTATAGATGTTTTTCAATCAGCCTATCAATCAGGACTTTATTCGTAATTCTAATAGAAAATGAATAATAATAATTTATTAAATTCAAATTAAAGCATAATTTATATTGGTGGAAATATGAGAATCTTCTCTAAAAACCCTTTTCGTTTCATCAATTTTGGGTAAAAAAATGTCATTAGCCACATGGGCCATCATATGGCTTACATATCGCCACCTTTTGGCCCATCATGATCATGCACATACCCTTTATATTCATTAAAGATGAAGGATGGTGATTCTATTGCTGAACATTTGAATTATTTTAATTTTATTATAAGTCATCTTGCATCTATTGATGTTAAAATAGAAGATGAGGATAAATGCATTTTATTGATTTGCTCTTTGTTGAAATCTTGGGAAAATTTAATTGTTTCTAAAAAAATGATTTTTTTTGTAAAAAATTGTTGTTCGAAGCTCAATTTGAAAATGAAAATGCAAAAAAATTCAGAAACCCAACTAGATAATGATAGCCCTTGGAATGAGCTATCCGTCGAATATAATTTTAATATGATTTTCTTTTATTATGTATTTTATTTTTTAGTTTTATTAAACATAGGTTTTTCACTGAAAATCAAAATCTCTAGTCTGCACATGTGGAAAAATAGCAGATTATCAAAATAAAAATTTTAAAAATATGTTGAGGCTGGGTATTAATGTCCTTGATCCATTAAAAAAAAAAAAATTGAATTTCAATTCATAAAAAAAAAGTTATGTTGTATACAGTCCGCCTATGTCTTAATTGCAATTGGTTTGACTTTGAAACTTGATTAAGGAAAAAATATTCAATAAAAAACTATGAGACCAAATGAAAGTGCTAGATACTGTAGTTACAAATCTAAATTCGAAAAAATTAGAATTTTATCCTTCATACAAAAAAAATTATGTTATATACGGTGAGCGTCACTTTTTAAAAAAGTTGTTTTCTGAAAAAAACTAGTTTTTGTGGGAGATGGAAAAAAAAGTGTAATTTGATTCCAAAAATTTTGAAAAAAATATTTTTAGAATCTAGAGACAAAATGTGATGAGACTCTAGTTTGCATCATTTTCAAATTCCTCACGGTTTAGCCGCTACAAGAGCCCGAAAGTGAAGATTTAGTTAAAAATAATAATTGCAGTGTCCAGTTTGCCCAAAAATTGTAAACCACTATTGTGGGATCACCCTAGAATCTATAGACAAAATGGCACAAATCACTAGTTTGCATCATCTTCAAATTCCTCACAGTTTAGCTACTACAGGAGCTCTAAAGTGAAAATTTAGTTAAAAAATCAGTTCAGTGTCTAGTTTGCCTAAAAATTGTAAACTAGTATTGTGGGATTGTTAGAATCCAAGATCACCTGCATGCAAATGGATACCTGTCACATGCAAAAGACATGCAAAACCAACAAGATGTTCTGTAAACCTCAAAGTGTAAAATGCATTATGAGAATCTCCAATATTACAAAGAGATCAATCCTTATGAAGGAGATCAAGAAACCCTAGATTAGACATGCAAACCTAAACACCTTCCACATAAGAGAAAACATAAAAAAGCAGAGCTTTGCATGTGAATGTGCAAAATGATATATTCAGGAATTCCATATTACAATGAGATGATTTGCTTTATAAAAACAAAGTATGCAACCCTAATGTTGACCTAAAATTAGCTCAACCTAAGTAAAGTTATGCAAGTGTAATTAAATATTAATTACACTAACACCCCCCATAAGTGCAACTTAGGGAGACTAAAATAAGCATGCACCTAACAACTAAGATGAATGCAAGAAAGCATGAATGGGTCCCGGCAACTAGGCCTGATCAGGTACCCATGTACAAATGCAATAATGAGGTAGAGAAGGAAAACCTAGTGGGACAACCCCCCCTACAATGAGATAACTGCTGCAAAGAAGCACTGGAAGAACACTGTAGAGTAACATTGGAACCGCAATCTGGCAAGCAAGGAAAGATACTTCTGTCTACAAGAAACCATATCGGAATCATAATAATGTGACAGTAGACCCAATGCCACAGAACACTCGAACACTCCAAACTGGAACAACCCTGGAATCCATAGAGCAACAGTAGATGATATGATGATGACAGAATCTGGAAGCCGTGAATCTAGATACCGATGCCAAACTAAGACTGAAACTCTTCAATGGGAAAAAGTACCATACAGACTCAGGAACAATAACCACAAATTTAGTGGCCCTCAAACTGAGATGGATCCGATGCGGATCACTAACCATAGGCTCTCAATCTAAAGTGTGAACCAAAATGAATTTGGTATGTGTCAAGCTAAGAAAAAATATGGCCAAAAGAAACCAAGAAACCAAATTACAACCCATGCAAGTTGCCATCAAAACATGATGAAGATTATTATGCAAGAAACCCCCCCGATGGAATTTTATATCAGTTCATTTATTACAATCCCCAATGACTGTAAAAAGAGATAATTCCTAACATGCATAAAAAAAAAAATAAAATTAGACCTCAGATCTGTGTAGAGGACTGAACCAGCTTTCCAATGCCGCAAGAATGGCGAAAAAAGGATCACCGAGTCAAAAGATATGCCCTCCAGAGTGAAAACAACAACATCTGAGTTCAAGGACCTACAAAATAAATCTGGAGCAAAATCTAGAAAAACTAAAACATTGAATAGATCGGCGTCGGAATCAGCTTTCCAACGGTATCTCTTTTGCAAAAAACGGACACCGTACACAAAAGTTACGCTCGATTTTGTAAAAGTGCTCCAAAATGGCCAATAAGGCCTGCAAGCAGCCCAGGGGGCTAAAAAAATGGGCCCTTGGTCCTGCATGCGACTAGGGGCTGGCAGACAGGGGGCTGGGGCGGAGTCCTTGGTTCTCCATACGACCGCGCCGGGGCTGAGGGGCCGACTGGGGGCTGGGCGCATAGCGCCCAGTCCCCCATGTGACCGCGACCAGTGTAGATAAAGCCCGCGGGGGCTGGCGATGGGATCGGTGGTGGAAAGGGGCGGCGCCACTCGGGGGCCGCCGCTCTTGGTGGCCGTCGGGTGGCGCATCGGCGACGCTTTTCATTTGTGTGGGAGGCGCAAAACCCAATGCAACTTTTGATTTTTTTTTGCATTTTTTTCGAAATCTGTGCCTCAAAATGCGTGTTGGGTAGGCCGTACGGCTTCCCTAGCAAAAAAAATTTGCCCTCCGAACCAACTTCGTCAAAATCGATGAAATGAAAGGTGATCTTAGGGTTTTTGGCCGCTGCGAATGCAATGGTGACCTCCGTTTCTACTCAAAATGCTTCAAAAAAAGGGCGACCTCCAGAGCTTCCAAAAAATCAACAACCATGAAACCCTCACAGATCTGGCAAATGATGACCAAAATCTGCAATATAAAAGCCAAACCTAACTTTTTCTAGCACTCTAAATCCAATGGAAAGGCTCGATCTGATCCAAAATGCCGCATAGATGAGCTCAAGGCATGGAATCCTCGAGGAACCCTGAATGAAATCTGCAATGGTTTTCTCTAGAATTTGAGAAGGGGCTGCATGTCAAAGCTCTGATACCATGTTAGAATCCAAGATCACCTGCATGCAAATGGATACCTGTCACATGCAAAAGACATGCAAAACCAACAAGATGTTCTGTAAACCTCAAAGTGTAAAATGCATTATGAGAATCTCCAATATTACAAAGAGATCAATCCTTATGAAGGAGATCAAGAAACCCTAAAAGAGAAACCCTAAATGAAACCCTAGTGTGCACACTTAATAATTAATCAATTATTAATGTGCCTAAGTTTAGCTTAAGCAACTAGAGGAATAAGTGACTTAATTAATTAACCAGTATGATATAATTAATTAAGCATAATAAATTATTACTCTAACACCCCCCCTTAAGATGAACTTAGGGAGAAGCTAAAACACTAGAATAAGATGCATGCAAGCAAAGATGGGTCCCGACAACTAGGCCTAATCAGGTACCCATTTACAAATGAGATGATTTGCTTTATAAAAGCAAAGTATGCAACCCTAATGTTGACCTAAAATTAGCTCAACCTAAGTAAAGTTATGCAAGTGTAATTAAATATGTTTCAAATGTGCATCTAATTAATGAGAAAGGATTTTTTTTAATGGCTCATAATGTTAGTAACTTAAAATTTAACTTGTGAGTAAAACATAGTAAAAACAATGGGTAGAACAATGAGCATGTTACACAGATTGTTGAAGGCCAACAATAACATTGCTAATGGCATTGTCGAGGCATTATCAAAGGAAAGGAGGGAAATGCTGATGCATTGTCGAAGGAAAGGAATATTTCCGAAGTTTGATGATGGTCGATGGCCTTGTTGATGGCTTATCTAAAGAAAAAGAGGATTACTGAAGGCCGACAACAAAATCACCATGGCATTGTTGATGGGTTGCAAAAGGAAAAGAGGATTACTAAGGAGGATCCATGATGACATCAACAATGGTGTTGCCAAGGCATTGTTGAAGGAAAGGAAGACTGTAAAGGTTGAAGATGGCATTACCGATGACATTGTTGAAGGATGGCAAATGAAAGGAAGATTTTTTTGGAAGCATGTTTTCAACCATAAATTCTAAAAAACTGTTGTTAAATAACAAATTATTGTTTATGTTGAATATTCAAGATATTGAGGGGGGGTTGAATCAATATCTTCTAAAACATATTGAACAAACAGTTTTAATTGCTTTATTGCATAAAATAGAGATGATAAAGAACAAAACATGAAATTCCACAACACAAGAACACCATATTTTTACATGGAAAACCCAATGAAGGAAAAGCCACGATGAGGATTAGCTCACAGTATATATAGTTATTTCAATACTGGTTACAAAAGAGGCTCACTGCTAGATACAAAAGCTCACTGCTTACAAGGAATCATTGTCCAAACCTAGAGGCTCACATGTCTATAGAAATTATGGAAACAAAATGGCTTACAACCAAAATATGAACTGATGGAAATACACCACAAGTGCAAATTCAGTTCCTTTGATGCTCATAGTATTCGCTCACATG
Source organism: Sequoiadendron giganteum (assembly GCA_007115665.2). Classification (NCBI taxonomy): domain Eukaryota; kingdom Viridiplantae; phylum Streptophyta; class Pinopsida; order Cupressales; family Cupressaceae; genus Sequoiadendron; species Sequoiadendron giganteum. The sequence goes on from CM021102.1 coordinate 662,615,614, forward strand.
ACATCAAACAAATCTTCACCCTTTTGTTTGCACATTTTGCATCATTACATACATACTCACACATGCTCCTCACTTGCATCTCTCATTCTTATTATATTTTCATTTCCAAACCAACTTGTATATATACTTGATATATCCACTCACATCAATTAGGTCGACCTAATTGGATGTAATACATATTTACAAAAAGATAACTTGTCGGCTTCCAAAAGTAATTTAACTTGTTTATGCTCTTCATTAGGGAATCACCTACCTTCTTCTTTCACACATGCTTTCATGATCATGCCATATTATGTTGTTACATATTTATCACACAATGACATCTTTATATTTTTACATGCTTATTTGGTTTTACATGATCATATGTTTTTCTACTTTCCTCCAATTCTTTGCATCACATGTATGCAATCAATTAAAGGGGGACAAATAATGTCACTAGAAGTTCCTTTGATGTGCATGGTTGTTGTAATTTTCTCATACTACCATTTCTAGATGAAATCACAATAGTTGTTTGACACTAAGAAGAATTGTATTTTGATGCCAAATAAAATCACTTACTTTTTACTTAAATACTTTTTTATTGATGACATTTTAAGAAAGTTGTAGTTTGTGTCCATTTTAAATGCTTGACAAATTTGTGGTTTCAAAATGAACAACTCATGATTTAAGGAAATGTACCAAACTAACATCCATATTTATATCCTTTTTATTCAAGTGTATGTATACTTTACTTTTATGTTGACTACTTATTTTATTTTGACATGCATCTTCATAGAAATTGACATGTGAGTCAAAATGATGAAAAAATGTAATGGTAAAAATTGCACACCCCATACTTTTCACCTCTTATTTTGGGCCCAATTTGACAACATTATCCTTTGTGTAATGACTAGGAACAAGTGGGGCCTATTACAGCGAAAAAATGACAAATAACCTAAGCCCTACTTGTTCCCATGTACACTTATTCCAAGTAACCATTCCATTACTTTATTAAGTCAAATAAATAGTTTGTGGAGCTTACCTAGCTCAATTTTGCAAGTCATTAAAATGACTCTTGAACTAAATATGGGTCTTTAACAACCTCTAACTAGTTGTTATGTGTTGAATTACACAAAAAATATATTAACTTGTGTTTGTGTTGTATTTAAGAAAAATCTCTTATTCATTTCAAACCATACATGAGAATCCACAAGCTCATTCCAATTCACATTATGACTCAAGGATAATTATAAAAGCATCAACATTGCATGATCAACTTACATTAACATCCTAGGCATTCACTACATGTTTACCTCTTATTTTAGTTCCTTCTAATTGAATCGTTAAATCAACAACAAAGGTTTAACCAAAGGAGAACATTCCTTGCCTAAATTTATTTTCAATGATATTTATTGAGACCACCTCTTTTAGACATAATTAACAAGTATTAAGGTGCATAGATTCTAAGTGATAAGTTTTATCTATTTTTACACACATAGATTCAATCTTAGTCAAATTATAAGAATGCTCTAGATCAAATTTCATTATAATTATAACACATTAAAATATTATTAAATTTAAAAATTATAATCAAAAGAATATAAAAATATATATAAACTATCTAAATCAGATATGATTACTTTGATTCATTTTAATTTCTATTATATAATCTCTCACAACTATAAATTAAATTAACTAAATTTTATTGTTTATCACATTCGTAGAACTCAATTGTAATAGAAAAAATCAATTTGAATATTCTTATATAAAAGTAAACTTTCCCAAATATATTTGATGTAAAATTTTAGATTATAGAAAGTTAAAGAACTCGTTCACACTTTTTTTTTTTTTGATTTCCAAAATTTTGAAATATTTTTTTTTATTGGATAAAGAACTATAACTTAAAAGATTACAATGAAAACAAAGTAAAATACTATTTAGCAAGAAAGAAACTAGAAGCTAAAATACTATTTAGCAAGAAAGAAGCTAGAAGCTACAGCTGCTACAGTATTGCTGTCCAACAACATAAACTGCTGTCCCATAACAGTAATAAGAACATCAGCGAAGTAAAACCCACAGATTACAATGATTACAAGGTAAAATTTTGTCCAACAGCAAAAAGAAACAAAGAGCTACCAACAGCTACAACAATGCTGCCCAATAGCGTGAGCTGCTGTCCCACAGTAGCAAGAAAAACACATCAGAAGTAAAACCCAGCTGGATCGAACCAACAAGCATTGATCTTGGCTAAAGAAAACCACAGCAGCGAGAAATGCTCTGAGATGAGACATAGCAGGCAAGATGTAGTAGATAATAACACTCTTCCACGTTCTACAACCTGTAGCGTTGAAGTTACCCAAACCATCTTTCACTGATTTTAACACGGATCTCCAATCTGAGTAATTCTGTTGCCAAACTGGATGTCATGTACTTGAAATTTTGCCTCCAAACCGTTGAGTTGTGTCTGAATAACCTCCATTGTCTTTTTGAGATCAGAATTTTCCTGGACAGTAGAATGAAGAACAAGGATCTGCGGAGAGAGATTCACACATAAAATCCTCGATTCAACTTGCCGGGAATGAAAGGTGTGAGAAAGAGCTATCATACATCGAAATCTCCAAATGTGTTTAAGAGTGATGTATCTAGGGTCTGAGTAATAATATTGTGAGATGAGGAGAGGTCAAGAAGAGCAGTTCTCCTAGATCAAGTCAGAGGAAAAAGCACAGAGAAGTTGGAGAAGAGAAAATTCCAGATATGCTGAATATGGGGACAAAACCAAAAGACGTGTTTAATAGTCTCTTTTTTAGATCAAAATGGACAAATTGGAGGAGGAGAGATGGAGAGCAGATCACCAATAGGGACTTTAATGTGGAGAATTTTCTAGGTAGTCAATTGGACTTGTACGTCAGCTTTAGACTTCCAGATTAAAAGCTTTAACTTATTCCACTTTGATCCACTGAGTTTGCAATGCCATTTGAGGTTAAATCGGCAGGATAACGGAATGGATGGATGGAGTTGTTTATATATAGATTTGAGAGAGAAGTTTATAACACAATATATTATTACCCTTCTTTATGGCACACTAGAAAACTCACGGGCCGCTTCAAGCTTGCCGCTCACTTAAATGAAAATTAGTATCTCGGATGGATTCAGACTAGAGAGTCCTCTTTCGCGGTATATTTATCCCACATGTAGCAGCCTGAGATTCAAACAATTTTTTTTTGTACAAATAATGAAGGGAGAAACTATTTGAAGCATACCTTTCTCGGCCTTTTGGCTAAGATCAAGTGTAGTATCTGTTCTTATCAGTTTAATATCTGATACGTGGTTCAATGAACCACACGATATTAAATTAATTTCTTTAGGGGGAAGCTTCAAACGGTAGCTTGCTACCAGAGCCTTCGCGCGTCGCTTCTGTATTGCACTACAGCAGAAGCCTGGCGCACCCCATACCCCCAATACAATTAATAAATTAATATCTGTATTGTCTTGGCTGAATTGGTTGCCTGAGTTTTGGGAATATTGTATGTTTCAGCAATTTGTCGTATAAAAAACGATCTGATTCCCAAAACACAGTTGGGCTTTTGGTCTGATAAGATATTCCAAAGGCCAAAGTTGGGTCTGGTGGAACTAGATAATCAATTGGTTCGAAAATACAATTTGCTGTGGTGGAATGAGATATAAACAATTGATAACAAAAACAGATTGGATCTGGAAAAATTTAATTCAAGTCGAAATTGACTGTGGCTTTCTACTGTTACATTCGCCATTGTATCTTTTACTGCCACCGTACATTCTTAACTAACACTGGCCATTATGTCTCTTTAATTGTAACTGTGTACATCCCTTACTGCCACTACAAGAATACAAATGGGACACATTTGATCATGTTGGTAGCGATAGTTCATTTTGTTTGGTGACTGATATTTTTGTGATTGTTCTTTCCTAGACAACACTAGTTATGGAAGTGTTCCTGACTATTTCTTATTAGGCTACACATTCTCCCTAAGGCCATGACAATTTGTATTTTATGGTGGGTGATATTCCTTCGTATATGTTGGTGACCGTTGAGACTTGAATGGCAGTTGAAAAAACTATTCTCACAATTAATGACCATTCAGTTGGCAAAAACTGTCCATCTTCCTTGCTGGGCAAATAAGGGAAGATTTAGGGTGGAAAGGAGGATGGAAGAGTAGTTTAGTTGGTTTGGGAAAGGCTCTTATTATGATTGTTTCAAAGAGGGGAGGGAGCGTACATGCTTTTGTGAAGCACAGGAGTAGAGTGGAGACAAAAGAGACTAGGAGAATTGTAAAACAATTCTATTAATATTATGAGTCCTTGCCTATAAGACGGGGAATTAATGTTTTCATTTGGCTTGTTTTGAATTTTGTGTAAAACCCAAAAAATAATTAATATGTTTTCTAAATGTTTGTATTTTTTTTAATTTGATTTTCTTAAAAATTGTTTTAATGTTATTTTCTGATTGAATCGTTCATACTGGTTTTAAAAATAAAATTTCATTTGTGAAAAACAGGGGAAAAATATTTTCAATCATAAAGCACAGCAGAATAAAAACTTAAACCTGTTTTTTAATGTTTTTGTTAGTTGACTTTTGGGTAAAAATTAAAATTAGTTTCTAATGTTTGTACTTTGATCTTTGATTTTTTTTTTAAACTAATTGCAGGATGTATCAAACAAGAACATGCATATGACTGTTTGCAAGTGGCAACTCTTCAATACATGTGCCTTTTTTCCTATCTCAAGCTTTATAATCGGCTTCTCTTTTAAGTTGTTTTATTCAAGGGGTAATCAAAAGGAAATGACCTATTCTAGTTATTCCTATAGAGATCTTGGGGATTTTGGTACATAAAATATACATTGTTCTTATAGAATTCAAGCTAATCGATAAAGTTGTAATTTTTAAAACCTTTGACATAGTTGGATACAAGGATGATGATCAATGCATAATAATACATTATCTTAGAATAATACCTGGTAAGTACGCTAGGCAAGGGGCTACGCGCAAAGGCATGCTTGGTCCTTTTGGACTAGTAAGTATTGACATTTCATGCCCCCTTTCATGACCAATCAGTTCATATCTTAGTCAAAATTTATGTTGCAACAAATTCAAAAATGATCAAGTGTAAGACTTGTTAGATTTTGGGACATCGGTGATCCCCATAATCGTTTGCATATTTTAAAGTTTTCCCGACCCTGACATCTTAGTCCTTGTGAAAGTCCTCTAAATGTTCATTGTGTTAATCTTTTAGGTTCGAGTTGTTGGTGTTCTCTTTATCTCCTTAAGCTCTTAAAGATATGTGCCAAACATCCTGCCTAATGCCCATATCAGAGGTCTTCTCATCTTATAATTCTTCTTAAGTAATTTTTATTGGTTTTCGGCCTTCGAGTTTTACCAAAGACTGATGATGGTGTTACCAATGGATTGTCGAAGAGAAAGGCATTGTTGAAGGAAAGGAAGATTGTTGAAGAACGATGACACTGCCAATGGTGTTGACGATGGGTTGCCAAAAGGAAAAGAGGATTGGTGAAATCAATGATAGCATCACCCATGACATTGTCGAGGCATGAAGAAAGAGAATTGTGGAAGGCCTACAATGACATGCCGATGGGTTTCTAAAAGAAAAAGAGGATCGCGACATCCTAATGGCATCATTGATGGTGTTGTCAATGGGTTCTCGAAGGGGAAGACAATTGCGACATCTTGATAGCATTGCCGATGGGTTGTAGAAGGGAAAGAAATTACTTGAAGGTTGACAAATGGAGATTGCCAAAGGTTGATGATGTCATTTTTGATGGGTTTCCCAAAAGTAAAGGAAGATTGCCAAAGGGCTAGGATGGAATCACATATGGCATTGTCCAGGCATTGCAGAAGGTCTCCCATGGCATATCATCAATGATGTCATGGCTTTGTCGAAGGGGAAGATGATTATCCCAAGGCCAACATTGGCATTGTGGATGGGTTTCCAAAGGGAAAGAGGATTGCCAAAGGAAAGGATGATATTTTCACAAACACATGTTTTCAACGACAAATACCATTAATGCTCAACAACTCTTCTCAGATGTGTGAAGCTTCTAAGACTAAGAAGATGGATTTTAGTGCCATTGAACATAGATTGAGGGAAGATTGTGGTATCCATGCTTCATTTATTGTTTGTAGGTGTCCCTTATGCCAGTGTCCCATCCTATATCATGTTTTTTGTGAGTACTCTTCATCCTTATTTACGTATGCTCAAAACTCATAATGCGAAGGTATGGTGGATTCTCAAGCAATGTTCTTCACACTTCCTTGGCACTTTTTTTGGAGTCACTCTCCAAATTAAAATCCCCTTTTGAGCTCTTTTTTAAAGAATTTCTTCATTAGTTTCTCTAGCAGACACTATAGTTCTATGCATACTATAATTGTAAACAAGCTTATGCCTTTGTATTAATGAGAGTTTTTATTTTACCTCTTCTCTCATTTGGATAGGTTATGTATATCTCTCTTACCTTCATGTCTAAATTTATTTTTACCATTTTTTATGTCTATAAAACTTTTCTTTCCTTCTAGTATCTTTTCAAACCCTAACCTCTATATGTACCCTTGGAATTTTTTGGTAGAATAAAGAACTATGTAAGTTATTCTAACTATTTTTATTGATGCATTATGTTGTTCTAAGAAGGATGAAAAATCTCTAATTTAGGTGTATCACCCTCCCTTCCCTTTTTTGTGTAATTATTCCTCTCCCTTTTCCTCTGTGAGATGGTAGAATAGGACTAGTGATAGGATGATGACATCGCCAATGGCATTGTCAATGTGTTGCTGAAGGGAAAGAGGATTTTCCAAAGCACAATGGCATGGTCGATGGGTTTCCTACTGAAAGGAACAGAGGATTACCAAAGTTCGAATGAGTTTTCAAAGGGAAATAGAATTATGGACGATGGTGATCATTGATGGGTTGCCAAAGGGAAAGAGGATTGTTGACCATGAACATGGAATTGCCCATGGGTTATCGAAGGAAATGAAGATTACCAAAGGATGATGATGGCGTTGTTGATGGGTTGCCAAAAAGAAAACATGATTGTTGAAGGCCGAGGATGGAATTATCGATGACATTTCAAAGGCATTACAGATGGTGAAGACAACAAGAGAATGTGAAATAGTAGCAAAGTACTAGTTGAGGCTGCACATTGAGGAGGTCTAAAGTCTTCAACAGCTATGCTCACTAGCATCCACCCCTAAGGTCTTCTCATCCTCTTCCCTATAGTTGTAGATTGGGTTGTTCAACTCCCAATTTTGTTTATTTTCGTATGGAAGATGACTTTCTTTTTGGGGGGCTGATGGAGTGAGAAATAAATAAATAAATAAGTTAATGTGTAATTAGTTCTCGGTCATTGGTTGGTTGTTACTTGGTAGTTGTTGATGGTTGGCATTGTCAACAACTTGATGTATGTATCTCCTTCATTCCATTTCGCTTAGGAGGATTACTACTTGTCTTTTTGTCTGTGTTTCCACTTTAATGTGGAAGATAGTGTAGTATTAACCGGTGGCGGATCTATATTGGGAATGACTACCTTCCGCGTTCTTTTGCAACTTTACGTTTCTAACATTTTCCTTGATCTTTCTCAAAAAAAGAGTATTGTATGATGAAACCACGAAGCTTGATGATGAAATTGTGAAGTTTGATTGCCAACACTCCAACCGTGAGAAATGCACATGAACTCGTTGCATACGCAAAATTCCAACAGTTACAATCCTTTGAATTGGCTTGGGAAGGCGATCAAATATATGAGGTGAAACCATTATGGAACCTGTGGACTTGTGTCTATGCTTGTCAATCTATCCAAATTGACCTTTGGGTGTGCCTAATGTAAATCAGTGCCAGTCATTTTCAAAAGATCATGGAGTAAGACCATTTTGGCCTTGTATTCATCTTGGGAGAACTGCATTATGAAAACCTTGAAGATTGACTATGCACATGATGCTATTTGGATAACTTTTTTTGGAACTGTTAAAAATAGCCCTACTGGGGCAAATTTTTACAAAAAATTCTAAGACGTGGGTTTTGTTGAGAATAATTTTCTAAACAAACCCAAATTGTCAGAAATTCAGAAAAATGTATTTTTCTATGACATGCAAGAGCCCTTTGGTGGCAAAGGCAATGAGGCACCAAAAAATGAATTTTCCTGAAAAAATCCAACACATGGGTTTTGTTTGTGCTTCAAAGCTGAACAAACCCAGTTTGTCTGTTTTTCAAAATTATGACTTTTTCCAGAAACCCTAAAAAATAGGGGCAGTAGGGCTACTTTTTCTGGAAAAATCCAACATGTGGGTTTTGTTGAAAAAGCTGTGTTGTTCATACCAAGTTGGCCAATTTTTTTATTATCTATCATTTTCTCAAACATGCAAACAGATCTAAGACAAGGAAAGAGGGAAAAAAAAGAAGAAGATTGGAAGTTATCAGTTGTCAATTAGGAAGAATTATACCTTTCAATGCAAAGTTTGATAAATGGTCCATCTGTGCAACAAATCTTCAAAAATATGAAGAACGGTGAAAACCCCTCTATCAGATCTTCAAAAAAGTTGGAGAAGAAAAATATTCTTTCTTGAGCTCCTCAACCTGCAAAGAAATAATTAAGAATAGATGCCTAGATGCTTTGATATGTCAATTTTTAATTGCAGGCATCAATTGGGTGTCCAACTCATGATTGAGCTTGATTTGGAGTTCTAAAAGCCGATTTCCACTGATTGTGGAGTGTTTGGCCTCTTTTTGCCTCCAAACTTGTTAATCAATAAATTGCCTTTGACCTTTTAGGTGTCCTTCTTGAGTTTTGAACTTTTTTTTTTAATCAATTTTCCTTGCTAAAGTGCCTTCGTTTGATCTTCAATCCTGGCTGCTCAATTGATCTTCGATAGTTGTTGATAGATCTGTTGTCGATATGGGATCATACTGAAGAGATATACCTGGGGGTTGTCAAGTCAAAAACCTGAGTTCGAGCCTCCAAAATAAAGGGCACCTTTCTTCAAGAGGGGCACTTTTGGCTGTACCTTAGTCAATTTTCATTGACTATTCTTTGTTTTGGCCTTTTTAGACCTTTGTGCTTTGATATGACGTTCTTGTTGATTGACGTGAGTCCAATAACTCTGCTCGATGGTGCATTGGGTAACTAGCTCAGTCTTGTAAACAATGGTTGACTCCTCAACTTTTGATAGTTAGTTTATACCCTTCAAGTCCAAGGGCACCCTTGGACAATAGGGGTGCTTTTAGCTTTGCTGACTGATAATTTCATGTTTCAAAATGTCTGCTTTGATCTTTGTCATCAGATGATTCAATTGTCGGATCCTTTCATTGACAGTCTCGTTGTTGAGATTCATCAAAGATGAGAAGATTGTTTTGGAGGTTGTTGAGCAAATTGACTGCATCTACTCCTTCAAAATACTGGGCACCTTTCTTCAAGAGGGGTGCTTTTCTTCTGTACTTAGCCAATTTCTTGGCTTGTTCTCTAAGTCTTCCATTTTGGCTTTTTTTGCTTGATCTCATCGTGTGATCGTTTAGCATGTCATGTGAATGTGATATCAAATTAATCACTTAGCTGGGGAGAGATGGACATCTGTTATGTATGGAGCAACTATTGATAGATTCATCAGATGCCTTGAATTGAGGGGTGCCCCTGGCTAACAGGGGTGATTTTTCTGTGAAGCTCTTTGATTTGACATGTTCATTGCTTACAGACTCTCCATACTTCGCTGATGTTTTTCTAGTGATCCATGGATCAGATGATGTCGCTGATAGTTTTGTTGTCTAGCTAGCACGAATGTAAAGAAGATGATTGATCTGAAGATGCCAGGTGACTGCATTTTCCCTTTGAGATCAAAGGGTGCCTTTCTTCAAGAGGGGTGCCTTTTGGTATTTGACAGTTGTTTTTGCCTTGGTAGCAAAACTTGCACCTTCTAGAGAGCCAAATTTTGGATTTTTTTGTTTTGAGAATCTTATTCATTTGAACATCATCTTTTTGAGCTTTTTCTCCATGGTTTCTTCATTGGAGCTTTTGAATTTTAGCTTTCAGCACCTGGTACTCGCCAATTTGCCATTAATGGCTGTGGATCTCCTAACTTCATTCTTGAAAAATAGAAATAGACCCACCAAAGTAAAGCATAATTTTTGATGATTATGAATTGACCAGTGTGATCATGAAGTTGATTAATCCTATCAAAATCATTTTCAATCATTTTTGGGAAGGTCCTATTTTCGGGGCTTTCCCTAAAAATAGGGGCGTGTAATCCTAATTTTAAATTTTCAAAAATTTTAACTGGTTCCTTGACAAAAACCCACAAAAACCTTATGTTTGGTTTGACCTAAAATAGGCTTTTGATGACATTTTTACATGATTTAGGTCAATTTAAGAAAAATGCTAAAAAATTATTTTGGGTACAACATTAGGCTCCGTCTAGTGACCATGTTAGATACCTATGGCATAGGAGAGCCGAGAATCTGAAGTTTCACAGACCAGTACTTTCATTAGTTGGGCAATGTCCATAGTCATGACTTATTTCCTAATTCACATGAGAATTGAAGTTCACCTTCATTTATTGGGGCTCACCTATTATTCACCTAAAACAAGACTAGCTACGAAATCACCTAAAACATGACAATACTTTATGGAACGAGGAAAAATATAACAACATAATAAAGAAAAAGAAAAACTATATACAAAATACTCACTCCATCCCCGAAGGGATGAAATGCTTCAAGTACTGCCCACTGTAGGGTAGTGGAAAAAGGCTTCCATTTGAATGCGAGAGAATGTTGGAATTCTCTCTTATAACATCATGGATCAGGAATGGGCCTAGCCAAAGGGAGTCAAATTTTTTCATGCATTCCATTTGGTTCATGTCTCTTGTCCCACAACATGAATTTATCTCCAATTTCGAAGTATCGTTGCCGAGCCTTCTTGTCAAAGATCTTCTTCACTCTTTCTTGATGTTGAGTGATCTTATCAACAATCTCCACCCTCTCCTCTTGTAGTTGTGTCAGACACAAGATACGCTTTTGGATTGGATCCTTGAACTCTTCATCTTCTACTGTGGATGCCAGCTGCAAAGCTGGCAACTCCAAAGTGATGGGTGGCATCGCTTCAATGCCATACATGATAACAAAGGGGGAAGTGATGATAGCTCTCTTGGGCATGATCCTATCAGCCCAAAGAGCGTCATATAACTTAGTGTGCCAAGCCCATTGATTGGATTCAACCATCTTGTGCACGATCGTGACTATGTTCTTATTAGATGACTTGGCTTGTGTGTTGCGTTGTGGATAGTAATCTGAAGAATGAGATAGTGTGATGCCATAGTCAAAACATAATTCCACTAACTCCTCTAATGAGAAGCTCGTAGCATTGTTGGTCACGATCTTTCTTAGTACTCTAAAACGTGTCATGATATTTTCTTTGAGGAAACTTCACACAACCTCAGAAGTAGCATTCTTCGTAGGAATTGCCTCAACCCATTTGGTGAAGTAATCCGTTTCCGTAAGGACATAGACATGTCCCTTACTGGAATGTGGGTTTATTGGACCTACGAAGTCGATACCCCATTTTTGGAATGGAGCATCTATGATCAATGGCCTTAATGAAATGGATGGTAGCTTGAGTTTTCCAAGAAAATGTTGGCATTGTTGACACTTGTGGACCCATTCATATGCATCACAAAACAAAGTTGGCCAAAAGAACTGTGCTTGCAGAATTTTGAATGTTGTGACCCTTGATGAAAAGTTTCCACCACACACCTCATTGTGAAATTCTTCCAACAACCACTATTGTTGGTCTGTACTGACGCAAAGCAAGAATGTCCCATCAAGCCCATGCTTGTATAGAACGTTGCCTCACAACACATAGTTTTGTGCTCTTAACCTCAGAGTTCTTTTCTGCTGTTTGTCCAAGTGGTCTAGACATTCACCATAGGTTGCATAGTACCATAGCTCTGAGTACTACTCCTCCATAGAATCAACCAATAAGACCATGGGAAGGTCTTCTTCAATTTCTAACTCCTACCTCAGCATCAACCGCTTGATGCTTTAGATCACCATCTTCTCCCATGAGTTGACATAGAACTCTCCCACAGATGAGTTTGGTCGGCTTGATATCCAAGTCATATTCCTAGATCTTGGTGATCCAGTTGCCTCTTTCAGTTCCCCTCTCTTGTTGAGTCAAAATACTCTTGATCATAGGGTCAATGACATAGGTTATTGTGTGAGCATTTAAGATATATAATCTAAATTTTTTCATAGCTCTCACAATGACATAGACATTCTTTTCAATTTGGGAGTACTAGAATTCATTGTCTTTGAAACTACTACTCATGAAAGCAATTGGCGGTTCTGATTCCTTGTTCAAATTCTGAGTTAGTATGGTAGAGAGAGTGTAATCTGATGCTTTAACAAAAAAATAATGAATTCCTTATTGAAGTCAGGTCAAACCAACATTGGTTCCTTACTGATAGCTTCTTTTATCTTAGCGAACGCCTCCTTTCCTTTGTCAATCCATTTGAAAGCGACTGTCTTATTCATCATTGCTGATATATCCTTAGTCAACTTTGAGAAATCAAGTACAAATCTTCATATGAAATTTACCTTTTTGAAGAAGAAATGCACCCGAGTAGTATTGGTTGGGAGAGATAGGTTCTTGATTGAATCCACTCGATCTGGATTGATCTGAGTTCCCTCTTTGGAGACGATGTGGCCCAGTAGTTTTCCTTCCATCACAACAAAGATAGATTTCTTTGGATTCAAAGATATGCGATGATACCTACATCTCTCGAACACTTTCACTAAGTGTTGAAAATGATCTTGTCACTTTCGTGAGAAAGCGGTAAGGTCATCAAGGTAGACAACTATCAATATTTTCTTTAGATCTCCAAATGGTAAGTACATGGCCTGTTGAAAGGTGGCACCAACCTTGATGAGGCCAAAGGGCATCCTCTCATAGGCGAATGTTCCCCACAGGGTGGTGAACACTATCTTGATTTGATCCTCCTTAGCCATCGTAACTTGATTATATCCAGAAAATCTGTCAAGTAATGACAACATCTCTGATCTAGTAACCATCTTCAAGGTATGCTCCATGATAGGTAAAGGATAATTATCCTTTAATGATGATTGGTTGAGGTTCCTTAAGTCAACACAAATCTAGATCTCTTCGTTCTTCTTGCACACAGGAATGATATTGGACACCCAGGTAGAATGATGGATTGGAAATATGATCTTGGCATCCACCATCTTTTGTACCTCCACATAGATTATGTATTGGAAACGCGGGTTGTAGTGCCTCTGCTTCTACCTAAAAGGATTGATATCTGACTTGAGTGGAATTGTATGAGACAATTCCCTTGGCATGAAGAATTTCAGATCTTGATAGGTCCATGCAAAACATCTATATACTACCTAAAAAAGGAGATAAAGCTACCACTTTCCTTTAGAGTGCAACACTTTCCCAAGTTGACAAGCCAGGGCTTATCTTCGGTGCCGATGATGACTTGAGTATAATCAACCGATGTTTTGTTGGTTGAATTCCTTTGATCTTACACATTTTTGTCATGTTTGTAAAATATGTTCTCCAAGGATACTAGACCCTTGGGGATGTTGTTACCTCTTAGCTAGATGATGTCGGATTTTGTTGCTTCAAAAAATTCCACTATAGATTCTCTGAAAGGAGAAGTAATTCCTTCAAAGAATATTTCTTTATAATTGTCCCCTGTGTAGAGGAACTCCTTGATGTCAGAATCATCATCAAATACCTTCCAATTTTCACAATTTCAAGGACAGATGGCCTATACATGAGCTTAATAGTGAAGGAATTCTGGTCGGAAGTCAAAATGAGGCATGAAGAGTGCAACTAACACCACAAGGGCATTTGCTTTGCTATTCTGCTCGTGTGGAATATAATTGATGTTGAACGCTTCCAACTAATCAATAAAATTCCACACCCTTTGTTGCTAAGCCTGAAGGCGACCTTTTCTAACTTGATAGTGCTCTCTAACTTGTTGGACGATTAGTTATGCGTCACCTTTGACTTGAAGGTATTTTACACCCATACCCCTTGCATTCTTGAGGCCTAGTATAAGTGGCTCATATTCTACAGTGTTGTTCATGTTATCGAACTGCAAGCGATAAGAAAATGGGTATAAAAATCCTTAAGGAGAGGTAATGACAACTCCCACTCCTAAGCCTGCTATCGAGCAACTCCCGTCAAATTGCATTGTCCACATCTTTGATCTTTCATTCAATGTACTTGTGGAAAATGAAACCTTATTTTCCTCTTCAGTTACTTTAGAAATCATAGCATACCAGGACCCGTACTTTGATGTAGCGCTTGTGCTTGGGGGTCATGAGATTTCACCACCATGAATTTTGACTTAGCCTCTAGTTCCAACTTGAAGCTACCTTTCTTTAACGGAATGGTCACGTACGACCAATCCAATTGAATCTTGCCTTTGAGATCCTTGTAGAAGCTTCGGCTTAGTAACATCCCATAACTGATTGGAATGTCAGCTATGAGTATGTTTATCATGATCTTCTTCTTTGGGTAGAATGCCAGTCTTACTTACATGCGTTCTTCAGTTGGGCGACTAACAACACCAGTTTTGATTCAAGGGAGTAACACTTGTCATGAGTTTTGGTGCATGATATTCTCAATGCGTTCATGATCTACAATGAAATGATGTTGTCGGATGATCCTGAGTTGATGATGCAGTTGTTGAGTTTATAACCTCCCATATACAAAGATATATAGAAGGGCTTTGGCTTTTCTCCCGCTAGTATGAAATATTCTAGCAACGTAGGCTAGATGACAACCTGCTTCTGTACTACTTTGAGAATCTGATCCATTTAATCAAGAGGATCCTGGAGATAATTCAACTATGAGATCTGTACCTTCATCTTCATCATAGATGCCACAATGTCAAAGTTCATTGAGGATGGATCTTGAGAACTTGATGTGACGTTCTCCTGTGTAGACTTAGGATTATAAATGAAATCTTCTTTTCCATTTTCATTTGACTTCTGTCTATTGTCTTCGTCTTTTTGTTCTTTGAAATGTTGAGTGCATGTGAACACATGCATTGACATATTCTTGTGGTCAACAATAAGAGAGTACTGACAATAGTCTTCTTCTTGATTTTTGGGTTTTCTATGAAAGTATCCCGTTGTAGAGTCGCCATCAAAGCTATCCTTTTGTGTTGGAGAAACGTTCACATTTGAAGGTATGAAACTTGAGCTTTGTGCTTGATCTCTGACATATCCCATGATCTAGTCCATTATTTGATTCTCAGGGCATGTGGATTTGGTGTGTTTGTTTGTATGATGGAAACAACAAAACACATTAGACTTCTCAGCCTTTTCTCCTCTTTGTGGAGGTCCTTGATTTTGAGGCTTGTAGTTGTTGAAAGGTTGAAAATTATTCCTCTTTGGTTGGTACGACTGCTGAGGCTGGTACTACTACTGAGGTTGTTATTTTTGTTGAGGGTGGTACTGTTATTGTTGTTGATACAATGGTGGTGTGGGTAGTGCTTGTTGCCCTTGATTGGGTGACTATCTTTTCAAGATAGTCACTTCATTTTCTACCTTCTGTAGCAATGGATCTAATATTGATGCTTGGACCAACATTCTAATAGCATCATCTTTCATCTTTCCCATGGTCATCATGTGATCCTCAATCTCCATAGCCTTCTCTTATGTAACTTGTAAGTCTTCTTTGTGGCTTCCTTTGATGAAAAAGGCTATCTCTAAGGGATGGGTGTAGACGAAGCTGCTCATAAGAATCTCGTCTGATGGGCTGAGTGTGTGGGAGAGATGTGTAGCTAGGCAATTAAACCTTGCTATGAACTCCCTCATTGGTTTTGTAGGCTCCATATTAGAATTTGATAATCGAGAAAATAACTGGTGACTGTCTTCAGCGGGCTTGAATCTTGATAATAATTTCTCGCTCATGTCCTCCGAGTTTCTGATGGCTCTTGGTGGTAAGTGATGGAACCAATCAGAATCATTCTCCTCAAGAGTTTCGACAAAGATTCAAATGATGATATCTTCATGTGGCACAGACAAAACGAAGAAAGCCACTATGAATGCGGATATGTTCTCATCAGGGTGTTTAGCCCTGTCACCGAAGAATCTTGGGAAGTGCTTTCATGATCCCTAGGTAAGTTCATGATTTCTTTGTAGGGCCAATGGGCCTATGTTGTTACCACATGGAAAATGTGTTGGATGTATCATGGCTCTTGCGTTATGTCCATTGCTAAACAAGTTGCGTCCATTGCCGTAGTTGTCATTTCCGTTGATTCCATTGCCTTTTCCATTGCCATTTCCATCATTACCGCCATTGTTGTTGTTACCATTATTACGACCATTTCCGTTGTTGTTTCCAATACTGTTGTTATTGAAATTTTCATTGTAGAGGTGGTTTTTTGCCATCGCTTGAGCTGGAGGTCCTTGCTATTGTTCTTCTAGAAAGTGTTCAGGAACCTCTTGAAAGATCTTCTCTATATCAGACGCTTCTCTGATGGCTTCTTGAAATTGAGGATTATTTCTCCTTTGTATGTATACTTGGTGAGTCAGGATGCTTACTACCACGCGGGTGGTAGTAACACTGTCCTCTCAGCTACAAGATCAACCTTTCTTTCTTCCTCGTCCAGAGAGATAGCTACGGCTCTCCACTGAATTGGTGATGTATTCTCTTCGAAGATGAAAGTACGCAAGCTATTGATGATGTTCATCTACTCTCCTTCAATGAATGTAAGATCTAGTTGGAGAGTTGCTGGAGCAAGATTAGGCTGTTCAATTGGAGCCCAAGGACACTAGATGCCCATTTTTTGTCATACAAGCGTTAAGATTTTCTTGAAGTTTTATGCCTCGTGTCCCCATGGTGGGTGCTAGAAAACTGTTGGCATTTCAATTAGCACCTTTGGAGTGCTTATTGGAAACAAACAAATATTGCAAGTGTTATAGTACTGCTCTTCAAATTATAGAGAGGAAGATCTCTCTTTTCTGATGTTCTACGTAAAAAAGGGTACTAAGGTTCTTATCTTTTTTACTCAGCGGTAGGACACAAGGGTGCATAAACACAATGCCCCACAACTAAGCTTTTCTTTGGTTTCCGCAGATCTTAACTACAACTAACTAGCTTCTAGACTATCCTACATCCTAAAGATAAATAGAGCATGAGGGCATAAGAGCGAAATGGATGGGTTGGATTACTTGAATCCACCATCTCTATAGAATATGGATGAGGCTTTGAACTCTCAGATATATGCCAGGATAAGGTCTTATGCAAGTAAACACTCTTTATGGTAGGCTAGATCAAAGACTTGCCATGGAGGAGGAACCCTTGTTTAAGGTATAGGGTTGGAAAAAACTTACTGGAAACAACAAGGTACGATGATTTGGCTAACAAGATTCCCGAGGAGGTGGCAACACATGTCCAAATTGTAGGCTGAAAGACAATTCATTAAACAACATCAAACGATAGCAATTGATGAAAAAATATCCGAGGAAGAACCCCTGTCTGAGGAGGAGATTGAAACAGTAAAATATTGAGAACAAAGACATTGGATCAACTCAAAATCAAATATGCATAAGCCATCTAACTTTCTTCTTCAAGCTTCACTAAAGAATTACAAAGGTTGGGACAACAAAGGCACAAAATCATGCACAATTATGATCAACCAAAAAATTCTCATCAAAGAGTGAACAAATACGAACAAGCAAAATTTGGAAACAATGGTGCAATAATTTTGCGTAGTAAATAAAGGTTAAACAAATAATGAGCCCAAGGCTCTTATTTATAGAAACTAAAAGGCGTAGAAAACCCTAAAATATCCTTGACTTAACGATCAGTTCTTGCCAATCAACAAGATTTATTCCTATGTTTGAATGTAGGTGAGCAAGCAGTTAACTGGAAATCTACTTCAATTAACTGAAACTAAACAAAAGTCAAAATGGAAGTCTACCTCACTTGACTAACACTTATCTAAGAGTGAACTTAAATTACAAATGTGCCTCCAAAATAGACATCCACCTTTTATGGAGATCTGAGATCCACAAATCATGGGAGTCAAATTAGACATCCTTGATTAGTGGGATCTGACATGCATGATCTATGGGATCTGGAGTTAACTTGGAAAGGGGAATCAAGTTTTAACTTCAATCATAGTTAATGTCTTTCTAGAGGGCAGGACATCCTTCTTGAGTGTTTGAAACCTCATCACCATTGGTCAATCATTGAATTCATTATATGAAGATTGTCACATGCCTCATTTTTCAGTGTCAACAACTTGATGTATGCATCTCCTTCATTCTGTTTCCCTTAGCAGGATTACTCCTTGTCTTTTTTTCTATGTTTCCACTTTAACATGGAAGATAGTGTAGTATTAACCGATGACAAATCTATATTGGGAATGACTACCTTCTGTGTTCTTTTGCAGCTTTACGTTTTTGACATTTCCCTTGATCTTTCTCAATGAAAGAGTATTGTATGATGAAACTGCGAAGCTTGATGATGAAACTATGAAGTTTGATTGCCAACACTCCAACCGTGAGAAATGCACATGAACTCGTTGCATACGCAAAATTCCAATGGTTACAATCCTTTAAACTTGCTTGGGAAGGCGATCAAATATATGAGGTGAAACCATTATGGAACCTATGGACTTGTGTCTATGCTTGTCAATCTGTCCAAATTGACCTTTGGGTGTGCCCGACGCAAATTGGTGCTAGCCATTTTTAGAAGATCATGGAGTAAGACCATTTTGGCCTTGTATTCGTCTTGAGAGAACTACATTATGAAAACCTTGATGGGGTAAGTGCACCAAGATGGTTCCCAAAAAGGGGACTTAAGTGGACAAATTTTTTCTGAAATCAGGAAATGCTGACCTTGGATGTGAAATTGAGGATACTTAGACTCAAAATTTTGAGATGGAAAAAAAAGAAGTATTCAAGTGCTCCAAGTCTACTTTCTAAATTTGAAAATGGTTGAGATTAAGGGGTTCAAATGAGGGACATACACAAATTGGTGTTATTTTTGTCAGAAAAACATAACATAGCAACTCTTGTATGACCCTTGTACGGTGAACTTTTTTTTAATATTTTTAAAATTGCAACGGTTAGAAATTAGCTAACAGTACGTAGTTGATGCACTATTTTTTTGATAGTTTTTTAATGAATATTTGATTTTTTACTAATTTGCGAAGTGGACATATCCTGAAAATAGAATTTTGGGCATGCTACCCCTACAAATTTTGGAAACAAATTGATTTTTTTTTTTTTTAAATTTTTTTTAATTTTGTAGAATGGAGTCTAGTTTCTAAAAATGTAATTTATTTGAAAAATTGATGAATTGTTAATCTATAACAAAAAAATACCAAACACTATTTTTTGGCAAAAAGAAGACATACAGATAAAATAAATTATGGATGAAATACTTAACATTTTTAGAAAGTGAAAAAAATTACATTGTTGGATAGCTAAGAGATAACCCAACATTACCCATGTGCTCGATTTTTTGAATATTTAACCACGTGCAATCTTGATAGTGAGCACGAAATCGATTATGAGAAATATGGTGGTTTGTTTAAAAACACGTCTCTGGTCGTTGGGAATGCCCTCCAAGCGTTCGGTTGGTATTCCAAGGAAAATACCAAGTCTAAGGCTCGAGAATTCCCAAAGCAAGATATAACGCGATTGCGTTATAACGTGCTCGCGTTATATCTCACTTTTGACATGGATTTTGCTTTTGCGGGGAGCATGTCTACTAGCACATAATGCGAGCGCGTTATAATGTGCTCATGTTTATTCTTACTTTATGTTAAATTCCAATATATTAATGTATGTTGATATTTTTTTATGTACATGTATGTCATGTATGTATGCATGCTTGTATGTATGTATGTCTTTAGATGAAGGGAGAATTTAGAGAGAGTCTAGAGAGATGGAGAGGGGGTCGAAGTGAGAGTTTAAGAGAGAGGGAATGGGAGAGAATGGGTTGGATTGAGGGGGACTTAGCTAGGTAGGGAGGGAGAGAGAGAGAGGGGGGGGGGGGGGAGAGAGATAATTTAGGGAGAGGGAAAGAGAGAGAGAGGGGGTGGGAGAGAGAGAATTAGGAGGGGGGAGGGAGAGGGGTAGAGAGAGA
>CM021102.1:662638968-662783577 GCA_007115665.2 Sequoiadendron giganteum
CCCTCTGTCACTCCCTCTCTATCTCCCACTCTCTCCCACTCTCTTAGTCTCCCACTCTCTGCTTCTCCCCTTATCCCACTCTCTCTTTCTCCAACTCTCCCCTTCTCTCCCTCCCTCTCTATCTCCCCCTCTCCCCCTCTCTCCCTCCCACTCTCCCCCAGTCTCTCCCACTCTATCTTTCTCCCACCCTCACCATCTCTCCCTCCCTCTCTATCTCCCACTCTCTCGGTCTCTCACTCTCTGCTTCTCCCCTTCTCCCACTCTCTCCCCCACCCTCTCTATCTCCCTCTCCCCCACTCTCCCCCTCTCCCCCTCTCTCCCACTATATACTAAGAAAACCAAATTTCACATAATGCGAGTGTGTGTTTTACTCCACTAAAATGGTAAAAAACTCTATATACCCGTTATTTGAAGGCCCACAGTTTGCATATTCCCCTAGTTCTGCATGTGCTTCAACAAAAATAGATTTTTGATGATGTTGTGAAGAGTGCAAGCATATTTTTCACATTCCATCACCTTTTCCATGATGTTTTTACCACCTTTGCATGAAATAGAAGAATTTGCACGTTGAAAGACATATAATATCGATTGAAGTTTGAATTCCATTGAAAACTGATATACAATTGAAGTGTGGAAGGGAACAAGCTTTTGAACAAGTCAAATTGTTGTGGAGTTTGAAGAAAGAAGAAGCTAAGGCTACATAATTGGGTTGAACTCCTCCATTTGAAAATTTGGTTTTTAAGGCATGTGAAGTCTTTACACATTTTGTTTCATTCTATTATGGCTTGCTTTCATTTTTGTTTGTCATTATAACCTTAGGTTGTTAATGCACATTTTAAATTACCATTATATACACAATTATATACACTTGCCAATTACCATTTTAATCTTGATGCAGAGCATCTACCAAGATCCACAAATCATCAAGGGTACTTCTGACCCTAACTTAAATTGAAGAAGATCAACAAACAAACTCAATCATCTTTTCATCAAAACATTAGAACTTGGTTTCAACTCTTTTTCAGACTAAAAAAAATAGATTAACCATCATAAAATTGATTGTAACATAGCAGAAAGCTAATTAGAAACTCATAACCATTCACGAAAAATTCATCCTTTAAGACAACTCCAAGCCTCTCCCATTCCTTTGAAGGGTCCAAACACCTTCCAATAACTCTGCACAAACAAATGCAGTACAAAGGAAGAAATCAACACCTTTCTTGACACACTTATTCAACTATATTTCCCTTCACAAAACATTTGATTCATATACTCAAATTAGCTTTAAGAGTTCCCAATTCCTTAAGGACCTTCAAAACACCTTGAAAATATTGAAAATAACTAATTACAATCAACTAGGTTCCTTAAAAAATCAACCAATGATTATGTCATTCACAAGTTGTCTTAAATCTTCCATAATGGCACCATTGTTTACAAACACAAACTATAATTCTTAAGGCACAACCAAACCATTATTTGCTTAATAAATATTTGCTTGAGTTAGTACAAAAAAAATAGAACCTTTCAGAAGTCTGCTCTTACACACAAACTTAGTTCCTTTGTTCACTATCCACATTACTAGTAGCCAAGCATCTGCAAACTGTCACATGTATCTCCCAAACCATGCACACACTTCAAATTGTGATACTCATTTTTGATGCAGAGTTAGAGGACCCAAAACCATTGAAGATGTCAACTTGCCTTCAAGAGGCATCTAAGAAGATTAAAAAGGCGTAATGGACCAATCCCAACACTCCTCCAAGCTGGACAACAAACAAAAAAAATATTTCCTACATTGCACCCTTGGAATTTAGTTACTATGCAAAACCAGTTTTGGGCCCTTATCTCCAAAACTTTCCAAATAACAAGGAAAATAAATGAATGATTCTAGCACCAATTTTAGAGTTGCAAGACATACCTTAACCCATCACATGACTCCTTTGGGACAACTTTAAGAAAACTGACCTTTTCACTATTTTAGGCCTCCAAGTAGGCCAATTTTACAAAGGAACTACCCTTAGATCTTCACACCAGACTTCCAAACCCAAAAATAGTCTTTAATTAGGTCTCAAAACAAGATAATTTTTAGGTCTTAGGACCTTACCCACTCAAATAGGCTTCCAATACAAAACCCCCCATTTTTCAATGCAAAGAGGGAGGGTTTATAGAAAATCCTATACCCGGGCCTTCCTAGACCATTTAAAAGCATAAAATATCTTCAAAAAACACTCTAAAAGGTCAAAAGTTCATTACATAGACCACTCCTTCAACACTTTTCCAAAATCACTCCTTCGTTCCTCAAATTCTCATGGAAAAGTGCTTGTTTGAGCTAAGAACCCCATCCTATTGTCATTAGTTTCATTCCAAGGAATGTTCAACAATAAAATACCCTACTCTAACAATGTACATGAAATCCCACTAAGAAACAAGTCATAATAGTAGGTGGGATGGTCATTTTATAATTAAATCCTACTCAAACCCTTGATTGGCTTGAAATGAGCAGTTTTAGAAAATTGTCAATTGCCCCCTTCAAACATAATGTTAAGCCCTCAGAAATGATGCATTAGAGAGTTAAGACATGTTCCTACAATATTATATTATTTTTCTATCAAGGGGAGGCTGTATAGATGCGTACAAGTGCACGAAAGTGCAAAAAAACCAGTGAATTTCTATAAAAAAAAAAAGGATTTCAAAATGAACAAAAATCCTCCCTTCGAGCCAATGGAGGTTGTTTAAACCTTTTTCAATGACAACAAACTCCCCCCAATTCCTATAACTAACAAAAAACCACCTTTGAAAGCTCATATAACCGGTACATGGAAAATATCTTTAATGACCCTCTTACAACATGAAGATACCCAAAATTGAATCAAATTTCAAAATGGAAGCATAGATTGTCAAGGTGCTCCTACACCACAAAATTATCAAACACTCACAATTCGATTACACTCATTAGTTTTCAGAATCACAATCATGGTTATTCACTTTTAGTTAGGAATGTGCTCTGGCCAGCCTAGTGCTTCCATAATTTGTACACATTTGTCTACATGCTAGGTTAACTTTTGTACACGATGATTGTAAGTATTACTTAAATGAAGCCTTCAATAACATATATTTTTCAATTAAATTCAATGGATACATTTCTCAGAAACTAATATTTGTCTCATTACCATGGTACAAATAAAATTATCTGCCATGCTGAAGAAAAAGACAAAGAGGAAACTAACAGACAAAGAGAAGGAAAACTTGAAAGAAAAGGAGAAAGTTCGGGTGGCGACATATCGTGAAAAGAAGAAATTGGAAACGATTGATGAAAACAACCCGATTGTAGAGGAACCTCAACCGTAGAAAAGAGAACGAGAATTGGTAGCACAATAGACACGAATGCGAAAGCATTGTTGTAAGACAGATTCAAATACCATAGTTGGAGACACACCCTCTACAAAAAGTGAATATGAAGGGACACCATTAAGCATAATAAAATATGGAGGGACACCATCTAGCACAAGTGAATATGGATGGACACCATCTACTGCAAGTGAATATGGAGGGACACCATGTACTACAAGTGAATATTGTTGGACACCATCTAACTCATCTCAATTTGACAGTACATCATCACTCAGAATTGACAAAGAAGGTATGCCATCATCCCCATGTGAATTTCAAGGTATGTCTTATTATCCACCCTTGATCAAAGGTATGCAATCTAGCCCACCTCAATTAAATATTGATGAAATTCCTAATGTTGAGATGTATGTACCTAGGAGAACACCACCTAGAATTTTGCGTAGAAAGCCAAATTATTTGATTAATATTGATGATGAGATTTTGCAACACATGGAAGATAAGATTTCAAGATGCACTTGTAGAAGATATGCTGATAAGATTTGGGAACGATTCTTTGAAAGGCTAAATGAGACTACAAGATGTCAACTTTTTGTTGAAATGATGTAGGGTGTAAAGTATAGGAACATCATGAAGAGTCTTGGGTTGAGAACATCGAATGCATCGAGTGAAGACACTATTGTGAAGAATCTAATGGGTGCTTAGGAGAGTGTGGGTAAGACCTCACACTCAAAGTATAGTAATCTCACCCGACGTGTCATTACATCGACTTTGGTAAGCTGTCAAACAAAGAGAGCTCATCCAATTAAAAAGACTAGTGAACAAATGAGAATTAGTAGAAATTTTTTATCAAGAGCCATTCAAAGGCGACAAAGAATTGAGGGCAATGATACAAATGAATTATGGGAATTTTCAGGGAGACTGTCACGAAAAAGATAAAGAAGTTGTCCAAGCCTTGAGAACACTAATTGAAGAGTATTGGAAGAATAACACAAGGCTGTCTCCGAATCAAAGGGATGTGGTAAGAAGGAGAATCGGTAGTCGGAATCATGAGCCACATCCAAAGCATTTTTTGAATATGACTCAAACCCAATTTTTTCAGAAATTTGAAAATGATTATCCTCAAATTAGTATTTCTCAAAGATTTTTTAAAATGCTTAAACCTTTTTATGTCAAGATAAATCACACACGCACTACTTTTTGTTGTAGACTACATATTGAGTTTTCTAACCATTATGATGTTTATCATTCTATATGTTTAGATTTGCATACTAATGATGTTTTGCATGATTGTAGCATAGAAGCACCACCAAAATATTCAAGAGAGTTCTTATCAAAAAAATTATGTGAAATAAAGGATGGCCAAATATTCTATAGGACAACATGCTTGGATGGTTCATGCAAGCATTGCGGTGGCTTCCAACGTATGCCAGTATGTCAACTTATGGAAAGAACAAATGAGGTGGGACAAAAACTAGTAGAGTTTGGGAAGTATAAAATAGTGGCATATGCTACAAAAGATGGGTCTCAAGTAAAAAGGTGTGATTTGGTTATTGAGAAGATCCCAGTGTACAAATTTATGACCACATTTCGTGACAGTATACTATCTGAGTATGCAATGCATACCCATAGAGCCCGATGGTTGGACACACAATTCAAGCCATGCAAGGAGACCTTTCTAGTTGGAAGCATAGTATCTGTGGTTGAATTTGCAGAGAACTACAATCTATAGCCACAACATGAGGTGCAGTCACAGTATTGCAACTCTACACAAGTTTTGATATTTGTCCACATAGCATTTGTTCATGCATCTGATAGTACAGATGAGCAAAGGAAGGTATTGAGGGAGTACCACTTTTACATTAGTGATGATCACACACATTCTCCAGAGTTTGTGCAAGGTTTCTTCTAGATGTTCTATAGTGGTTTGGCTCAGAGGGGCATAGAATACAGTCAACATATAATATGGTCTGATAACTATGCAACACAATTCAAGAAGTCGTGCATGTTCTACTGGTTGTGCAGGATGCATGTCATTATAGGCATTCAACATATGTGGATGTTTTGTGAGGCTGGAGATGGAAAGGGGGAGCATGATGGTGCAGGAGCATGCATGAAAAGAGCATTAGCACGAGACGAGTTAAAGTATAAAGACAGTGCAAAGTTGACAGATGCAAAATCAATCATCGAGTGGTGTAATGCTTTGATGGGCCCAAGTAATGAAGGTACATCTTCAGTTCATAGATTTTTTTGGTTGATGGATGATACTAACATTGCACCATATGAATACTATTGTACACTAACAAGATTGAGTGAGGTACACTCTTTCCTTAGCTCAAATTCAAGTTCATGGAGTATCGATACACAAAAGATGGCATGATTTTGTTCTTCATGTACAATGCAAGCCTAAAATGATTGTGAGTCAGGGGAGTGGGTTGAAAAATGACTCACAAGTTATCTTAGCCCACTTCACACGTATCCCCTCCAATGGAATTGGAGCTAACACAGATGGAATCATCGGTCGACTTTGACCACGTATCAGATCTAGTTCAACTAGGTGATATATCTACTTTCTTAGTTGTTGAAATTCCATATCGTTATCTTACTTTGTATTGTATTCGTAATGTTGAAAAATTTCAAGAGATTTTTTGCACATATCAATGCAGGGCATGTTTATGTAGTTATTGCAAATGAAGACAATGAAGAGGGAACAAACTATTACTTGTGTCATTGTGCTGAGACCAAAAAAAAATTGGAGGCCCCAGTTATAGATGGAGAAAACATCGAATAGCCTACAAGCTCAGTTGTGGTTACTGGAACATGGCTTAGAAGGTACCCACATTCAAGTGTTAAACATTGGCTATTTCAGGACTTTTACATGCATCGTAAGATTCTTCATTACTCGAACCTTGTCATGGCATCTAATGTTCATTTGACCAAATATGGGGGTAGACCTTTGAACAAGACGTTATGGAAGGTTTGCGAGTTTGACATGAGGCAATACTTGACATAATAAAGTGTAGAGCAAACCCGAATGGTTCGTTGGATTAATTTGTAAGTATGTGCACATTGGTTCTTATTAATTTATACTTATATGCACATTAATTTGTTTGATGCCAATGCTATCATCTTCTTTTACAGTGATTGGTGTCCCCTTGCAAAAAAAGAAGATATATGAGCCATCCAAGAGAATGCTAGCCAGAAAAGCAATGCAACATCCTTATTTTGATGCATGCATGCAACATCTGTAAGTGCCTTCCATCTATTTTTATTTCATTTCCATTTTGGATGATCTTTCTTTTTCTATTTTACTTTGTGTAGTTGTAAGTAAACTACTAAAAATTGATTGATCTTTCATTGCAAAAAATGTTGATTTAAGAACCATCAAAGAGAATCTCAGCCAAAAAAGCAATGCAACATACTTATTTTGATGATTTTGATAATTCTCAATTTTGATTTCAAGCCATTATAAGAGAGCGTGTGAAGCTTAGTGAGGGAATCTCAAGTTACTCATTTTAAGTTAACCTCATAATGAACACCTATGATGTAGACATTTAAAGAGAATCTTGAATGTATGAGTGACATTGTAAAAGATCTGAGAGAACGAAGTGCTAGAGGCATTGTAATAAGATTTAATTACATAATGAGATATACTCAAATATTGTAAGGTTGAAGTTCATGTTTGGTGTAGTAGCACCTTGTTCTGTAAATGCCTTGAGTAGGAAAATTTGCAAACTTTGAATTTTGAAATGTAAACAATGTGAAAAAGGTCATATAAAGGTCATGTAAACAATTTGTACACATTTTCCTACAACTTGTGTGACCAAGCAGACTATTCCAACACGTCTGAATAGGTATGTTTATGCTAGGCATGGTCCTCTTTCACACTGAAACATGTAGAATCGTTCCGAGCTATGTTCCACCAGATCAATCCCTTAAGGGTCCAAAGTGCAAAATAGCTGCAAACTTCAGCATGAAATTAATAGGATATTATGAAACTTAGAAAATTATCATCTAATCCTATAGAAAGGAATTGGGCCCCTTTAGAAAAACCTCTCTTGATTTTGGCTATCTTGGAGTGGTTTTCTCATGCAATGGATTTTCACTTGATGGAAAAAGCATCAAATTCAAGCAATGCAAAGTTGCAAAGTGGTGCAAATTATGTTCTGCAACTTGTGTGACCAAGTGGACTATTCCAACATGTCCGAATATGTATCTTCATGCTAGGAATGGTCCTCTTTCATACTGAAACATGTGGAATCGCTCCGAGCTATGTTCCACCAAATCTATCTCTTAAGGGTCCAAAGTGCAAAATGGCTGCAAAATTTAGCATATTGTTACTTGGATACTGTGATACTTAGAAAATTCTCATCTAATCCTACAGAAAGGCATTGGGCCCCTCTAGAAAAACCTCTCTCGGTTTTGGCTATCTTGGAGTGGTCCTCTCGTGGCGGTGGATTTTCACTTGATGGAAAAAACATCAAATTCAAGTAGTGCAAAGTTGCAAATGGTGCAACTTGTGTGACCAAGCAGACTGTTCCAATACATCCGAATATGTATGTTTATGCTAGGCAGGGTCCTATTTCACACCGAAACACATGGAATCTCTCTAAGCTATGTTCCACCGGATCGATCCTTGAAGGGTCCAAAGTGCAAAATGGCTGCAAACTTCAGCATGCTATTACTTGGATACCGTTACACTTAAAATTTTTTCGTCTGATCCTACAAGAAGGCATTGGGCCCCTCTAGAAAAAAATTCTCTCGATTTTGGCTATATCTTGGAGTGGTTTTCTCATGGTGGCGGATTTTCACTTGATCGAAAAAGTGTCAAATTCAAGCAGTTCAAAGTTGCAAAGTGGTGCAAATTTCGCTTTGCAACTTGTGTGACCAAGCAGACTATTCCAACACATCAAAATAGGTATGTTTATAGTAGGTGTGGTATTTTTTCACACCTAAAAATGTGGAATCACTTTGAGCTACGTTCCACCAGATCAATCCCTTAAGGGTCCAAAGTGCAAAATGGCTGCAAACTTCAGCATGTTATTAATCGGATACCGTGACACTTAGAAAATTCTCATCTGATCCTATAGGATCATGTTGAGCCCCTCTAGAAAAACCTCTCTTGGTTTTGGCTATCTTGGAGTGGTTTTCTTGTGGCAGGGGATTTTGACTTGATGGAAAAAGCATCGAATTCAAGCAGTGCAAAGTTGCAAAGTGGTGCAATTTTTGTTATGTAGCTTGTGTGACCAAGCAGACTGTTCCAACACATTTGAATAGGTATATTTACGCTAGAAATGGTC
Organism: Sequoiadendron giganteum; assembly: GCA_007115665.2. NCBI lineage: Eukaryota > Viridiplantae > Streptophyta > Pinopsida > Cupressales > Cupressaceae > Sequoiadendron > Sequoiadendron giganteum. The sequence goes on from CM021102.1 coordinate 662,647,617, forward strand.
CTCTTTTGCACTGAAACATGTGGAATCGCTCTGAACTATGTTCCACTAGATCGATCCCTGAAGGGTCCAAAGTGCAAAATGGCTGCAAACTTCAGCATGCTATTATTTGGATACCATGATTCTTAGAAAATCCTTATATGATCCTATTGGATTGCATTGGGCCCCTCTAGAAAAACCTCTATCGGTTTTGTTTATCTTGGAGTGGTTTTCTTGTGGCGGCGGATTTTCACTTGATGGAGAAAGTGTCAAATTCAAGCAGTGCAAAGTTGCAAAGTGGTGCAACTTTCACTTTGCAACTTGTGTGACCAAGCGAACTATTCCAATGCATCTGAATAGGTATGTTTATGGTAGGAATGTTATTTTTTTGCACCGAAACACGTGGAATTGCTCCGAGCTATGTTCCACTAGATCGATCCCTTAAGGGTCCAAAGTGTAAAACAGATGCAAACTTCAACATGCTATTTATAGGATACCGTGACACTTAGAAAATTATCCTTTGATCTTATAGGGTCAAGTTGAGCCCCTCTACAAAAACCTCTATCAGTTTTGGCTATCTCAAAGTGGTTTTCCCGTGGTAGCGGATTTTCACTTGATGGAAAAAGCATCAAATACAAGTAGTGCAAAGTGGTGCAACTTCTATTTTGCAACTTGTATGACCAAGTGGACTATTCCAAAATATCTGAATAGGTATGAATGGTCCTCTTTTGCCCCGAAACATGTGGAATCACTCTGAGCTATGTTCCACCGGATCGATCCCTTAAGGGTCCAAAGTCCAAAATGGCTGCAAACTTCAGCATGCTATTACTTGGATACCATGACACTTAGAAAATTCTCATCTAATCCTACAAAAAGAAGTTGGGCCCCTCTAGAAAAACCTCTCTCGATTTTGGCTATCTTGGAGTGGTTTTTTCGTGGTGGCGGATTTTCACTTGATGAAAAAAGTGTCAAATTCAAGCAGTGCAAAGTTGCAAAGTGGTGCAACTTTCACTCTACAACTCGTGTGACCAAGCAAACTATTCCAACACATTCGAATAGGTATGTTTATGCTAGGCATTTTCCACTTTCACACTAAAAAATGTGGAATCGGTCTGAGCAATGTTCCACCGGATCGATCCCTTAAGGGTCCAAAGTGCAAAATGGCTACAAACTTCAACATGCTATTACTCAGATACCGTGAGGCTTAGAAACTTCTCGTTTGATCCTATAGGATTGTGTTGAGCCTACATACAAAAAACTCTCTTGGTTTTGGATATCTCGGAGTGGTTTTCCAATGGTGGTGTATTTTCACTTGATGGAAAAAGCATCAAATGCAAGCAATGCAAAGTGGTGCAACTTTCATTTTGCAACTTGTGTGACCAAGTAGACTGTTCCAACACGTCTAAATAGGTATGTTTAACCTAGGAATGGTCCTCTTTTGCACCGAAACATGTGGAATTGCTCCGAGCTATGTTCCACCGGATCGATCCCTTAGGTTGGAGGAGTCTAAAGTTGCGAATTTGTAAGTTGCTTAAAGCAAGAAATTTGAAATGATATTGAATGCCCAGTTAGCACTCATTACATCTAGGTGATGCTCATAGAGGTGAGGCACTAGACCTTTCCGGGAGGTCACCCATTCCAGTATACTCCAGCTCAAATGCTTAACCATGAAGCTTTTTCCCCAAGGTTAAGCCCACTTAGCTTGCAACCCCATTTGCAAAATCTTCAACAAGTGTTGTGCATTATGAAACATTCATTATGGAGCCCCTTTAGCTCATCATTTGATAAGTAGGAGGTATTTTCTACAATGTGTCAAATTGTGATATTGCTATCAGGATTCCATTGAGCAGTCATTTGTAGTATTAGATATAGCTCTAACTTCTATAGTATTGCACATGATTAGAGATAATTTCAAAGATCTAGATGACATTAATAGTTCACATTACTCAAGAAGGATGAACATCTTAAATAAATTTGTGGAAATCAGGACAAGTAACCTTCTTGTGGACTTAGGGTTGCAATAGTTGATCTACAACATGTTCCACCATTTCTTCAGTAGGATCAAGAACACACATGTAATGAAGGTGTGTTTGTAGCCATGAAAGATTATGGTTCGAACTATCCAGAAGAGTGATGTTTGATCTCGACCAACCATATCTATACCATGGTTTGTTTGGAAACAAGGATGGGTTCTCTCTTCATCGGCATATACATTATTCCTCGATGTGTTCACACCAGTGTTACAAGACTAGGACTCGCCTCAAACTTGACAAGCTATTTTTTGACGTGGACTCGGGCTGTGAGCCCAGACTCGAAAAATAGAAAAACCTAAGAAATTCAAAGATTTTTAAGGATTTAAAACTTGTTTCATGCACCCTTTAATAAATAAACCTTAAAGACACAATAGCATCATGAAATAGAAATTACTATGATCCCATACACAAACATACATCAATCACATAAGTATAAGCACAAATTTTAGCTAAAGTAAATAACACATTTAGATATATAAATATTGAGATATTGCTATCAGGATTCAATCGTGTAGTTTTACAAGTCAAACTCATTGACCCATGATTCATCAGTAGTGGTTCTCAAGAACCCATCTCTCATGATAATGAATGGTTCATAAGGAGGAAGATAAATATTTATACATTTATTCTATCACAAATGAGATAAGTGCTTGGTTTCATGAAGAACTAATGGAGAATGATAATGGCTTCAGACCTGCTATAAAGGAAAAAAAAATTCGTTTCAATGATGCAAGAGGTTTTTGGTTTCACTACCAAAATGAGCCTATGAAGAATGCATGTGAAACTCCTTTTGACCTTGAGGGTGTTCTTACTCCATCTCAAGGATCATGCATTGAGGATGACATAGATCAATGCTAGGGCTCACCAATTAATAATTATACAGGTGAATAATTCAAACATTAACATGTCAATAAGGGAAGTACAAGTACTCAAAAACACGTAAGCCTCAAAAAGTATACACATGAATACATAGTATACACAAATTAAAACAAAGTACATGCACGAATACAAGGCATATGCATGAAAACATGTAAGCCACAAAGTATAGATTTGAATGCATGTAAGTCACAAAGTATACACATAAGTTGTAAAGTATACACTTGAATACACGTAACTCATATCTATTGAACCATCAATTTAGAATGCAAATATGGATAGGCATCGTTAAAAGATATTTATATTAACCAAATAGCCATGTAGGAATACATCAATATATGTCGATATAAGTATGAAATATATTTACAAAATAGCCATATAGGCTTATGAGAATGCCATCTAGGCATACAATGTCAAATATGTCCAATAAAAAATATGTACAAAACTTCCATGCAGGCATACAACAAAGGACTCTGGAATCAAAAGTCATTGCTCTCCATGCCTTGGAAATAAAATCTTTCCCTTTCCTTTTCACTCAGATGGTGATAGGTCTATCACTCATTTTTGTTGCACTCGTGGAGTGCTCCTGCTACTCCTCCTAGCATTTAGTTCATGGTGAAGTTTTAACTATTACAATAAGAAGTAAAGACATGAATATATAGAAAATACATTATAAAAAATGATATATTTGATAAAACAATCACTTACAGCCATCTCACAATCTCTCTCCAAGAGGGAAATATTCTCACACCCATGTTCAGGTGTGCTCAAGCCCTATATAAACCATACAAATAGAAATTAAACTACGTGAATCAATAATGGTTTGATTTTTCCCTAACTAACCTCTATAACAACAAATGTAAATGTAAATTTACTAATTTGCCTCATACCTCTTCTACTAGAGCCATCGAGGATTGTATAGCATATGTCACACCAATATCCATTGGCCTCGTCACATTCAGAGGTGTATCATCTCGCAACAACTGAAAATAAAACAACAAATTATTCAACATAATCAACGATGTGCATGTATAAACTACACAAATCTATTAAGCACTTGATTCTTTAGTTAAAATCTTTATTCTATTACCTATGTGAAGGTTTGAGTAAATCCACTGCCATTGGGAAGTGTTCCATCAAAACCTCCAATATTAGTCTATTCAACATCCAAAATTGCATATTAAATTACCATTCGTAAAACAATGCCATTAACATGCAATAAATTTATAATTGTTTACTAGTTACATACCCTAGCGATAGGTTTACTACAGAAATAGGTTGGTGGGGGGCCGGTGTATCCAATCTCAACACTGTGACCCTGCAATTTTATTAAAATCATAAAACATTTTTAGTTAATCTTGCATTTCAAAATTGAAATTTAATAAATTAAGTTCAATGAACACATGCACTAACATTTACCTGACTATCAATGCCATATGCCTCATGAAAAATGTTAGCTGCCCTCTCCATCTCCATAGCTATAGATGGATCCTACGTACCAGTCTTCTGAGGGTCGGTGGGGTCATGTGAACAAGTAGCCCCACAAGATTGACACACATGTGTTGAAAGGCCACCACTCGAAGACTCCCCTAGATGGCATTGTAGAATAGGGCTAGTATGATGGATGACACTTTGGGTCAAAGTGCTAATTGCCTGCAATGTCTCTACGTTAGCACTTTCCTTCACGACGAAAGGCATAACAATGTGCTCATGAGATGGCCTAGCGAGAGCTCGTCTACCTTTCTGTGTAGGATCTGACTGTGCACCAGGTCTATCCTGAGCTGACCCCCCACCTCTCCCCTTGAAATCCCTCATATCAAACTAATTTGGGATTTTGTTCAATATGAACTCACTATATAGTTTCCTAAGGAAATATTGCGGGACCTCGCAATTGTTGCACGGTGGGTAATCGAAGACCATGTACCACCTATCATAAAATCGGTCCCTAATCTGTCGGTGGTGGCACCAATGGATAGGAAACCTCTTCGCATTGAGGGTAAGATTTTGATTTGTGCATGGGTCGGTGAATAATGAGCACAAATCACCTTTTGTAATTTTTAAATCCTTCACATTCTTGTATGATAGTTTATTTGCATAATAGTCCCGAGCCGCTTGCCTTCTATCTTCCCATTCAGTTATTTGGTTGCTACTTGAATCTACATTTTCTAACATATCTTTCAATGAATTTGCTAGGGTGATTCTTTATGTGGTTGAACCATTTGGATCACTCAACCTATTGATCAAATCCTCAATTTGTTTTTTGTTGTTCTCAATTTCACTCATTAAATTTTGTTGAGTGCCAGGAGGGGGTTGAGTGATTGGTGGAGGAGGTTGATGTTGTGGTTGATTCTGATCTTGAGGATTTGGTTGGTCGTCCTGTTGAGGATTTTGAGGGTTTGCAAGTTGATTTGCATCTCCCAAAAATTCAAACAAATAGATATCAAATTCAACCTAAAAATAACAAATTCAAAACAAAAACCATAGAATCCTTACCTCTCACAGCTCCTTGTCATCGAGGTGCCATCGTTGTGAAGAAATACGGATTGTTGGTGAAGAGATTCTCCTCCTAGAAAGCGAGCGTGATATTGTGGGGTTTTTGGCCACAGGTGCAACAAAATAACCAGTCGAAATGAAAATGAGAGATTTACATTTGTTTTTTTTCTTTTAACAGTAAATAACGCGAGCGCGTTATAACGCGCTCGTGTTATTTCTTTGTAGTTGCCAAGACCTAGCATAGGCTTAACGGGGACATAACACGCTTGTGTTATGGTTTTCAAACTTTTTTTTGAGGGTGTCCATGAAATTACTACCCATTTCCATGCACTCACCCGACGATTGACTATGCACAAGATGTTGTTTAGACAACTTTTTTTGGAAATGCTAAAAATAGCCCTACTAGGGCAACTTTTTATGAAAAATTCTAAGACGTGGGTTTTGTTGAGAATAATTTTCTAAACAAACCCAAATTGTCAGAAATTCAGAAAAATGCATTTTTCTATGACATACAAGAGCCCTTTGGTGGCAGAGGCAGTGAGGCACCAAAAAAAGATTTTTTCACGAAAAAAATCCAACACATGGGTTTTGTTCATGCTTCAGAGCTGAACAAACCCAATTTGTCTTTTTTTCAAAATTATGTTTTTTTCTAGAAACCCTAAAAAATAGGGGCAACAAGACTACATTTTTTGGAAAAATCCAACATGTGGGTTTTGTTGAAAAAGATGTGTTGATCATACCTAGTTGGCTAGATATGTGATTATTTGCCATTTTCTCAGACATGCAAGAAGATCTAAGACCAGGAAAGAGGAAAAGCACAAGAATAAGATTAGAAGTTATCAGCTATCAATCTGGAAGAATTATGCCTTTTGATAAATGGTCTATCTGTGCAATAGATCTTCAAAAATATGAAGAACAATGAAAACCCCTTTGTCAGATCTTTAAAAATGTTGGAGAAGAAAAATATCCATTCTTGAGCTCCTCAACCTGCAAAGAAATAATGAAAAATGGATGCCTAAATGCTTTGATATGTCAATTTGTAATTGCAAGCATCAATTGGGCTTCCAACTCATGATTAAGCCTATTTTGGAGTTCTAAAAGCTGATTTCCACTGATTGTGGAGTGTTTGGTCTCTTTTTGCCTCCAAATTTGTTAACTCATGTCAAAAAATTGCCTTTGACCTTTTAGGCATCCTTCTTGAGTTTTGAACATTTTTTTATCATTTTTCCTTGTTGAAGTGCCTTCGTTTGATCTTTGATCTTGGCTACTCAGTTGATCTTCGATAGTCATTGATAGATTTTTTGTCGAGATGGGATCATACTTAAGAGATATGCCTGGGGGTTTTCAAGTCATAAACCCGAGTTTGAGCCTCCAAAATAAAGGGCGCCTTTGTTCAAGAGGGGCGCTTTTGGCTGTGCCTTAGTCAATTTTCATTGACTATTCTTCATTTTGGCCTTTTTAGAGCCTCTGTGATTTGATATGACGTTCCCGTTGATTGATGAGTCAGATAACTCTGCTTGATGGTGCATCGAGTAACCAACTTAGTCTTGGAAAGGATGGCTGAATCTTCAGCTTCTGATAGTTTCTTTATGCCCTTAAAGTCCAAGGGTTCCCTTGGCTAGTAGGGGCGCTTTTAGCTTTGCTGACCGATAATTCCATGTTTCAAACAGTCCGGTTTGATCTCTATCATCAGATGATTCAATCGTTGGATCCTTTTGTTGACAGTTTCATTTTCGAGATTCATCAAAGCTGAGAAGATTGTTTTGGAGGTCATTGAGAAAATTGACTGCATCTACTCCTTCAAAAGACTAGGCACTTTTCTTCAAGAGGGGCACTTTTCTTCTATATTTAGCGAATTTCTTGGCTTGTTCTCTAAGTCTTCCCTTTTGGATTTTTCTTCTTGATCTCAACATGTGATCATTTGGCATGTCATGTGAATGTGCTATCAGATTGATCACGTAGCTGGGAGAGAGCTGAACAAATGTTATGTATGGAGCAACTATTGATAGATTCATTAGATGCCTTGAATTGAGGGGGGGCCCTGGCCAGTAGGGGCACTTTTTCTATGAAGCTCTTTGATTTGACATTTTCATTACTTGCAGACTCTCCACACTTCATTGACGTTTTGCCAGTGATCCCTAGATTAGACGATCTCGCTAATAGTTTCATTGTCTAGCCAACATGAACATGAAGAAGACAACTGACTGAAGATGTCAGATGACTGCATTTTCCTTTTGATATCAAAGGGCACCTTTCTTCAAGAGGGGCACCTTTTGGTATTGGACAACTGTTTTTGCCTTGGCAGCAAAATGTGCACCTTCAAGAGTTAGCCAAATTTTGGATTTTTTCGTTTTGAGAATCTCCTTCGTGTGAAAATGTTTTTGACCTTTTCTTCCATGGCTTCTTCGTTGGAGCTTTTGAAGTTTAGCTTTCAACACCTGGTACTGGCCAATTTGCCGTTAATGGCTGTGGAGCTCCTAACTTTGTTCCTGAAAAAATAGAAATAGACCCACCAGAGTAAAACATGTTTTTTGATGATTTTGACTTGACCAGTGTGATCGTAAAGTTGATTAATCCTATCAAAATCATTTTCAATCATTTCTAGGAAGGTTCTATTTTCGGGGGTTTCCCTAAAAATAGGGGCGTGAAACCCTACTTTTCAATTTTTCAGAAATTTTAACCATAAGTTCCTTGATAGAAACCCAAAAAAACTTTATGTTTGTTTTGACCTAAAACATAATTTTGACGACATTTTTACATGATTTAGCTCAATTCAAGCAAAATGCCAAAAAATTATGTTGTGTACAACAAAAGTAAAGAATATTGCTATGGTTGGGAATGGTGTGCCTAATAGGGTCTAGATCATTGGCAAGATGTACCAATAGCTTCAAATGTAGCTCACTATGGATTTTCCAACCACCATTAATGGTTTTTCTTAATGTCTTTTTTTGCTGGTATGTTTTGTTCTATGTTCCTTGTTTTCACCCTACTCCTCCCCTTCAAAGGCTATTCACACAAGTATACAAATTAATTATTTTATTATGCATATGGTGTTTCATTTCTTTGGTTAGGGCTCCTAATAGTCATCTAATTCAATCAAATATATAATAAAAACAAAAATAAACCCACAAAAGTAGATAATATAGATGCTAAAATAGGTGTTGAAATATTTGATGTTAGGATTGCTAATGTCAATTGACAACAATGGTTGTGTGTTGTGTTGTGCCAAAGTTTAAGAACAATTTATAATGTTAAATCTATTGACATAAAATATTTCTAAGTATATAAGAAAAAAATATTAAAGTTGTCAACAATTTTTTGTATAAAAGAACTTTTTTATGCTTGTTCTTTTATTTACTTCTTACATGATCTAATTTTTTTTGCATTCATCTTCTTATTATACAAACTAAGTTTTTTATTAGAATTAGGTGATAATTACCTTGCAAATTGTATTGTCTAGTTTATTTAATTTTATATATAAATAAAAAATTAATGTATTTGGTCCTTAGTACATGAAATGGGTAATCTTGGATGCCATTGTGGTACCTGAGAGAACAACATTAATTATTATTGTTCTCTAACTATTTGAGATTATTATTGCACTTGAAGACATGTAAAGAGAAAAAGAAATATGAAAGGTCACTTTAGAGTACAAAAAATCATGTCTAATTAATAGTCACTTAGTGGGGCACTTAGGAGTCACAATTTGAATTTTCTAACATTATGGTGTAGGTCACACACTTAGAAGTTATTTTTTATTCTCAAAATATGCTCTCCATGAATGAAGTCGTGAGAATTCATTCCATTATATTATTTATTAATAATATATATAAAAGTGTAATAGACACCTCGAAAAGAATATCTCCACGTTTTTACATATATTATTAATAAATAATATATATATGCTAGCTTATCACAACCACATATTTTATACTGGAACAACATTGAAACGTGCAAATTGTGTGTGATATTTACATATAAGAAAGAATATTCAATGACACATAAAAATAGGGTAGCTATCAAGATGAGGGGGATATTAAACTTATTCAATGACATGAACATGCAGAACATTCAATTACAACAATGAAACGTGTTGTTCAATGTCAGAAAAAATCACAATCCCAAAGAGTTAGTCACTAATTTGATTATCAAATATGCACGTCTCATTGTTGACCAGACATCTTAAACATATTCACGTCTCATTGTGGGATTGAAGAGTCCCTGATTTAGAACTTCTTGGGACACGTGGCAGAAGCGTTGTTTCTGCTCATTCTCTATAAATTGAAACCTCTTCACTTGAGTTTATGTCTGTGTGTAAAAATGGAAGAATTTGCATTACTAATGGCGGAAGAGTATGCCAGAAAGCGCGAGTTGCAGGAACCAAACGCAGAGAAAGAGATGAGTCGTTCTCAGACAGCAGCTCTAATGAGGCAGTTAAAAGAGGAAGTTTCAGAATATGTGAAGATCTCCACTGTTAAAATTGTTTGGGGGGCTCAGGAAACTGCACGGGGAGAATTTAAGCGTAGCGCTTATGGAAGGGATTTTTTCCGCTTAGCAGCCGCCCCGCATATTTTTCTTGCTGTTTATCTGTATAAATGTAGAGCTGAGTTATATCTAGAAAACACTAACACAGTTATATTTTTTATCATTTATATAGACTGAAATATCGATGTTCTGTACAGTTTGAGTTATTTAATGGAAACAATTTTACGTACTGTATTTATATCTGATAATATCTGTAAAGGGGGTTTGGACTCCTGTAGATGAGACGTTCAAGTCTCTGTGAAGGAAATCGCCTCACCTGGAGCATACGGGCAGACGTGAGCCTGCATTATCAGCTCAAGCATCTTACTTGAGGGTCGTTATGACCTATTAAGTGTGTGTTGGGCGAATAGGTGGAAGCTAGCAAGGTGAGAGGGATATTACAACTTTAAAAGATAAAAGAGTAAATCAAAGGCATAAGGAAGCGAATACGCCATGCACCTTGGATTCGGGAAAATGGAGCAGCACCCGTATTAATGGCGGCCTGTAGGATTCTTATTCCACAATCATGTATATTTGTCAAAAGCCTTGCATCAACTGTCAACGTTTATGTAAATCATGCATGTAAACCACGTCTAAACCTTGCATTAGCAAGTGAAGCTCTATTAAACACAGCTTGTTTGTAAATAACATACCTCTGCAATCTGCAATTCTCTCTCCCCCAATTGTTGACGCTTTCCTTTGTTCCAGCCTGTGTAACATCAACAAAAAACAATACTCTTCCTTTGCAAAGATTATTTCCACTGAACGTGAATGCAAGATACAAAGCAAATGAAAAAGGAATCCAAAGCACTCTGCATCTAATTTTTGTATGGCACTCTTCCACTCCTTCACTATAAACTGCGTGACTCTTCTGCTGCCATCTGTTACGCAATGTAATAAACATCCACTCTCATCATGAGAGTCTTCAACTTCTGTCGGTTATGAGCCGATGTCAGCCAGCCGCTGCCTACCTAACTGAAGTGTAGCTAATTGGGATGGAGGAGGACGTGGCTACAAGGCATCCATTTTTCTTAATTTTTTCTCATTTACCACAGCACAAACCACTCTTTCTATAACGTAACTGCAAACCATTCTTTCTATAATGACGGCCAGCGATTCACATGAGGAAGGAAAAAAACTGCAAGTGTTTTGCAACTCTTAAATTAAAAATTACGTAGGTTTTTGCTTTGTTTTAAAGTTGTTTTATTAGTGACTATTTTTAGTACTACTTCTCATGGAAGTCATTGAACTCCTCTATAAAAGAGGCATGATGTAATTGATTTGAATAATGCGATATGAAATGAAGTACAGTAGCACGTGTTGGGTAAATTATATGTTTCTGTAATTGCATATTCTGAGTTCATGTGTTTTGCTGTTTATTTCTGTCCACCCCATCAAAGTGGTATCAGAGCAGGTAAATGGAGTCTGTTAAAAGTTTGCAGAAATATGAGGATTGAAGAGCAGTAGATGATTGCTGTTTAGTTTTTCAGGTCGCCTAAACTCTGTCAAGGTCGCTAAAGTCTTCAATCAAGCGGTTGAAAATCATAGAAAAAAGCAAGGAGAAGATTGAAGGCTTAGCCACAGCTAAATCCGTCTACAAAGAGAAAACAAGTGTTAATCAAGCCATTGTTTAAAAGAAATCTGATCGGAGTTACCGCTGAAGGAGAAGTAAATACAGATCTGTTCAGAGCGCCACCGGGATTGTTGCAATGTCAGCCAATGCTAGTCAAAGAGGAGTGCAGATTGCATGAAGCCATTAATATCTATATTGCAGATCGAAGCTAAAACAAAAAAAAGGACCAGCCATAGTGTTCAAGAGGAATTATGCAGTTCGCAGATTTTGGACCAGCAAGGAAGTTGTTTTGAGTCCGCCAGAGTAAGATTAACGCAGATCGTAGAGAAGAATAAGTGTGAAGAATTGGTGAGGTGAAGTCATTAATCAATTGTAGTAAAAGGTAAATTTATTTGAGTAAAAAATTAAACTTTTGTTTGTTTCAATGGGAAAGATTGGAAAAAAAATAAAATTTAATATCGGAGAAAGATAGTTTGAAAGATGAGTTGGTGAAATTGAAAATTGATAGCAGATTTAAAGAAATTTGGAAAAGAAAGATATAAAAATTTATGTGAAATTAAGAATTTTCAAAAGGAATTTGAGTATTCTTAAAAGAAAGAATGCAGAATTAAAAGAAAATTAAAGTTGATTTTGTAGACACCGTAAATTAGTCTAGGCTTGCGAGTACCACTTTCGACATAATTTTCTAATATCTATGGTCGTAATTAAATAATGTTAATTATTTAATTACCCTTTATACCATATATTTCTTCTATTAATTAAATACCTTTTTTTAATTATTTCATTAATTCATTGACCCTTTATTCAACCTTGATTAATTAAATAAGTTATGTTTATTTAATTATGTCACTAACTAGTTAATTCTTCTTCTTTATTATTTAATTAAACCCCCTTTATCTATAAATTAAATATTTATTATTTAATTACCCCTTTTGTCACATTTCAATTATAATTAAATATTTATTATTTAATTATTCAATTCCACCTTTTCAACAATCAAATTAAATAAATTATCTTTATTTATTTAATTAAATTCATTTCAATTTCGAATGTTGAATTAAATTAACATTTAATTCATTACTAATTCTTTATGTCACATTCTTCTGCCATTCAGTTGACTAATCATTTACTCACCTTCTGACTCAAGATCTATTTTAAATCCGCCAGTTATCTCCGAATTCAGTTCTAATCGTCTCTGCGAGAGGACTCTCTGTCACAACTAGTCAGTTAACTAGTTTTAACTCATGCATAAATGTGTTTATTAATTAAATATCTTTATTTAATTAATTAATTCATGTATGCATTTGAATTCTTTATTCTTTGAGTTCTAACTTTGTTTTTGACATTCAAAGTCTATTTTTTCTATTTTCAAAGACTCTTAACTGAAGATTAAATTGTTTATTTAATCGAGAAATCGTGTTCTTTCTATTTTCGAATAGTCTTGACACAAGATCAAGTTATCATTCTAATTTAATCTTTATCTTGCAGTATTTTCTAGTTCATGTTCTATTTGACACAAAACTCACATCGCATGAAATTCATCAATCTCATCCATCGATCTCTCTTTGAATTTGAACCGATCGTTCAAAAACCCAAAATCTATAAAATGGCCTGTCATTATCATTATTCCTCCTCCCGAAATCAATACTTTTGAGAAGAAACTTAATCTTTGATATTTTGCCTAGATATTCAACAAGGTTATGCTTGAATCAATACTGAAAATTTGAGGGAAAAGATACTAATACAACAAAATGGAGAAGGCAAATCGAGATAATTCAAAGAAGTGGACACGTATTCGGTGAGATCTTTCCAATTGATTTGTTTAGTTTAATTATTTTCATTAAATCATTCTTTGTTGTTTTTATTTAGATTATTTGTTAGATTTGATCATCTTAATCAATTTGCAGAACATCTCCAGAAAATCTACGTTACATTTGGTGAACCCAATGTGAACACACTTCAAATTCGTACATACTTTTCATCTTTCCATTTTTTATTTTGCAGGTTATCATATGTCACACCGTATTTGCTCAAATAAAGTAAAGGACACATCTCTATTCGTGAGCCGCATCTGAATCATCTCGCGACGCATCTGCCATTCCGCACCACATCCGTAGCACTTTGCATCGCATTCGACTGTCAACATTTCAAACCGCATCCATCTTTCAACATGAACTGCATTTTCCTATCAACATCGTGTCGCATCTATGGCTTGAAAAGCCACATCTGCCTGGTAATAGTTTTTGCACTTTTTTATTCACTTCCGTACATTCACGTTTTTATTTTCATTTTTTTGTGTTATTCCATTTTTTCGCTAATGTTTGTTTGCAGTTGTGTTTAGAGGAGTAACGTAGTTTTTGCAAGAAAAAGCATAAAAGACAAAATAAAACCAAAAACCAATATTTTCTGCAGGACGAAAGCCGAAGACACAAAAACAAACTATTGATCAGTTTGCATGTAGGACCTAATGAATTTGTTTTATTTAAAAATATTTCTATTTGGTAGATAAATCATTGTCATTTGGATTAAAAAGAATCAGTGTTTTCTTTGTCTGGTGCGAAAGTACATTTTGTCACCCTTTATGATTTGGTATATCGAAGTATCCTCTCCCCTTGCACAGTCATGCGATCTTGGGTGTAAGAGAAAAATTTACTCTCTAGAACTTGGGCTTGTCTTGGTGGGAAAAAATACTCACCCCAAGATGACTTAGACTGGTAACACGCTTTAGCCAACGACTTCCACTCGGTATATAAAAGTGGATTTCTGGGAGAAACCCCATAAATCACACTCATTTTTTGAATGAGAAGGGCATAAATTTTCTCTCACCATACTAGATGGTGCCCCACGAATGGAATGCCCTTACTAAAAACTATGCTGTAGTTTTGCCAAAATCCTACCAATTTGCTAGTGTAGCAGGTTCAGACCTGTGAAGCCATCTTACATTCTTATGATTCATGTGTGGAGATGAGATGTATGCCATGAGAGTTTCATGGGTATAGTAGCTTGGCTGCCCCGTATAAGTGAGTGCCATGGAGGGGAGCCAATGGGGTCAAACTACTAGTCATCTACCTTAAATATGCGTAGCTAGATTTATCTAAGTAAGAATTCAACATGTACTGTCCAAAAATCCTATGTTGTAAATTTTTTCTGGTTTTAACAGTTCTATCACCACAAATTGAAAACACATTGAATTCTGTGATTGTTTTTGTTGTATTTGTCAAAAAAATTGATCATCAAACAGAGTCAATCAAAAAATCATCTTCAGAAAACTGCAACTATCAAGAAAAGTGGTAACTGTAATTTTCAGAACTGCATCTGTCCTAGCGAGTCACAACTGTCAGTTTAATTATCGCATGTGTCTATCAACAAAGTCTAGTTTTACACAGTTTAGATAATATGAGCCGCAATTATCAATTTTTGAGTCGCATGTGTATATGCAAGCCGCGTCTATCAAATGAATCACTACATGTGTCTGTCAAAAAATTCCATTTTCATAATTTAAATATTCTGAGCCGTAACTGTCAAAATTCAAGTCGCATGTGTATATGCAAGCCGCATCTATCAAACGAAAAACCACGTGTGTCTTTCAATAGGTTTAGGTTCACAGTGTCTTTATTCCAAGTCACATATGATCAACTAAGTCACATCTGTCATACCATAAATCGCATTTGTTAGAAACCGCAACTACTTGTCAACATTCGAAACTAGTTTTAGCAAAATCACCACATGTGCATACTAAACTAGATCTATGAAACGTAGAATCACATCTGATAGGTGAACTGCATTTAACTGTCAACAAAAAACTAAGAAAACTGCAAATCGAGTCTGAAAACATAAATGCCATTTTCGCTTTCATTTCTTAAGATCAACCTTGGACAAAAACTGAGAAAATTTTGTTCAAAAACCTTGCATCATTAGGTGTCATATACGTCCTAGTCATAGTCATCCTAAGTTGCATGGATATAGATACTTCCTAGGAAATTGCATATCGTAGAATAGATAACTTTCCTCATCATTGAATCTAGTCACTTTGGTCCTATTACTAAATCTTTCCATCTCAACAGTCTAATTTAAGAAATTCACCTTGTCAACTATCTTTGTCCTACAATCAGGTTCCTTGGTCAACTCAAGTTATTGCATGCATTTATTCCATAGGTGGTAGGTTATACCCATTTTAGAAACATTTACTGTCATAGTCTACTCGAGATTTTGCATATTGTCCGTCCTACCATACATCATCTTAGTATACATCATTTTAGAAGTCTTTAGAAACATCCTTTATTGTTAGAAAATCCAAAAAAAAACATAGAAATAGGACATATTGGTTTTTAGACATAATTTGCATTACCCCATTTTGAGCAACTTTTCATGGTCGAAATAAGGTCTCAAAAGAAACAAAAAACAATGTCAGACCCTAATGAATTTTTCAATCCTTTCGCAAATCAACCATCAGGGAAAGAAAGACCACATAGACCTTTGCTTGAAAAACACGTCACTAGAGACACACATGGACAAATTTATATTGAAGACATAGACGCCGCCATACAAGATCTTGAATTTGTATCCTTTATGGATGAGTGTTTGGCAAATGATCCCCAACGATATCTAGCAAAGTTGCTAGTAGAAGGTGCAACACTACCACCAAGATTTGATATTCATACTTTAAAACAACCGTCTACTCAACCAATAGAAACTATGACATCAAGTGTTTCTATTCCCCAAATCACCGCAGCAATATCAACTGACATACCAACTCAAAAATCATCAATTGTGAACCCAACCCCTTTCAACATAACACAAGGTTTACAATTTATTGCGGGAGCAACTTCATCAAACCCCTTTGGCACCAACACGATTGGTAAGAGATCCAAAGTTGGCATGAATATTCCTATACCAAATCAGAACATTCAGACAAGAAATATACCCAATCCAAATCAGAACATTCAGATAGGAAATATTCCCAATCCAAATCAAAATATTCAGACAGGAAAGATTCCTATACCAAATCAGAACATTCAGATAGGAAATATCCCCAATCTGAATCAGAACATTCTAACTAGATATATTCCCTCGCCAGACACAAGTAGATATTCTTCAAAACCAAATGCAAATGCTTCAACAACAGATGGACACCATGTCTATGTTAGGCAAATGAACTATCTTAGCACAAGATCTATGTCCATGTCCATTTGACAAAGCGCTTTACATGACACCTTTCCCCCATGGATACATTATACCAAATTTGCCTGAGTATAATGGGAGAAAGAATCCTTTGGAACACATTAGAGAATTCTCAATGACATGCATGGACATATCATATGAGCCCACATATGTGATGAGACTATTTCCGCGAACCCTTATCGAGATAGCACTGGAATGGTTTTCTAAATTACCATATGGCATACGATCTTGGGGGGAATTAGCTGAGAAGTTTGTCAAACACTTTTCCTTTAACATAGAAAATGAAGTAACAATAGCTACCTTGTGCCACACAACACAAGAAGATGACGAAAATTTCACCACTTTCTTCCAGAGATGGAGAAGTCTAGCTAGCAGATGTCCAGTTGAAATACCAAAAAAATAGAAGGTCACAATATTCCTTGAAAACATCAATCCAAAACTGAAAGGTGACTTAAGGGTACATTGATGTACTTCATTCCTAGACTTGGTACAAAAGGGAATCATCCTTGAAAAATACCTTATTGACAAAGGAGAAATAAAAGTACCAGGAAGAAACCCCGTTGTTCAACATCAAAATGCACCCAATGATAGAAACAAATTCTGGTCTAGAAACAAAAATGTTACAAATGATGACATTTTTTATGCTAAAACCATACATACGGGACTAGTTATCACACTTAGAGGTTACAACCACAATCAAAACATGATGAATAGTCTAGATCAGATGGAAAATTTTGTCCAAAATTCACAACAACGACCACAAAGGAGATTTCTTACATGTGAATTTACCCCTTTGGGGAAACCAACCGAGACAATTTTCAAAGAGTTGATTAAACATGATCTCATTAAAAATTTTGAACCAAGAGAGTATGATCCTGAGCAGTTTTAACCTTCATGGTGGGATGACAAAGCCTATTTTTACTATCATCGAACAAAAGGACACAACCTACAACAATGTTGACAACTAAAAAATATTATACAATAATTTGTTGAAAATTGAACCATAGAGGTCAATGGGTAGAAAAATACCAAGAACAGTGATCATAAGGTCTTCACAGACCCATTACATGACCACACAAAAGGAAAGGCCTCCAGTTTGGGAACCAAGAATAATCCATCAACCAATTATACCAATACCAAGTATGACTATGGAAAAGGAACGATCATAAATCACCTTCAAGCTGCAAATGAAAACGTTGATACCATTGTCATTGAGAAGAATCTAGAATGTGCTATAAACACACGCAAGACTAGGATAATTCTTCCAAGTCCTTCTTCTGAGCCACCCACACAGTCTTCCAGGTCTAAATACAACCTCCTTGATCAATTGAGCAAAAGCCCCGCACAAATATCCATTTTGGAACTATTGACTTTATCACCTGAGCATCGAGCCATTCTTGACAAAGCTTTACAAAACACAATTGTTCCTACAGACTTAGATGCCAATCATTTTGAAGCAATGGTGGGATATTTAACCAACTCACATCATGCCACATTTTCCCAACAAGATTAATCAACTGAAAAGTCTGATCATAATGACCCATTACATCTTGAAGTCCTAGTCCATCAAACCAAAGTCAGATGAGTCTTGGTAGACGGAGGAGCAGGTTTGAACCTGTGTACCCTAAAATTGGTTAAGGCATTAGGATTTTTAGAAGAATGCGTAGACACCTCTAAGAGTATAGTCATCAAGGCTTACGATGATGAGGAAAGATCATCCAAGGGAGTTGTCACACTCCCTATAAGAATTGGCCCAACAATTATGAATACCAACTTCCAAGTCTTGGATCTCACCCTTTTGAATAACCTGTTGTTAGGTAGACCTTGGATACATGCAATGAAAGCCGTACCTTCAACATATCACTGATGTCTTAAATTCCTGTATAATGGCACCGAGATCATGATCGATGGCGATCTAGATCCTTTGCAGTATTGTACAAGCCTAAGGAAAATTCCACAAAGACAAGTACTAGTTAACCAAGAAGCGTTATCATCCACTTTATCCCTATACGTTGATCCATCATATCTTACCAAGTCCCTTTCATTCAAACCACCATCATCCACTCCTAAGGTCGAGATCCAAGACAAGGGCTGTGGAGAATATTACATGAAGGCATCATATTGTGTTAGTTAGTTGGTTCCACCTAAGGCATATGGTCTACCCATGCCAGATAACAGACAATCTATAGTCACATTTCGTGTTCCCCCTACAATGAAATTGACCAAATGGGGAGAGTTAAGTGAAGAAATTATGGATCAAGGTGATATTACCTCTTGGTTGTACTAGGAAGACAATGAATACCCCTCGCCATGTATTCAAATAGCTAAGGATCAATATGGAAAAGGCTTTAAGATAATTGAAAACAAAGGCTATGATGGGCACATTGGGTTAGGACTACATCAAAATGGAAGGACGAAACCGATCACTGTCTCACCACAACCGAAATACCTAGGGCTAGGGTTTCAACTGCTTAGACTTGTGTTTCCTAGTAATTCATCACCATTTCAAGAGGAAGTGAGTGCTTGTGCGGACATTGAAATATCTCATGAACCACTTCCCCCAGTTTATGATGAATCTCCTGACTCAAGTGATTGTGAATTGGATTCCCTTTCCTCTACTAGTACCATGAACATAAATACTCTATTTGGAGAATTGGACCTAATGATAAAACCCATACCAAAACCATCTAGTCTTTGTCATAGGAAGTCCTTGTCCAAAAAAGAATGGCATAAGCACTATTATTGGGAAACCCTTGATCATGCATCTTGGGCACCTGACAAACCATCTTCTGATGACTCAACCCTTACAATAGTCCCACATTAGAGTTTACCTACCCATAGGAAAAAGAACAAGAAGGAGTTAGTCCAAAACTTCTATGACCATGTCAACCATTCTATATTCACCTTGTCAGCTTCCACCTTTGATAACTTCAATGATGACATGCCTCTCATATATCCCAAACTTATCGACTGGGATCAACAAGGTACACCCATCATAGACACATTCGAGAACGACACATCAATAGATGAGTTCATGGAACTTCGAGAAGGCATACCAAGAGGGGATCATAAAGATGTTTTTACCATAGACTTGGATGACAAAGCATATTTTGGGGAGTCTATTTACACCTCTAGTCACAAAAATGAAAATAAAAATAAAAATGATGAAAATGAGAAAAATGACGAGTCCCTAGGTGAAAACCGAAATGCACCTTTGGACGAAGAAACAATCAAAATAAAGGACGTATCCGAGGGCGAAAACCTCTTTGAGGCACCCAAGGATAGAGGTTTAAATATTCTCCCTGTTGAACAAGAAAAGTCACCAATGCTAGTAGAAGAGTCTATTGAAGTCAACATAAATACAGAAGAAAACCCTCGACACATATACTTTGCAACATCATTGATAGAGATAGAACAACCTGAGTTTAAGGACTTCTTCGCAAAGAGACATATAAAATTTGAATGGTCATACGCTGACATGCCTGGGCTAGATGCAGACCTTATATTGCACCATCTACCATTACAGCCAGGTATTAAGCCAGTCAAAAAAAAGTTAAGGAAAATGCATCCATAAATTGCTCTACTAGTCAAAGCAGAAATTAAGAAACTCTTGGATGTTGGATTTATAAGAACTATAGACTATGCAGACTGGATTTTAAATATTGTACCAGTGACTAAACCAACTAGGGGCATCCACATTTGCACAGACTTTAGAGACATCAACAAGGCATGTCCTAAGGATGACTTCCCTATGCCGAACATAGACATGATAGTAGATCTTACAACAAGATACGAGATGGTATCCCTCATGGATGGTTTCTTTGGATATAACCAAATCAAAATCGTAGCTAAAGACCAACACAAGACAACTTTCACGTATCCATGGGGCACATACTATTGGAATTTTATGCCTTTTGGGCTTAAGAATGCAAGAGCTACCTATCAACGGGAAATGACTATGATTTTCCATGAGTTTGTACATACTCTCATGGAAGATTATGTAGATGAAATTATAGCTAAATCAAAAACAAGGGAAGATCATTTGAAGGTTCTAGACAAGATATTCTAGAGGCTAGAGAATTACAACGTTAGGCTAAATCCAAAGAAGTGTGTGTTTGGAGGGAAATTGGGTAAACTTCTAGGGTATATAATTTCCAGAAGAGGCATTGAAGTAGATTCAGAGAAGGTAAGAGATATCATAGAAATGCCTCCTCCATTCAGCATTGCTCAACTAAGAACACTACAGGGAAGATTACAGTCCATCATGCATTTCATTGTACAACTGGTAGACAAAATACACCCATTTCAACATTTACTCAAGAAAGGAGTACCATTTGTGTGGACACCTAAATGTCAAGAGGATTTCCAACAAATCAAAGATTATTTGCTTACTCCACCTCTCTTAATGCCACCATAAGATGGAAAACCATTAATACTATACATTTCAGCAACTCAGTTAGCATTAGGAGCTCTTCTCACACAAAATGATGATCAACGTCATGAGAGAGCAGTCTACTACATCAGTCGTACCTTGGTAGGATATGAATTAAATTACAGTAGCATAGATCATTCTTGTCTTGCTGTAGTCTTTGCTACTCAAAAACTTCAACACTATATGCTAAATCGCCAAACAATGTTGGTCGCAAAGATTGATCCCCTCAAATATCTCCTAAGTAAGGCAGCATTAACAGGTTGATTGGCTAAATGGGTTATGATACTTAGCGAGTACAACATCCAATATGTAGAGAGGAAGGCTTATAAAGGACAGGTGATTGCAGATCAGTTAGTAGATGCACCTATGAAGGAAGAGAATCCTTTAGTGGCAGATTTTCTTGATGAATTTATCTTCACAGTTGACACTAGAACCGAATGGAAATTATACTTTGATGGGTCACATACAAATCGTGGTTCAGGAGCATGCATCCTATTTGTTACACCTCAAGGCAATACCATTCCCAAATCATTCAAGATTTCTTTCCCTTGCACCAAAAACATAGCAGAGTATGAAGCCTTAGTGACAAAATTAGAAATGGCAGTGCAGTGGAAGATTAAGAGTCTACATGTTATTGGTGATTCCCAACTTGTAGTCTGCCAAGTAAATGATGATTATGAGACTAAGGATGATAAAATTTCCCCCTACAAGCGCATGGCCAAAATTTTCAAGTAGTACTTTGATGACATTACCTTTCAACAAATACCACGTATTCAGAATAGGGCTATAGATGTTATGGCAACAGTGGGTTCCTTATTGGATATTCTGAGCAATGTGCCTAAGTTTGAGTTTCTGGTTGAACAACTGTTGGTCCCCACCTATGATGTCCCCGATTCTATGATGGTGTGTAAAATTGTTGGTCCTACTTCCCCTTGGTATAAAGACATATTCAACTACCTAAATGACCAAACCTTACCTCTAGACTTGTCAAATAACCAACGCAAAACCTTTATCCGTAAGTCAGCTAAATACACCATCATGAGAGGTACCCTATATAGACAAACCTGAGATAATGCCCTAATGAGATGTCTTGATGTTGAGGAAGCACAAACAACCTTGCGAGTGGTACACAAGGGTATATGCAGATCCCATTTGAGTGGTCCTACTTTAGCCCATAAGATTATGAGATTAGGTTATTATTGGCCTACAATGGAAAAAGACTCATATATCTTTGTAAAGAAATGTAGATAGTGTTAAATACACAAAGATTTGATAAGAGCACCAGCAGAGGAATTTCATCCGATTACATCACCATGGCCCTTTTCCCAATGGGGACTTGACCTCATAGGTAAGATACACCCTCCATCATCCAACGACCATAAATTCATCATAACCACCACTGAATACTTCACAAAATGGATTGAAGCTATTCCCATGACCTACATCACCGACATGCAAATGTCCAAGTTTCTCCTAAACTATATCATTTTTTGGTATGGTGCACCCCAATCCATTATCACAGACAATGGCCGCCCATTCAAAAACCAATAAGTACGCTATCTATGTGAAGAGTTCCATATCAAACATCATTTTTCCACCCCGTATTACCCAAAAGGTAATCGCCAAGCTGAGGCGTCTAATAAAACCATTGTTAGAATCCTAAAGAAGGCTATAAATGATGTTGGTCATGACTGGAACCTACAACTAAATCCTACCTTATGGGCTTACCGCACAAGCATCTGTACTACCACTGGCACTACTCCATACTCCCTATTATTCGGATCCGAAGCTATCTTACCTATTGAGGTTGAAATTTCTTCCCTGAGGGTATCCTTGGAAGGTCACATTGACGATGAAGAATACCATGTATCTAGATTACAAGAGATAGAATTAATGGATGAACAAATACAAAAAGAACTAGACCATTTGCAAACATATCAAAATCATCTTCGTCGTAGCTATAATAGGAAAGTTCTAAATAGACACTTTGACATTGGTGACTTGGTTTTAATGGAGAATCCCAAGAATCAAGCTGAATGAGAAAAGCCAGGTAAGTTTGAACCTAACTAGTTAGGTCCTTATATTGTCACATAAGATTTTGGATTAGGAGCATACCAACTCTCTACCCCTGAAGGAGAGCCACTTTTGTCACCAATCAACAACCTACATTTGAAGAGGTTCTATGCATAGCTTCTGAGAGTCTTTGTCTTAACCTTGAAAAATACAAAAAAATGGAAAAAACAAAAAAGAATGGTTACCTTGGTGAAAACCTAGCAAACAGGCGTCTTTGTAACACCAAAAAAATTAGAAAATCAACAAAAAAGTAAAGAGAAATAATCTGTCCAATAGTGAAAACCACTTCGGTGGCGCTATGGATAAGTAGCATGGTGAAAACCTGGAAAACAAGTGCCATGTGTGGTCAAAATCACTCTTTCGTATACCATCATTCCAATCAGAATTTTTCACCATCTCTCATAATAAATGGTTGTCCTATTCGTTGCTTGGAACGATTGACATCAAATTCTATTTCATGACATTCCCCACTCCATCACACAAGTCTTATTCTCGACTGGGGGAAAATCCTTGTTCTGTGCCATGAAGACCTTGTACATAGCATTACACCATCAGAAAATGTCCTGAAAAAATCCAAAAACATTAGAAAACTTCAAAAACAAAAAATAAATCAAAACATGTAAGAAAATCCCAAAAACCAGAGTTAGAGTCAGTCATGTTAAGTCAGTCGTAGACTTAGTTGAACGATGTTTCCTCTATGACTGGACGTAGGCAAGGCCATCAGTTGATGTGCCCCTGAGGCATTAGGTATGTTTGTCTAGGTTTGTCATGTATCACACACATTAAAATCATGACTCTTTGTACATTCAAAGTCATTGGTCGTGTTGAACTATGAGGTCTCTGTGTGTACAACGTAGGCAAGGCTAATCAATTGATGAGCTCCCAAGACCGCACTAGGTCAGTCCAATAGGGTTTATCACATTCACATTCATTATCACACACGTCACATGTCATCAATTTAGGTACTTATCTTTAGTCAGTTATGTTAGTTAAAGTTTGGTCGAACTACGAGGTCTCTATGTGTACAACGTAGGCAAGGCTAATCAATCGATGAGCCCCCGAGGCCGCATTAGGTCAGTCCTTTAGGGTATCATCTCAAGTCATACACTGTCAATAAACACATACACTTTTAGTCAGTCAAGGAATCAAAACAAATCATGCACCAACAAGGCAACATCTAAAAATAGTCATCAAGTCAATATCAAACACATTGTCAAAGTGATCAACTTATGTCTTAGCAAGATATGTCTTTCTTGTCAACAAACGTCATCTTATTTTCATAATCTCATGTATCTTGTCGCATCAATGTCATCAGGCTCCAATGTCTTATATGACACGTATCTTTACAAAACCAGGCTTTGTCATGCGTTACACAGATAGTCACCAAATCGAAACCAAACTCAATGTCTTATACGGTATGTGTCATCCATCACATTACGCTATGTCAAACATCAAACAATCAAACAATCCCACAAGATCAAGTTTTGGCAAATACTTTTATTTGGATTTATGACTTTATATCTTATTTTGTCTTATCTTTTTATCAATTTGTGAATAAGTTTGGCTACTAGCTTTCTCAAGGATGTCCCTTGAAGGATTTAGAGAAGCAAGGATGTCTCTGAACTGTTTTTCTTTGGCTGATGTCTATCAACTATCTTTTTAACTTTGGCTTTTGAGTCATG
The DNA here is from genome assembly GCA_007115665.2 of Sequoiadendron giganteum. Lineage (NCBI taxonomy): Eukaryota > Viridiplantae > Streptophyta > Pinopsida > Cupressales > Cupressaceae > Sequoiadendron > Sequoiadendron giganteum. The sequence goes on from CM021102.1 coordinate 662,672,460, forward strand.
TTACTAGTTTCCTCAAGGATGTCGTATTAGAGATTTAGAGGAGCAATGACATCTCATGACCCGTCTTTTATTTATTTTTGGTCTATGGTTTGTCAAGACAAAATGACTGGGGCGATCTTGTCCTTAATATGAGTTAAGACACTCGTTGTCAGCGACTGTCTATTTTTCACATATGGATGAATTTGTACAATATGGTCTATCTCATATCATGTTGTGTACTATCCATTTGTGTCATGTCTCACCCAATGATGATAAAAAAAAAAAAAGCATAGCATATTTAGCAAAATATCAAAGATCATATGTTTTTCAATCAATCAACCTTCATTATTTCTTACTAACATTCTGAATTCATTTGTGCTAACATTTATCTTCTTCGACATAGTGATAAAGTCCTATGACATAACAAAAACATTAGATAATTTGCATATGCATACATTCTATAAACATTTCATATAGTTACATTGCATTTCATACATATAGGAGCATTAACATCTTCATTACATATCTACGATATCATTGCATAATAAGCATTCCATCATCATAAGGTACATAATGGATATATTTAACCATCACATATAAATCACATCATATAGAACATTGTATCCATCATCATATAGAATCATCATGACATCATAGACTGCATCAACTCATCACATGTAGAAACATTAATTCATAACACATATACATACATCATCTAGGAAATAGCATCATATAGAAGCAATACATCACCATAAAATAGAACTACATATCATATAGAAGCCGCCAAAATCATATATATATTGCTCAAAATAAAGTGTCACAGTACAATGTCAGAATGTATCCATAAATAAAAATGAGCTCGTAGGCTCTCTCTGATCAAAATACAATGTCTACATATATAAAAGTGTCAATGTGTCGCACTACCACTACTGTCATGTGGTGAAGGTGGTGGAAACTAACTCAGAGGCACTCTCTGTGAGGTGGAAGGCCTATCATATGGACCTATCCTTGGTGGTCCTACCACACACTCTGTACTCTGTGTCCTGGTATGACTCCTGCTCTATGATCTCTGGCTGCGAACCTCTAAAAATCTAGGAGTTCGTCTCTCTACTAGCACCACTGCCTCATATAGATCCTTGTAATAGGTAGCTCTCTCTACTGATCTAAATATCTCACTTACCATACCATCAGATGAAGTGCCACTGTAAAGGCGTCTGACCTTTGTAAACTGCTGCTTTATCTCCTATCTCCGGGCTATGGCCTGATTTCTCTCCATGAGTGCACTATCTCTCTCCATACGAGAACTTTCTCTCTCTATCCGCATAGGTAGCTCTCTCTAATGATCTAAATATCTCACTTACCATACCATCAGATGAAGTGCCACTGTAAAGGCGTCTGACCTCTATAAACCGCTGCTTTATCTCCTATCTCCGGGCTATGGCCTGATCTCTCTCCATGAGTGCACTATCTCTCTCCATACGAGAACTTTCTCTCTCTATCCGCATGGCATCAAGCTCTGCTATAACCATTCTCAACCTCTCCTCCAAATCCTCCCTATCACTATCCCTAGGATCCTCACCATCCCATCCCCCCTCAACAATTTGATCTTAGAGCTCTCTCTCCTGCTCCTCCATAGGTACCTCCTCCTCAATATCATCCTCCCGATAACCTGCTAGAATACCAAGAGGATCAATATCCATGTCTGCCTCCTCATCCTCTGCAAAGTCCTCTCCACCAATATCTACTTCTGCATGCTCCTCTGCTACTGCCTCCTTGGCAACATGCTTAACACCAACCTGTGCCTTTGCTCCACCTCTGAGGTCCATCATTGGTACATCCTCTACCTCTGCCTCTCAAATAGGTGATAGTCCACCTACTTGTCCACCTCTTTGACCTCTCCATCCTCGTCTACCCCCACCACCTCTGCCATCATCACCACCACCCCTACCACCACCTTTTCCACCACTTCTCCCTCTACGTTGTCCTCTCGGCCCTGTGCCTTGTCTCTCAACTGGTGTCGTCTGATCCAAATCTGTATACAGAATCAGATGATGCTCTTCCCACCATGTGTCATACACAACTGTAGTGCCAGGATCTGCTACTCCATCTCTCCAACCCCATTGTAATGGATGTAGTTCCTGAATCTCTGCCTTTGTAGTAGCAATTGGAATCATAGGCCCCCAGTGTGGAACCTCTCTGGATGAACGAGAAAACTCTGCTCTACCTCTAGGCTCATCTTGAACCTCCCCAAACTATCTCAATACTCGCTCTGGAAAGTATCTCTCAATGATATGAACACTTGAAATAGTCCTCCCAATCAGGTACTATGTTTGTTGATAGAAAGTCAAATGCTCATCCTCATCAGACCATGTCTCACAATCCAAGTATGGCCTCTAAGTGAATTGATCTAGTATATCTAGTGAATGTCTCCAAAATCTTGTATCTCCGACATGGCTCTGAGTAATGTTTCTCGTATACCGGAAAACATATGGAAATATAGCCTCCCGCTCTATAGTAGCTGGAGGATGAAACACAACTATCCTCTCCCATGCCCAAACCATCAAAAGAGTAGTCCCACAACTCATCGATTGTGCATCTCTATACAGTATATCATGTAAGTGAAAATATGCCATGCCCAATAAGCACGAACCCTAGACATACATAGTCTCTCTCTCCAACATCCCCACCAACATCTCTCCCCACTTGACAGGAAAACCATGACCCCGTTGATCTAGAAGAAATATACCTCCTATCAATGTGCATAGGATATAGTCGATCCTCTCATACCTATCAGCCAACACCTGCCACCTGATCTCATAATGCTCAATACCTAGCCTACTAATATCATGATACTGATAGAATCTGGAAAGCTCGCTAAATCCATGCTAGGTATCATACATCACCTGCTCTCCTTTGATATCCTATAGACATCCTCTATTGTCATTGTAGCCTCCCTAGTCGACAGATGAAACAATGATGTCTCTGAATGCGATCGCTCGCACAATGCAGCCAGCATCCCTCTATTTGCCCAAATTGTGGGCATCACCAGAGCATGATGAAGACCAACTCTCCACAATAGCCGTGTCTCTGACTAACCATTGAATCTCTCGGATCGAAGGTATCAGGATGTGACTTTTGAGTATATATAAAAAATAACACAACTTGCATTTCAACCATGATGTCAAGTTTTTTAAGTTTTTACTTGGAAATTTTTTCAAAAACTTTACCAGCCAAATGCGACTCACCATCGCAAATGCGGTGCATGCATACAAATGTGTTACAACACTAATCATTTGTGTTGCCTATTTCATATGCGTTCCATAGTTCCATTCCATTTTATACTAAATGCAGATGTGTTTCAACAATACAAATGTGGTGCATTATTTAACTTACCCACCAAAATGCATATGCGTTTGAAAAAATCACATGTGATGCACTATCCTACATGCAAATGCGTTTCCAAACCACAAATACGGTGCATTTTCTAAAATTTGTGATGCATGCCCAAAATGACTTATCCTAGCCTAAGCATGATTTAACATATGCATCGTTCTACAAGCAAATGTGTTGTGTACAATAGCATATGCGTTGATCCTGAAAGACCGCATTTGCGAATTAAAATTTACGTGCCTAAAAATACGTGCAAAACAAAATTTCAAAAGCTCGATTTAGGTTACATACTGGTGGTCCTGCATCGGCTGGTCATCTGAAGGTTTAGATTCGATAACCTCGATGTGAAGCATATGGAATGGGAGCCATCTTCGTCCAATACTCAGAGCAAATTTCTCAATTCTTCAACTCTTTTAGGTGCAAATGAATTGGTTTTCAACCTAATTCCTATTTATACCTAGGGTTTGGGTGGCATTTCTTCTGACCTTGTCTATTGGCAGCTTGAACTTCCAACTTCTAATGACCTATACACATCCGTAACATATCCAAATTCAATTCCATCAACTCCATAGCATTTTTGACCATGAAATTGACTTATCAGGAATATTTCTTGATTTTTCTGAAAATTTTCAAAAAATTGTCAATTTTCCCGATGGGGCATACTGTAATGCCCTGCCATACAACCCTAGAGAATGATGCAAACAACTACTTAAAGAGGCTATTTAAAAAAAAAAATTATAATTAAGCAAGTTCACTAACTAATGCAAACATCCCCTAAGGTTATGAGATTGAGATAACTTAACAACCCACAAACAACAACATGAATATAAACCATGTCAATTATTTGAATAATAATTAAGCACATAGATTCCAATTAAGATAATTACAACAAGCATAGAGATAACTGTCCAATCCATTTATCCATAATTAAATATTATAATTACATCTCTCATTCCCCGAATGAGGCAAGTCCAATAAATAAGGTTATAGTTACAACTTCCACCTTGATAACAACTGAGGGGTAAAATATAAGATCTAACAGAAATAAAATAAAGCAAGAACTGAAACTAAATTCCATGAGCTCTCCAACTAGAAGTCTCATCCACAAGAACATGAAGAAAGCCCAACGGATTTAGGTGCACGCCACCCAACCAAGTGGAACCCAAAGGCCCACCCCCCGTGCTAGGAGATAGTAACAGGGAGTTCTAGCCAAGACCATCTACCTCTAGACACGGGCTAAATCATAGCTGAACCAAACTGAAACAACCAATCACACGTACCACACAAGCACTTCACAAGTACAACTGAAGTACAACATAATTACAACATAAGTACAACTCTACATGGTCACATTGCTTCTAGAATAAAGTAGAACAAGTATGTTAAGAGAACTATACACATAAAGATTGAATACCAACTATGGTCACATTAGGTATGTCAAGGAAACCATACCCAGAAAACAAATACCAACTGTTGTCCTAGATAGAGTGTCATCACACAGTTCGTCATGGGTTATCCTTGGGATTCTTCCTAGGCTCCGACCCCCACAAGAAAAGGTTATCCTGGTGACCTTTACCGAATCCCGCCCCCCATACTCATTCATGCGTAGACAAATATGTTTTGTATAGACAAGATAGATGACCTTTCCATTCCAAGCCTTCCCACACATCCCAAGCGTAACCGAGCACTTGGGTCCATGAGTGAGGCATTAATATCTTGATTAGTGAGAAGTTAGTCCTAAGCTTCTAAGTATTGCATTTAATTATCACTTGATTAAACCACTTCTGAAGGGTATCCTGGATACCTCTTCTGGGCTCTAGCCCCTACAGAAGCCACTCTTCTACTTGACAACACACATAGCATCCAAACATCAAGGGTACAAAGTGCAACATACAAGATAACACGTCCACTCCTTTCTCAGGAGGCGACATAGGATGAACCCATCTCCAAACATTGGAGGAACAATAATAACAAAACCACTCCTAACAAGGAGGCACACATTATAAAATCCACTCCTTTCACAGGAGGCACAAAAAATTCCCGTTCTTAGAAACTGGGTATAACATTGACATCACTTCATGCACTACCCAAGGGAATTAACAAACAGTTGACATCACAAGATGACAACCCCCAACCTCTAGGGTCCTCTGGAAGACTTATAGATTAAATACACTTAACCCATTTCCCCAAAACATGAATTCAGAGGAAATAATCACAAAGGCAAGTTGTGAGAAATTAAACTAATTTGGATATATTAAATCTATTTCCTTGAATAACATTCAATGGTTCATTGCATCCATCAAACTGAATTAAAATACGCCTTTTCAGATAAGGGAGAAATTAACACTAATATTTAATTCCCTATTGCTCTTAATAAAATAGGCATTTTCAACTATAACACAAAACATCTCGCTTTAAAATAAATAACTGAATGCCCTTGTAAACTAAATCATTATAAAATAAATCAGTTAATTTCGTTATTTAAAACATATTACTTTCATCTCCATTAATTTGTCTTTTCAAATATATTATTTTAAAATAAAGAATAATAATTTGATTAAGAACCCAATATTTTAAATCCCTCCACTAATTTAAATCACAATAATAATCAAAACATTGGCTCAAAACTTGATACCTTTCCAATTACATAATAAAATTATGCTTTTATTTTTCTCCATCATTTTAATATATATATATATATATATATATATATATGTATATTAAAATAATCTCCCCAACTACAAAAATATTTAAGTTAAAATCTAATATTATTTACATATAATATAAAATATTTTAATATATATATTATTGATTAATATATATATTAAATAATAATATTTTAATATTATATATAACTAATATTAAATAATAATTAAAAAAGATATTTTATTCCCATTAAAATTTTGAAACAAAGCCCTCAACCCACACCTCGGGCCATGCGCCAACCTTTTAGGGTTGGGCCACGTGTCGTGTTTAGGGCTGGGCGAACTGATTTCGGGCCGCAGTTTTCTTTTGGTGGCCACAGACTTTGACAGTGGTCGACGGATTGGAGAGGCGGCGGCAGTGTTTTGTTTCCCACAGGGGTGTAGGTTTTGGAGGGTGACGGCGGCGAGTTGGGCGACTGCTACCACTGGTGGCTGACTGTGTAAACACAGTCGACCCCACAGTGGTGGGCGGAACCCACCACTGTGGTGGCAGCTGTGTTTACACAGTCGTCCCACCATAGTGGGCGGCCAGGGAAGCCCGCGTTGGGCGCGACTCCCTCCACCCGCCTCCATGGGAGGTGCAGTGGGGGTTGAGCCCCCAGCCCCCAACAAAAAACTTTTTTTCTTTTTTTAAAATTTTTAAATTTTTCCTTGCGGATTTATTTTGAATTCCGCACCCTTCATGGGCATTTAAAAAAAAGAAAAGAAAACCCACAACATAACCCTTAAAAAGGATGAATTTTAAACAAATTACAAATATATATATTTTTGCAAAATACATTTGCAAGTTTATTTGAAGAAAAAATTGAAAGGAAACAATTTTCCAACCAAGAACACATTTCATTTTCTTGAATTTTCCAACATGATAATCATCAACAAAACATAAACGATTTAAAAATCTCAAAACAACCAATTTCTAAAACATGAACCTAATTTCCTGAGTTTTTGAGGAGATCTAGACGGTGCTCAGCTTCCCACTTTAGCTCCATCGAATTTCACAACTCCAAGCCAAAACCCACAAAATGAAAACCATTCTTCCTCTCCTCCATTTCCAATTTTCCAAAAACTTCATAATCCAAAATTGAGAAAAGAAATTCAACCATAAGGATAAAACCCTAAAATTTCAACAACCACCCCCATAAATTCTTCAAAATAGAAAAATAGAAAATATGTAATTTCTTTCAAAAAAAAAATTGAATTCAAACTTCTAATTTGACTTTTAATTCATTTTCATAATTTTCAAATTTCGCATAGTAAAATTCATAATTTCAAAATGAACTTATCCAATTTCAAAAAAATCAATTTATTTAATTAATAAATAAATCTAATCCACGATTAAATTATTTATTAATTAAATTAAATTAATTAATCAAATAAATTACGTTATTAACATAATACCAGTACAGTTTCAATCTCACAAATTAAATGCATACATCCATATGATTACCCTTTTAACTTGCAATTAAATAAAATCCACACAAGATGATCAATCATGAAAGCAATATAACTTGACTAACACCAGATGACACACAAGACTAGGGTGACGATTTGGCACAAAAAACCTAGCTACTATCTCCCAATCAAATACCGTTGGACATTGAACACACTCCAACCTGTGAAACCAGGTGGAGTCGATGTCCTGTACTTGTCAACCTGAAAATTAAGTAAACAACATATAATATGAACAACATAAAATACACACCGTGAAGATGGATCTCAGAATCGCAGGGCGCTCACAAGCGAGTGATGAGATATGTCCCCTTCACCAGTATAGTATAACTAACTGACGAATCTAACATCATTAATATGATCAAAAGCATAAACATCATGAATTCAATTATCCACTATGCTAATCCAAAGCATGACATAATAATAACATCAGAATCAAATACCATCACACTAAAATATAACATTTGCATCACTTACAGATAATGATCAAATAGCAACTGAGTTCTAAGTCAAAGCACCAACATAAAATAAGGTCTAACCAAACAGAACACTGTTCGATCAAAAGAGCAAAACGGAGGGGTCTTACACATACCCTAACTTGTTTCATACTGGGGCACGATCGAGGCATATTTCATTTGACACAACGTTGAAATGCCATTGTATCAAAGAGGGGCAAACTGTAGACACCGAAAATTGGTCTTGGCCTATGAGTACCACTTTCGACATAATTTTCTAATATCCATGGTCGTGATTAAAAAACGTTAATTATTTAATTACCCTTTCTAACACATATTTTCTCTATTAATTAAATACCCTTTTTTAATTGATTCATTAATTCATAATGACCCTTTATTGAACCTTCATTAATTAAATAAGTCATGTTTATTTAATTATGTTGCTAACTAATTAATTCTTCTTCTTAATTAAGTAATTTATTATTTAATTAAACCCCCTTTATCAATAAATTAAATATTTATTAATTAATTACCCCTTTTGTCACATTTCAACTATATTTAAATATTTATTATTTAATTATTCAATTCCATTTTTTCAAGAGTCAAATTAAATCAATTATCTTTATTTATTTAATTAAATTTATTTCAATTTCGAATGTTGAATTAAATTAACATTTAATTCATTATTAATTCTTTATGTCACATTCTTCTATCATTCAGTTGACTAATCATTCACTCACCTTCTGACTCAAGATTTATTTTAAATCTGCTAGTTATCTCTGGATTCGGTATTTGATCGTCTCTGCGAGAGGACTCTCTGTCACAACTAGTTAGTTAACTAGTTCTAACTCATATGCATGAATGTGTTTATTAATTAAATATATTTATTTAATTAATTACTTCATGTATGCATTCAAATTCTTTATTCTTCAAGTTCTAACTTTTTCTTTGACATTCAAAGTCTATTTCTTCTATTTTCAAAGACTCTTAACCGACGATTAAATTGTTTATTTAATCGAGAACTCGTGTTCTTTCTATTTTCGAAGTCTTGACACAAGATTAAGTTATCGTTCTAATTTAATATTTATCTTGCAGTATTTTCTAACTCACGTTCCATCTGACACAGAACTCACATCTCATGACATTCGTCGATCTCTCTTTGAATCAGAGCCGATCGTACAAAAATCCAAAATCTATAAAATGGCCTATCATTATCATTATTCTTCCTCTCGAAATCAATAATTTTGAGAAGAAACTTAATCTTTGATATTTTTCTTAGACATTCAACAAGGTTATGCTTGCGTTAATACTGAAAATCTAAGGGCAATAATACTAATACAACAAAATGGAGAAGGGAAATCGAGATAATTTGAAGAAGTGGATGCATATTCGGTGAGATATTTCCAATTGATTTGTTTAGTTTAATTATGTTCATTTACTCGTTCTTTGTTGTTTTTATTTATATTATTTGTTAGATTTGATCATCTTAATCAGTTTGCAAAACATCTCTAGAAAATCTACGTTAAAGATTTTAATAAAGAATGTGAGACTAAATGTCAAGCTGTGTCTGAAACTAAAGCTTTTGTAGTTTGTGATGTTAATAACAAAGGTTGTTTTGAACATAGTGTTGGTTTGAAGATTATGAAGAGAATAGGTTATAAAGGTGAAGGTCTAGGAAAGAATGAACAAGGAGTGAAAGAGCCGATTGAACCTATTATCAGACCAAAATTTGAAGGTCTTGGATATATTATAGGTAAAGGAAATGATACATGTACAAGAAAATTTGTTCAAGGAATGGAATGTGTCAAATTTTGTCATTGTAGTAGGAAAGGGCATACAAAAGATATGTGTTGGGATCTACATCCATGTAGAATTTGTGGTTTGAAAAACCATTCTGAAAATATGTGTTGGAATAAAAAATGGAAGGACTTTATTGTAGAAGTTGAGAAAATACAACTCCACAAACCCTGAAGATCACTTGCATGCAAATAACCTGTCACAAAAGAAGAGATGGAGACAAACAAGCAAGGGTTCTCTGAAAATTGAAAATGTATATATTAGAGAGAATGAATTGATGTGATAATACAATGAGATCAATCCTTATAAAAGGAGATCAAGAGACCCTAAATTGTAACCCTAAAAGAAACCCTAAAAGGAGAACATTTAATAATTAATATAATTATTAAATGTCACTTTATGCAAACTAAAGTGAAATATTAAGAAGGGAATAAAGGTAACTTAATCAACATAATTAAGTAGAAACCTTTACACTAACACCCCCCCTAAAGATGAGCAAGAGTGCAGCTACAAACAAATGCAAGAAAACAAAGGTAACTACAATGCAAGAAGGCAAACATGGGTCCCAACAGCTAGGCCAGATCAGGTACCCAAATACAACCAAATATCTGTAAAGAGGAGAAATAGAGAAAACCTCATGGGAAAAACTCTACTCCAAAAAGAGAAGCTGGAAGCCAAGAAGAACATCACTGAAGCAGAAGAAGCTGCAAACAACCGTCGAAAGATGACTGTTATGGTGCTAAAGAACCTCCGCTGAAGATAGGATGATCAGGAACAAGAAGACAACAGTCTACATAAGTTCCCATACAACACTATTCGAATCAGATGGCAAACAAAGGCAAACACCTCGAATGAATATACAAATGGCACAAGAACCAATAGTCTAAAACACTGATCAACTAAGAATGGAAGATCCCTTCCAAGGAAAAACCAAGGAAGCATTAGCACAAATAGTATAATACACCCCCATAATGCTAAACTGGGAGAGCCTGATAGATCCACTGAAATGATGTGTAACACCCTGTAGTGCATGAGGAAGAAGAAACAACATCTGAAAGTGCACAAGAAATCACCTACAACTGAAAAAATGGTGTGCAAAACAAAACACACATGCATGAGGCTGGAATCATATGGATCCATTGTCGTCATGGAAGGACACTCATTGAAAAAAGGTGTGATGGCAAGCAAAGGAAAACTACACAACCCCCCATGGTAAGGATTCACTGTCGTCATGGAGGGACACTCACCAAACAAAGATGTGATGAAAAAACAAAGGCAAACTACACAACCCCTCATGGCACTTTATAATAATAGTGCAAGTAAAAAATATGGCACAACCTTATGTGCAAAATCCCCAAAAAATGCATGTACAATAGTGTGGCACTTTATCTCAGTGCATTTACATAAAATAAATTGCTTACAAATGATGCTCAAAATGCCCAAAAAGGACAAAGCTGGAAATACATGAAGGATAGCCAAAAAATTGACTGAAGAATTCACCAACAGAAGAATGAAATGACGATACCCACACCACTAGAAAGTTGAGAAAACTAGCTTTCCGTCGATATCTTGTTTTCCAAAAAACAATATCGTATGCCCAAGTTACGGCCTCTGGAAGAAAACAACTCCAAAGATGAAAAAAACCAGCACTGGATTAAATTTGACGGTCATATGACCGTCACAGCAAAAAGACTAGCTTAAATTTAATGGCCAAACCACCATCACCGCAAAAGCATAACTAGGCTTATTTTAGAAAAAAATGTTTTTTTAAATAAAAAATCAAATAAAAAAAACATTTGATTTTTTTGAAAAAAAAATCATTAAAAACCATGGGTTTTTTTTATTTTAAAAAAAACTTAAAAAAAATAAAGGGGCGGGGTCCACATGGGGCTGCCACCTGCCAAAGTGGCAGGGTGGTACCCATGCGGTACCAACCGTAGTAGAGGAGCGACACCCAAGGGGCCACCTCCTACCATAATGACAGGCGGCGGTACCCTTAGGTACCGTCCCTGCCTGCGTAGGGGTACCCGCACCAGGTCGACAAGCCTTTAAACTGCCTTTTTTAATTTTTTATTTTATTTTGATTTTGATACCATGTAGAAGTTGAGAAAATACAACTCCACAAACCCCGAAGATCACCTGCATGCAAATAACCTATCACAAAAGAAGAGATGGAGACAAACAAGCAAGGGTTCTCTGAAAACTGAAAATGTATATATCAGAGAGAATAAGAGAATGAATTGATGTGATAATACAATGAGATCAATCCTTATAAAAGGAGATTGAGAAACCCTAAAGTGTAACCCTAAAAGGAGAACATTTAATAATTAATATAATTATTAAATGTCACTTTATGCAAACTAAAGTGAAATCTTAAGAAGGGAATAAAGGTAACTTAATCAACATAATTAAGTTAAAACCTTTACATTTATGACAGGTTGCATGAAAATGGATTATGGATGGAGTTTTGGATCAAATTGGCAACAAGTTACGCGTATGTTGAAAAAGATATTCAAGTGCAAATATTCTTATGGAAAAGAAGATAGCAATCAAAATATGTTTCATGGTCTTTTAAGATGTCATGTAAAGTGGAAAGACACATATAGTGAAAAGACTTCCAGTTTAAAGTTTTGAAGATTTGACTAAAAAGTTTGAAGGACTGCCACAACAGTTGGAGAGAAAGTTGAGCAAGGATTCACAGTTGAAGATAGTTTGAAAGTATCATTTGAGATAGTCTAAAGACTTGGTTGCAATCATTAGAGAGAGAAATTTGCAAAGATACAATTTGAAGAGTGAAAATGTTGAAGCATGTGTTGTCGAAATTAAGGGGGAGTGTTGGAATAAAGCATATAATTTCTCTCGTGATTCACATGAGGAAGGAAAAAAAATGCAAGTGTTTTGTAACTCTTAAATTAGAAATTAGGTAGGATTTTTCTTTGTTTTAAAGTTGTTTTATCATTGAATATTTTTAGTATTACTTCTCATGGAGTTATTGAACTCCTCTATAAAAGAGGCATGATGTAATTGATTTGAATAATGCAATATGGAATGAAGTCCAGTAGCACATGTTGGGTAAATTATATGTTTATGTGTTTTGTTGTTTATTTCTATCCACCCCATCTGCATAATAATAATAATTATTCAATGATTTTTTTAGGTATTTTTAAGTTTATATATTGGAGGAATGAGATAAAGTTATTATATAGATTCTTTGCAAGTAATTTTATGTTGAATTGTATTTTTATGATATTTATTCTTTATTAATGGAAGATTGACATCTCTTTAGTGATCTAGAGTTTTTTTAAGGATTTATCTTTGTATATTTAATATCATTTGTGTTTGTTGATTTTAGATTGTTGTTATAAATGCTAATTAATGTTATATTTTAGATTTGATGGTTAATTCAAATAATAAGAAGTACTATTTAGAAAAACTTATTAACCATCAACTAGTAATATTTATAAAAATTTTTTTGTATAAGTTTGCTATTATAAATTTTAATTCATTTTTTTAGTTTGCTAACTAATATTTCTCAAGTAGACTAATAAGTGTGAAAAAAAATATATTAAAAATTAAGATGAGGTACTAGCCATGTGGCATTTGTTACTATTGAACATATGTTATCATTGATGTCAAAGGAATATGGTTAGTAGATCAGTGAGAAGTAAATGTAATTGTACTATCATATCATTTTATGTTGGTAATTGTACCATCATATCATTTGGAGTTGCAAAAGTATATATTTTTAGCTATATTGATAAAAGAAGTTAAGGATTTTCTTTAGTATCATACTACATTCATGATGAAAAAAGTGTTCTGAAAGAGTGTTGTGTAATATTAGTTGAATAGTGGATGTAATAGTACTTGAATTATCATTATCAATGCATGTTGAGAACAACACATCCAACTGCTTACTCCTTACTGTAAGTTTGCAATATCATGAATGCATCTATTCACTATGATATAAGTAATCTAGAAGTTTGATCCAAAATGTTGGAAGTTAGTTTCTCAGGGCAGAGTGTTTTCTCTGGCACTATAGTGGTGCTCTATATTCTCTTTTGGGTGGAAGTTTTTCTCCATGGTTTGAAAGGAGACTACACCTACACATGCTCTATAATATTATAGATTTTTTAGAAGATATATTCAACATGCAAAAATATTGAAGTGGTAGAAGGTTCTTTGTGTTAGTTTTTCAACTAGTTGGTGTTCCAAAACTATGTGACAATCACTAGTAGCATGCAACACCTGGTGTGAGCACAGGGTGTTAAGATATGTCTTGGTTAAGGTTCTCATGGAATCACATGGCATCATGTTCTTTTGGTGGCAGCTAGTTTGATTTAGGATTGACCTGTTACATATTTCATGTAATTTAAATTTAGGTCCAACTTATGTTGTCTTGGTTAATTGCAAATCCCTAGCTGACATGGTGTGATGTTGTATATAGGGAGTGGTATATAATCATCATCACTTTACATGATAAAAGAAACTATGTGTTTGAGATAAATTGAAGAGAAGGTGGTGAGTGAATATATATGGTGACGATTGTGAGAGCATCTATGCGAGCAAGTGTTATTCAATGTGAGTTGCATCTCATTTTTTCTCCATCATTAGAAGATCATAAGAAGAGTGGAAGAGTGTTTGAAGCAAGTTCGGATCTTGTGTAAGCTATGTAATCAACATTGAATATTTGTAAGATTTATCTTTGTATTCTGGTAGGATTGGTGTTCTACTTGTTGTATTGATCTTTGTATTGGGGATTGGTGTCTTTGGTAGGTTGGTGCCTACTTCATATTGTAAATTCCCTTATTATATTCCTACTTTGTGATGTTGGATTTGGATATTAGATCCAAGTAGTTATTCTCACCATGATTTTTCCCATCTCGGGTTTTCACATATATTTTGTGTTCTTATGTTGTTGCTTGATTATCAGTTGTTATTTTTTATTCAAGTTTCATTTTCAGATATATGTGTTGAAGTAAATAATTTTAATATATTTGATCTACTGATTCATCCCCCCTCTTAGTAGATTGTGTGCCCTTCAATTACAATATACATTAAAGACTAGAAATAATGGGTGTGAAAACAAATCATCATAAAAATTAGTGTGATGTACTAGCCACTATATGATACTTGTTACATATACATATAAATTTGACTATCACGTGTCTATCCTTTTATGACAATCAAATTTATACACTTTATGTTATATTCTCACTATAATTTCTCATTGGGTTTTATCAACTAAAATAATGAGTGGAAAAGAACTCACAAATAAAAATTTATGGAGAGGTATTAGCCACTATGTTGCTCTTTTTACTAGATGCATATAAAATCCTAAAATTAAAATTATACATGTGTGTACAAAAGAAAATAACACTTTCTCTAGACTATAAGTGATATCTAGAATAATCTATTATTGTGAGCAATAAGTAAATGGATTAATATAGATAATAGACCATAGGGAATAAATATCACAATGCTAAACCATTAAATACTAATTAAGAAGGTAAATTTGAAAGATATGGTGTTTGGCTCTAGATACAAAGAAGATGGATGGAATTTTTGTAAACATTAAAATTAGGGTCTCAGGACTAGAAACAATAAGTCTCTACTAATACCTTTCATTAGATCCTATGCAAGATGTGTTCATTTGTCTAGGTCGGTTCCATTTCAATAGATTATTTTCATGCCTATGGATATATCCTCTATTGCATGGATGTGTTTTTGATAGTTGTGAACATATGATTTCAAAATCATCTACTTCATTACTTCTTTCTCTCCTTTTTAGATTGACAGTATTCAAGAATACCTTCAGAGAGATTCTTTATCACTAGGGGACAAGCTAATAATTAAAGATAACAAGCTTCATCCATGCAAATTCTTATAAGGTGATTATGTAGACCTAGGTTGATTTTAGTGCACTAACATAAGTGGTCCTATCATGCTTCTTCCTTAAATCTAAATTATGTTCAAAGAATATTTGCGCATTATAATAAAGACAATATAAGGACATTGCAATAAATCAAGTAAACATGTGTTTAGTTGGTTTATTATTGTTCATGAAAATAAATGAAAACATTGGAAAATAAATTTGAATAATTAAATTTTGGGGGTCAATTCCATGAGTTTAAGATCAATCCCATGTTCATTGAATTAACATTAATGTGGGAATATAATATATATGAGTGATTTTAGGGGTAGATATAAGAAATGGCTAGTATATAGGAATATGCGTGGATAGTAATAAAGTATGGTGACATAGGTGAGAATATGTGTAAATAGGTTTGGGGAAAGGATCATAGAATGAGCTCAACTTCACACAAGATTGTTTCATATATCAATATGTAATTGTATTAAATCATTCAATGAAAATAAAATTAAAACTAAATGGGAATTGATATCCAGGCATGCAAATTTCACCATTACAAATTTGGACTACTATTATTATTATTATTTATGAAAAGAGTTATATTACGTCAAAGAAATATTATAAACTAATTAAAAAAAAACTAACAATATGAGAGAACATCTTAAATAAAGATAAATAGAGACAAACCAAAATATTACAACTTGTGTTGATAAAAAAATAGTATTTTCAAAGAACAAGTGATTCATATGTCATCATCCATAATCTTCTCCTTTAAAATATAATTTTTGTAAGAGGAATAATCTAGATGTCTATCTTCATATACTTAATCTATTGCTTAAAAAAATCACTAAAACCCCAAACTAAAATATGAGTGAAATTTTTAAGAGTAAAACCCTCAGCATTGCCCAAAGTAATAGAAGTCCCAAGGAACTACTACTAGCACTTACACCAAAAGGAGGTGCAAGGATGACATCGATAGAAAAATATTTTTGAGTTAATATACTAGAAATTACAATTTGATTTGTGCATAGAAAATACATTTTTTATGTAAAGATATTAAATCATGATGCATTAGATTGTTATGTTTTTGTGTATTGAATATTATTTTTGTAGGTTTAATATTTTTTTGTATATTAAATTAATAAATGGGTAGAGTTTGTAGGAAAAATATTATGAAACCCTACCAAAATAGATTTTTTAAAAAATAAGTCGAACCAAATTTCCAATCTCCCTACTATTGATGTTTTAATCTATTTATTACAAGAAAAATGTAAACCTAAACATATCAGGGTTTTAAAGTTTCTCGATTCTTGAGCTGGGGACAATATTTTTGTAGCATTTTAAACAAAAATATTGGTTCCAAGTTAAAATTTGATTTGATTGCCGACTTGGAAATTGAATTTGATTTGGAGATCCGATATCATTTGATATGAATGCATTTACTATAGATTTTCCCAGTATCTAACCATTTTGCATACCCATGTACCACCTATTATGATAGATTCTACAAAAATAAGAAAACTATAACGTTTATTAGTCTATATTGTTTCATTTGGCATCATCATCCTTAGATGAAGGATATTAAAAACATCAAACCACTTGAAATTCATAGATTAAGTTATCTCACAATATTTTAAGCTTGATCATGTTCCCAATATTACTTGGTATTGTCCCATTCAAATAATATTGGTAAATGCTCAATTGTAATCAACACGAAAAAAACATGATCCTTTAGAGGGTGGAAATCATTTAATTTTAATGGTATTTTAAATTTACAATTTTTTTATAGAGAATGATAGCTCCTTACAATTCTATTAGTTCTTGTAAATTGACATAAGCTGCAAGTACCGATCCAATAAATCAGTTATAAATACAAACCTATAAATATAAGGATTGCAATAATTATGTTAACCAAAATTATTTTACCTCATTATCCACTAATTCCAACTTAGAGGGAAGTTGATACACATACATTATTTGTAGCAGTTTTAGGTTATCTATCTCTAGGGAAAGTTTACTAGAAATATTGTTTGAATTAAGCACCTTAGAACACAATAGGAAATTTGATCATGTTCCAAATTTATTTCATACTATAGTTGGAGATGAGAAAAAAATACTGATATGCTTACTAGATATACATTTTTAAATGCAACAATGTGAGTGTGTATATGTGTGAGTTTTAGAACGAGAGAGTGTTTAGTTTCTCCAAATTTTGAGGATGTCGAAGATCCTTTAGAATATAAATAGACAAAATATTTCTTGAAATATTTTAGTAATATACTATTTAATTACCAATTTAATAAACAAACATCCTCAGTCTAATGATTTTTTCTCTTGTGGTGGCCATGACTAAATTTTTTACCTAGTACTTTTAACATTCAAAATCCTTTCATTATGCAATACAATATTATAAATTTGAAAGAGAAATTAGAATGAATGTAATGACAAGATTATAGCAAAAAAAGTGAAACAAAGGATACTGATAGAAATTTCAAGGACTTCAAGGAGCCCAATTGTGAAGGAATTGGACTAGTTAGCTATTTGTCTATGAGAATGCTATCTCAAACACCACTATCAATACTTACATATGAATAATATTAAGTGAAAACTCTAAGACTAGAATGGAATAATCTGTATAAGAGATCAATTAGGAAAATTCACACAGTTTCAAATAAACTATAAATATTTTGTGCATATGAGACTCATAGTTTAATTTTTTTGGATGTCATTTTGAAGAATTAACTGGACATCTTATTTGATACCAAAAGCACCCCTTCAACAACCCATCTCTCATAAGCTTGAATGGTTCGCTTGGTAATCACTATGTATGCTGTTGCTCAGAATGGTGACCAATAAATTAGTAAGTTAAAAGAAATCATAATAACCTCATGATGTCCTTTCTATGGAGGTCTTTCTTTCTTTGTGTTCATTCCTTTTCGTTTTAGATCATTCATATATACAATGATAATGAATCCATGAAATTTAATATTATTCAGTATTTTTATTAGTTGGAGTCCATTACTATTGGATTAACTCCATTTTTGGAGGTCTTTGATTCTAGATCAAAATTGCTTCATATTCTTTTCAGAATAATCAAGAGGGATCATTTGGATATATGACTTCACTTTTTTACATGCAATGGTATAAGAAAGAAGTCACTCGAGCCAAGTTTCTTATTTTTGTTTCAAGATTATGTATGGAGTTAAAAGACTCAAAACCCGCCAAAAAATAAAAGATCAAATGGATTAACTAGAAGAAGAATCGCATTACATTCAATGTTTACCTAAATCAAGGGAGATTTTAAATCATGTTAAACTACCTTATTCAAATATGAACTCTTTCAAAGAATATATCATATTTTTTTAATTTATGCTATGCATGTTTGAGTAGGTGATGCTAAATCATATGAAGTAAAGTTCTTGCACATTCCTATCTTTGTATCAAAGTGAAATTCTTATAACTTCTTGTCCTCATACCAAGGTGAATTTCTTACACCTTCTAACCTACATCAATCTTAGTTAAAAATCAAATAGAAATCTTGAGAACAATAGACCATGCACAAGAATAAATGGCTCAAAAAAATCATACATTTGGTTTAGAATGCTAAACCCACCATGTCATAACATATAATGTTCTGAATCCTCTTCATCTATTGGTCTATCACTATGTTTGCACAAAAGAATAGGAATTCAAAGAATTAAAACCCAACAAGACATGCCAACAATAAAATAAAATAAATATATTTTTTAGGGAAATGAGATAAAATAAAAATATATATGCTAATCTCGATACAATGAGGTGTTTCAAGTAGAGTTTTCTTGAAATCAACATGAATAGATTTCCCATGCCATTATTGGCATGATAGTGATATTTCTTGTAAGGAGGCCTGGGTAGAGGAGGCAAGGGATTCAAACTTGGAACCTTGTCCTCTACTACCATATTCTCTGCTCAGAATGTGAGGCTATATATAAATGAGGAGTTTAATGCTTTTCAATCCAACTCAAAATAAAATAGAATTTATTGAATTTAAATAGAATCCGATTCGATGAAATATAATCTAATTGGATCTTAGCAATCTAATTTGATTTCACATTCAATGCATATGTAATTCAAGCTGACTGAAAATTTGATTGAAGGGTATGTGCAGGATCATCATGGAAAAAACGGGCCCTTAAGTGGCAATAAAATTCAGAAAATCAGAGTTAGGCAGCTTGACATAAATATTTGAATAAGTTATCTATATTATTTCAAAAATATGTAAGAATATAATCTATAGAAAATTGAATTTAGTTTCTAAATTACTAGGTTTATTTTAAAAAATAAAAAAACTATTTGGTGAAAATTTGAAATTTCAATGCAATAGTACTTAAATTTCAGGGAAAAATAAGGAGGTGTCTGTTTGACCACCCTAACCACAATAAAATGATAATATTTTTTTTTATAATATTTTAGATATAAGTAGGGGACTCATGTCCCAATGTGATGCATATGTTTTTGTAATTTTTTTGCAAGTAAATAATTAATTATGATTTTTTTTATTACAAATTAAAAAAAATATAAAAACTCGTATGTCTAACCACCTTAACTTGGTCAAAACTTCATGAAATTAAGTTTTATTTTTTTAATCCTATAGTATGCAAAGCATAGAATGTGACGCATGTTTCAGATTCAAAAAATGTGATACTGTTTGAAAGCTATAGATTTTTTTCAATCAACGTATCAATTAAGACTTTAGGCATAATGCAAATAGAAAATGAATAATAATTATTTATTAAATTCAAAGTAAAGAATAATTTGGTATGTGCAGGATCATCATGGAAAAAACAGTCCCTTAAGTGGCAATGAAAATTCAGAAAATTAGAGCTAGGCAACTTGACATAAAAATTTGAATAAGTTATCTATATTATTTCAAAAATATGTAAGAATAGAATGTATAGAAAATTGAATGTAGTTTCTAAAATACTAGTTTTATTTAAAAAGAAAAAAAATCTATTTGGTGAAAATTTGAAATTTCGATGCAGTAGTACTTAAATTTCAGGCAAAAAATAAGAAGTAGGTGTTTGTCTAACCACCCTAACTAGAATAAAATGATAATATATTTTATAAGAGTTTAGATATAAGTATAAGACTCATGTCTCGATGTGATGCAATTTTTTTTTAAATTTTTATCCAAGTAAATAATTAATTATTATTTTTTTATTACAACTTAAAAAAAATATAAAAACTCGTATGTCTGACCACCTTAACTTGGTAAAAAATTCATGAAATTCAATTTTTATTTTTTTAATCCTATAGTATGCGAAACATAGAATGTGATGCATGTTTTGGATTCAAAAAATGTGATACCATTTGAAAGCTATAGATGTTTTTTAATCAGCCTATCAATCAAGAATTTAGTTATAATTGAAATAGAAAATAAATAATAACTAGTTATTAAATTCAAAGTAAAGCATAATTTATATTGGTGGAAAGCTAAAAATATCCTTTAAAAACCCTTTTCGTTTCATCAATTTTGGGTAAAAAAAAAGTCATCAGCCTCATGGGCCATCATATCACTTACATATCGCCACTTTTTGGCCCATCATGATCCTACAAATACCCATTTATATTGGTGGAAAGCTGAGAATCTACTTTATAAACCCTTTTCATTTCATCAATTTTGGGTAAAACAAAAGTCATCAGCCAAATGGGCCATCATATCACTTAGATATTGCCACATTTTGGCCCATAATGATCTTGCACATACCTTGAAATGCGATTCAACATGAGACAAAATTTTTAGTGAAAGTTGCGATAGAACAACATTGTAACTAGTAAGTTGTTTGTGGGTAGCAACATCTAGGTGAATATGTAGTAGTTTTTGTGGTATGAGACAACATCCCAATTGAAAGTTCACACTAAATATAGTGTATCAACTAAATAAAGAATCAACCATTATTTAAGATCCAAGAGCTACTATTAAAAGAATCAGTTATTGTTTATTTAGCTGACTATAGTGACAAAATTCATAGAAAAAGGGATTTATCACCAATTAAAGTAAATATAGTCAAGTATAAATGAATGAAAGGGTTTATATGCCTTTAATTTCACCATATCTAAATAACATATGATTCCTATGCTGGATAGAATAGAACTTAGTTGGATACCCTAGAGTAAGGTAAAATAGACTCCATACCTTTGTATTAGGTAGTTGAGTTGTAGTAGATCCCCCAAGAATCGTCCATACCCATTTTTTCCTATGGTCACCACTTTCTCCTCTAGATACTTCCAACAATTCCATCCCTACCTAGGTGGGTAAAGTTTAGTTAGGAATAGTGAATGACATGCCTTACTTGTACTATAAAATACTAGTTATCTTGAGCAATAGAGTAGAAAAATTACACTATATAATGATTGGTAATTGCAAGCCATAGTACAAACATAGGGCTATCTTACTAATTGTAAGGATTAAGGTGTCTCAACCTTTGCAAGTCCTAGCATTTAATTTCAATGATTAATTCTTTATTTATCCTAATGTATTTTGCTTACTAATGTTGTGGCAGTTTGTGTGACCCGTTGGTGATGTGGCATCCTACATGGAAGGTGACATGTGCATTTTAGAAGATAAATTCAGGGAGGTAGGCATCCAATTTTGAGGGCCTAAATTTGGGGCTATAATGGTGGAAATTGTCATAAGTTGCTATGCCATAAATTATGATAAACTACGACAACCTGCCATGACAATTTATGACAGATGTAAGATTCATGCATGGTAACCTATAAGCTAGATTGGAGGTGGGTGTCCCATTTTGTGGGGCCTAATTTTATGCTAATTTGGTGGAGTTTTTCATATGTCATGTTAACTATGGCTGATTATAACGAAGATTGACATATGATAGATTATGGCAATGTAAGAGCTGATTATGAAAAAGTATGACATGCATGTTGGGTGGCGCCTTGTATGTGAAGATTCTAGAAATCCAAAATTTTCATGAGCTCTATAAATTCGTGTGTAAAGTATTTGGAGTTGTATTATAGTGTGCTTTGCAGGTACCGTTATGCTATCAAATTGATTCCAAATTTGTAACATGAATAAACTCCTATAGAGGCTTGAACTACAAGTGTATTGTAACCATTGTTTATAGATAATACATTGTTCAGGATTTTGGAGTGTGGGGTTTTTATCTTGAAAGGGTTTTCCCCACGTATATTCTAGTGTTATGTGGTTTTAACTGTATCTATAATGTTGTTTATGTTACATGTTATGTCCATCTTCTTGTGTGTAACTGTTTAAGGGTTTGAAAGTGTAAAAATTTGCGCATTATCTCCTCTTATATATTGGTGTAGGAAGTTTTTTCATGTACCTGAATTCCTTTTAGTTGGTATTAGAGCTTGATCACCTCTATTTCCCATTGTGGGTTAAATAGTTTTTTTACTCATCTTATCTTGAGTGGGAGCTTGTTGCATTTTTTTTTGTCAACCTTGTTGTAGGAAGGGGATGGCGAGCACATTTAGTAGAGTTGAGATTGAGAAATTTAATGGAGATAACTTTGAGCTATGAAAGATCAAGATGGAAGACATGCTTGTAGACCACGACTTGTGGACAATTATTTCTAGAACTATTCCAACTGAAATGAAACACAAAGATTGGGATCTAATGGATCAAAAGGCTAAGTGTATGATAAGTCTCTATTTAGTTGATTCATTACTCCTAAAAATTCATGAAGAGAAGACCACTACACTTATTTGGAATAAACTTTCTCATATTTATTAGGCTAAATCCCTAGGAAATAAGTTGTTCTTGTGAAAGAAGATGTATTCATTGTTGATGGATGAAAGAGGATTTATCGTAGATCACCTGAATGAATTCAACATTCTTGTTTCCCAATTGAAATCTGTTGGTGTGAAAATGGAGGAGAAGGATCGTTGCATGACTTTGTTGTGCTCATTTCTAGATTCTTGGGACTACCTTGTCATGACTATTTGTTGTGATAGTTAGAGTGCCATTTGTTTGGCAAAGAGTCTTACTTTCCATGCCAAAACAAAGCATATCACTATGTAGTTTCATTTCGTTTGTAATATGGTGGAAGATGGGAAGGTTAAATTGGAGAAGGTTGACACCCTGATGAATGTTGCAGATGCATTGACAAAGCTAGTGAGCACAAAGAAGTTCAAATGGTGTTGTAGTTCCATGGGCCTCTTGGCCATGAGTAGATAATTGCAGATGACTCTTGAAAGGTCTTTGACAAGTGGGAGAATATCAGGATTAAGGTGTTGTTGGCAGATGGTTCGCACCCTCGTTAGGATTCGTGGAATGGATTAACTTCCTCTTGTGGATCCATTAACTCTGACGATTGTATTAGGCATTAATAGGTTGATCTTTTGGTGCAATGATAACCGTTGGGCCAACAAGTGGTATCAGAGCCAAAGGTGCTTGGTTCAAATCCCCTTGGGTAATGTTGAGGGGGAGATTATTGGAAAATGTTCATTGCTCCCCTCAATATTCTTGACATGGCTTAATCACCTCCTATGGATCCATTAACTCTAACGGTTGTATCAGGCATTAATAGGTCGATCTTTTAGTGCAATGGTAACCACTGGGCCAATAGGTGTCTCAACCTTTGCAAGTCCTATCATTTAATTTTAATGATTAATTATTTAGCTTATCCTAATGTATTTTTCCTACTAATGTTGTGGCACTTTGTGGGACCCGCTAGTGATGTGGACCCCTACATGGAAGGTGACATGTGCATTTTGGAAGCTAATTTCAAGGAGATAGGTGTCCAATTTTGAGGGCCTAAATTTTGGGCTATAATGGTGGAAATTGTCACAAGCTGCTATGTCATAAATTATGACAAACTATGACAACTTGTTATAATGGTTTATGATAGCTATAAAATTTATGCATGGAAGTTGTAAGCTAAATTGATGGAGGTGGGTGCACCATTTTGTGGGGCCTAATTTTATGCTAATTTGGTGAAGTTTGTCATATGCCATGTTAATTATGGCTGATTATAACAAAGATTGACATATGAAAAATCATGACAATGTAAGATTTGATTATGACTGATTATGAAAAATTATGGCATGAATGTTGGGTAGGTTCTTGTATGTGAAGATTCTAGGCATCCAACTTTTTCATGAGCTCTACAAATGATTGTGTTGTATTTGGACTTGTATGATAAAGTGATTTGTAGGTACTGCTATGTTATTCAAATTGATTCCAAATTTGTAACATGAATAAACTCCTATGGGTAAGTGCACCAATCTGTGACACAATTTTGGCTCTTAAGATGCCACTTTTTTTTTTCTTCTGAAATTAGAAAAGTCTGATTTGCACAAGAAAATGAAGATAGTTATGCTCAAAATTTCAAGATGCGGCAAGAACAAAAGTTGAAGTGCTCCGAGTCTAGTTTCTAAGCTAATATTTTTGTTTTGAAATTAATGAAGATTAAGGGTCTCAAAAGGAGGGTGTAAAATAGGTCCTATTTTTATCAAAAAAATAGCATAGTGCCTAAGGGCTCCCCCCTTTTTGATTGACTTTTTTTTATAATTTCAAAAATGCCAACAGTGAGAAATTAGGTAACACTATGTAGTTTATCCTCATTCTTTCGGATAATTTTTTTAATGAATATATAATATTTTATGAATTTTAAAAGTGGACACATCGTGAAAAGCTGAAATTTGAGTGTGCTCCCCCCTAATTTTTTTGCAAAGTAATCAAAAATTGATTTTTTTTTTTCATCATGTGTAGAATGGAGTCTAGTTTCAAAAAATGTAATTTGTTTCACGTTTCGATGAATGGGTAAAAATCTATCCTAAAACTCGCACATGTTGGTTTTTGACCAAAAGTAGAGGCATTTACAATAGAAGCCAGGGATCAAAATGTTAACTAATTCTTAATGAAAAAATAATTATATATTTAGAGAGCTAAGAGAGAGGTTAACGCTATCACGGTTTTTTAATAAACTTTCATTTAAAAACGTGCAAATGAGATGGGGAGCATAGACAAAAATATGAGGAAATTTGGGAAATCCTGTCAATTAACACGTCCAAAGTAGGCCATTTGGCAATCGCCAAATTTGGTGCTTGCCAAATGGCTTGCTTTGCATAGAACCAAAATTTTTGGCTCTTTGGTGAAAAACTTTGATAATGCTTAGAGTGCACAGTTTATGATCGTAGATGGATAATCAAGGTTTTACCTTTCGTACCTTCTCCAACTCATTACCATAACTGGGTAACTCTTTATCCCTCTAAAGTCTCTATCTCTCAGGTCTCACTCCCTCCCATATGACCTAGACTAATCTCTCAGTCCAATCCCCTCTCTTAGGTCTCTTTCCCTCCCACATAGGTACCTAAATAAATCTATCTCACTCCAACCCCCTTTCTCACTCTCCCTCTCTCTCTCTCTCTCCCTCTTTGGTATTTTTGTCTCTCTCACTCCATTTCCCTCTCTTAGGTTGTTATCTTTCTCTCTTTGTCTCTCTCTCTCAAGCCTCTCCCTCCTACACCCTCTCCCTCTCTTAGTTCTATCATTCAATCCCTCTATCTCTCTCTCCGATTCCCTCTCTCTCTCACTCTATCTCTCTCCCTCTCTCTCGGGTATCTTCATCCCCCCTCTCTCTCTCTCACACACACACTCCCTCTCTCTCTCTCTCACTCCCTCTCTCTCACTCTCTCCCACTCTATCTCTTTCCCTCTCTCTTAGGTCTCTCCCTCTCTCTCTCAATTATCTCCATCCTACCCCCTCTCCCTCTCTCTCTTTTTCAAGTCTCCCCCTCCTACCCCATCTCCCTCTCGCAATCATTCCCTCCATATCTCACTCCCTCTATCTCTATCCCTCTACCTCTCCATCTCTCTCAAGTATCTCCCTCCCAACACCTCTACCTCTTTCTCTTAAGTCCCTCTCTCTTTCATGCCCTCTATCTCTCTCCCACTCTCTCCCTCTCCCTCTCTCTCAAGTCTCTCCCTCCTACCCACTCTCCCTCCCTCTCTATCTCTCAAGTCTCTCCCTTCTACCCCCTCTCCCTCTTTCAGGACTCTCTTTGTCTCTGTCACTCTCTCTCTCTATCTCTCTCGCATATTCTCTCTCTCTCACTCCGTCTCTCTCTCTCCCTCTCTCTTAGATATCTCCCTCCCACTCTCTCTCTCCCTCTATCTCAAGTATCTCCCCCCTTCCCCTCTCTCTCTCTCTCCATATTTCTCTCACTCCCTCCATCTCTCTCTAATCCATCTATCCTGAGTACTCCCTCTCCCCTGCGTACTCCCTCTACCTCCCATCCCCTCTCCATCTCTCAAGTCTCTCTCTCTCTCTCCTTGTATCTCTCCCATCCCTCTATCTCCCACTCCCTCTCTCCTACTTTCTTAGGTCTCTCCTTCCCACTCCCTCTCTCCCACTTTGTCTCCCTCTCCTTCTCTCTCGGGTGTCTCCCTCCCACCCTCTCTCCCTCTCCCTCTCTTAGGTTTCTCCCTCCCACCCCCTCCCCTCTCCTCTCTCTATCTCTCTCTCTCTCTCTCCACTCCTCTCTCTCTCACTCCCTCTATCTCTCTCCCACTTTGTCTCTCTCCCTCTTTCTCTCACTCCTTCTGTCTCTCCCAAATTTTCTCTCTCCCTCTCTCTTAGGTCTCTCCTTCCCACCCTGTCTCCCTCTTTCTCTCTCTCAAGTATCTCCATCCTACCCCATCTTCCTCTCTCTCTTTGTTAAGTCTCCCCCTCCTACACCCTCTCCCTCTCATAGTGAATCCCTCTATCTCTCTTCCACTCCCTCCCTCTCTCACTCCCTCTCTCTCAAGTATGTCCCTCCCACCACCTCTCCCTCTCTCTCTCTCTCTCAAGTAGAGGGTTGAGGGTTGAGGGATTAAGAGGGTATGGGGGTTGAGGGATTAGGGTATAAGGGTTAAGGGTTGAAGGTTGATGGATTAAGAGGTATAGGGTTTGTGGGATTAGGGTTTAAGGGTTGAGGGATTAATATTTTAGAGGGGTTGACGGAATAGTGTTTAAGGGTTGAGGGTTGAGGGGTTGAAGGACTAAGAGGGTATAGGGGTTGAGGGATTAGGGTTTAAGGATTGAGGGTTGAGGGATGAAGAGGGCATAGGGGTTAAGGGATTAGGGTTTAAGGGTTGAGGGTTGAGGGCCGAGGGATTAAGAGGGTATGGGGGTTGAGGGATTAGGGTTTAAGGGTTAAGGGTTGAGGGTTGAGAGGGTATAGGGGTTAAGGGATTAAGGTATAAGGGTTGAGGGTTAAGGGTTGAGGGATTAAGATTGTAGATGGGTTGATGGATTAGGGTTTAAGGGTAGAGGGGTTGAGGCATTAAGAGGGTATAGGGGTTGAGGGATTAGGGTTTAAGGGTTGAGGGTTGAGGGATTAAGAGAGTATGGGGGTTGAGGGATTAGGGTTGAGGGTTGAGGGATTACGAGGGTATAGGGGTTGAGGGATTAGGATTTAAGGGTTGAGGGCTGAGGGATTAAGAGGGTATAGGGGTTGAGGGATTAGGTTTTAAGGGTTGAGAGTTAAGGTATTAAGAGGGTATGGGGGTTGATGGATTAGGGTTTAAGAGTTAAGGGTTGAGGGTTGAGGGATTAAGAGGGTATAGGGGTTGGGGGATCAGGGTTTAAGGGTTGAGCATTGAGGGCTGAGAGATTAAGAGGGCATGGGGGTTGAGGGATTAGGGTTTAAGGGTTAAGGGTTGAGGGTTGAGGGATTGAGAGGGTATAGAGGTTGAGGGATTAGGGTTTAAGGCTTGAGGGTTGAAAGATTAAGAGGGTATGAGGGTTGAGGGATTAGAGTTTAAGGGTTAAGAGTTGAGGGTTAAGGGATTAAGAGGGTATAGGGGTTGAGGGATTAGGGTTTAAGGGTTGAGGGTTGAGGGATTAAGAGGGTATGGGGGATGAAGGATGAGGGTTTAAGGGTTAAGGGTTGAGGGTTGAGAGATTAAGAGGGTATAGGGGTTGAGGGATTAGGGTTTAAGGGTTGAGGGTTGAGGGATTAAGAGGGTATGGGGGATGAAGGATGAGGGTTTAAGGGTTAGGGTTGAGGGTTGAGGGATTAAGAGGGTATAGGGGTTGAGGGATTAGGGTTTAAGGGTTGAGGGTTGAGGGCTGAGGGATTAAGAGGGTATGGGGGTTGATGGATTAGGGTTTAAGGGTTAAGGGTTGACTGTTGAGGGATTAAGAGGGTATCGGGGTTGAGAGATTAAGAGGGTATGGGGGTTGAGGGATTAAGGTTTAAGGGTTAATGGTATAGGGTTTATGATTTAAGGGTCCCACTCCCTCTCTCAATTCTTGCCCCCCACCATAATTAAATAAATTATTTCCCTCTGAAGTCTCTCTCTCTCTCTCTCAGGTCTCACTCCCTCCCATGCTACCTAGACTAATCTGTGTGACTCCAATTCCCTCTCTCACAATCCCTCTTTGTTAGGCCTCACTTACCTCCCACCCCCTCTCTCCCACTTTGACTTCCTCTCCTTCTCTTTCAAGTGTCTCCCTCCCTCCCACCCTCTCTCCCTCTCTCTCTCTAAGGTTTCTCCCTCCCACCCCCCCCCTCTCTCTCTCTCTCTCTCTCTCTCTCGCCTACCCCTCCTCTCTCTCTCATTCCCTCTATCTCTCTCCTTCTCTCTCACATCTCTTAGTTCAGTGTGTCATACCTTGCAAATTGGCTAAATGTGGTGAGAAAAGTTACTTAAAGATGCAAAAGTTGTAGAGTTCGAGAGAGTTGGAATGAAAATAAAATATGTATATTAACCTTCAATACGCCGAAGGAGATGTTCTTGGTTGATTTGTACCCCATTTTGTTTTATCAAGAAGAATGTTATTTTCTAGAAATTTACTAGTTTCTCTCACATTTCCTGTTGCTGTACAACCTGTATGGAATCTAAGATGATATGAAACTAGTTGGATGTTGTAGATTAATGAATTAGATTTTATTTTCACCTATTTAGAGGTTATAACTCTTTGTATAGTGAAATTTATATTGTTTTTACTACTACTACCTACTTTCGCAATGTTCTTGGATTGAAGGGTTTCATTATGTAATTCGACCCATTACACTTTTTATGCCTATTGTAACTTGTGGAATGGATCCTCTAACTTTTAAAATACATGCCTAACCTATTTAGAATGTTGTGGGGTCAAGGTTGGGTGTTTAAGATGATGTTCTAGGACTGTAGCAGGGTCTTTTCATTGTGAAAATTAGGGCTTCAAATGGTGTTTTGACAAAATGTGGAAAGGACTATCCATGTAATGTATTATTCACCATGTGCAGGGTATGGTAAGTGTGTTTGGTGCTTTGTATGGGTTTGGTAGGTCCGAGAGATAGGATTTTCATTAAAACCACAAGTATTTTGCTTGAAATTGAGGGTTTGCTGTATTAGGGGTCTAGAGGTCTTGGACTTGGAAACAAATAAGGAAATTGGAGGTTTTGACACATAAAATACTATTGTTTGAGAATTTTGAGTGAATATGTAGTGTTTAAAAGGCACTCTCTTTGTAAATTAGGCCAATTGAATAGCCTTTTCCAAGGTGGGTCTATTGGAAGTCAATGTTGGTCCAACGGAGTTGATGCTAGGGTTTACCTATGTTTTATAACTTGCAAATGGTTATCTTAATCATCCCTGATTTTGTCAAGTGTTTTGGAAAATCTTGGTGAAAAGGCCCTAGAACCGAGCTACCTATGCTACAAAACAAAGCTTGGTAGAAATTAGGATTTTTAGTTGAACATCTAATTTTTCTTTGGAATCTGATTGATTCTCATTGATTTGGTGTATTGAATGGTTTCCACCCCTCTCTACATCAAAAAATGGTGTTTCTTTGTAAGTTAAGTGATCAAGTTGTGTGTATGTCTATTAAGAGCCTTCTTCTAAATCTTTGAACAAGTTCATTGTGGATCCCTACATGTACTGCATTAGCCTCTAGCTACTTTGCCAACTCTTCAAACGCACTCAAAATCCATACTCTAATATACCCTACAAACATCTAACTCCATCATGTATGAAAAATATTATGTAGCATAGACATGTTTGATAATTCCAAAAAACTCGCTGCCTTCTTTCATAAAATGCTTTGCTGTGTTTCATATTTAATGCAATGCAATCAGCGATATCAATATTTTCGTAAAATGCATTACTTAATTTTGTTCTATGTGTGTTTGTGAACATGTAGCATTCAAGGCCATGTTGAGGAAACGATCGAAGCCTCTAACACTGGAAGAATGTGCAGTTAAAAATTCAAGGAGAAGAGAATTAAAAAATGTAGCTCGTGAAGCATAGGAATTACAGCCCATACAACCAAAAATTCTTGTGCAATCTAAAAGAGATGTCAAATTGGAAAAACAAAGGGCACAAATAAGGAAAGTTTGTGGAAGGACATGAATGGATACCAAAGTTGGGGGCACATCATCAACCATAGGTGAAGCTCAATGCACATCTCTAGTTGAAGACACATCGACAACAACATGTTGTTTTCCAAGTACATTGGAAATCACATCTCCAATTGAAGACACACCATCAAAAACATTGCATTTTGAAAGTACATCAGAAAACATATCTCTATTTGAAGGAACTCCACAAACAACATCTCAATTTGGAGGTACAAAATCGTTTACATGTCAATCTCAAGGTATGTCATCAATTGCACCTCCAATTGAAGGTACGCAATATATCCTCGATGTTGTTGACCTTCCCAATATTGACACAAATTTACATTTGAGAACTCCTCCTAGATTTTTGCATAGAAAACCTACATTTTTGATTGATATTGATTCCAATGTTTTGAAATGGATTCCTAATAAGATTCCAAAATGTACATGTCAAAGATATGCACAAAGGATATGGATTTTGTTTTTTGCGAAGCTAAGTGAGGGTGGAAGATGCCAACTATTTGTTGAAATGATGAGGCAACTCAAATTTATGCCCACCAAGAAGGCTCTTGGGCTAAGATTTCTGAATGACTCAAGTGAAAATTCTATTGTAAAGAACTTGATGAGTGCATACGAGAGTGTGGGTTCCACCTCACGCACGAAGGATAGTTGTGCCACACGATGTGTGATGAAAAAAAAATTGTTAAGAAGTCAAACAAGGAACAAGGTGCAAGGTGAACCTTAAAAAGTCAAGTAAGTCTTTAAAAATAAGTATATCATCTCTAATGAGAGCCAAAGGAAGGCATGGAAGAGTGGAGGATCCAAATAGATATGAGTTATGGGCATTTTCAGGTAGAGTGCCATAGAAAGACACAAGAATTTCTCAAGGCTTGAGATCTTTAATTGTGAATTATTGGAAGGATAACAAAAGGACCTCTCCTAATCAAAGAGATGTTGTAAGAAGGAGAATTGGTAGTAAAAACTGTGAGCCACATCCAATGCATTATTTGGATACCACTCAAACCCAAGTTTTTGCTGATTTTGTACAAAAGTTTCTTTAAATTAAAATATGTCAAAGGTATTTTGAAATGCTAAAGCCTTTTTATGTCAAAACAAATCACACATGCACTAATTTTTTTTGTACGGTTCATATTGAATTTTCTAACCATTATGATGTTTATCAATGTATATGTGTAGATATACATATTAACAATGTTTTGTAGGAATGTAACATGATGGCTCCACCTAAATCATCAAGTAAATTTTTGTTTTCCATTTTATGTGAAAGAGAGGATGGCCAATTTTTTTACAAAAATAATATTTGGATGGCACATGTGATCATTGTGCTGGCATTTAACATTTGAAATTTTTCCAACACATGGCTACTATACACGCAATTGGAGACAAAATTGTGGAATTTGGCAAATATAGGATAGTGGCATATAGTCTAAAAGATGGGAAAGAAGAAAAGAAGTGTGAATTGGTTAGTGATAAGATTCTAGTGTATCAGTTTATGTGCATTTTTCGTGATCAGGTGGTCTATGATTATGCAAGGCATACACATAGAGCACAATGGTTGGACTCATAGTTCAAGTTATGGAAGGACACATTTCCACTTCATCATATCATTTCACTTATCGACTTCGCTGAGAACTACACACTACAACCACAAAATGAGGTGCAATCACAGTACTACAACTCCATGTAGGTTTCTATATTTGTGCATATAGCATTCATTCATTCAAATGATAGTATAGAGAAAAATAGGAAAGTATTGAGGGAGTATCATTTTTACATCAGTGATGATCACACACATTCTACAGAGTTTGTGCAAGGTTGCTTTCATATTTTCTATGTTGATTTGGCTAGCAAGGGCATATCATTTAGTCAACATATCATATGGTCAGATAATTGTACATCACAATTCAAGAACGCTAGAATTTTTTATTGGTTGAGTAGGATGCATATGATTAGTGGTGTTCAACATATGTGGAACTTCTCAAAGGTTGAGCATGGAAAGGGGGAGCATGATGGAGCAGGTGCATGTATCAAAAGATCCCTAGCATGAGAAGAGTTAAAGTACAAAAATAGTGTAAAGTTGACATATGTGAGATCAATTGTCTAGTGGTGCAATGGTGCAATGGGTCCAGGTAGTGAAGGTAATTCCTTAGTTTGTAGATTTTTTCATTTAGTAGATGATACTAACATTGTAAAATATGAGGATTGTTGTACACTAATAGGATCGAGTGAGCTACACTCTTTTAGAAGCTCTAATGCAGGTACATGAACTATCCATACAAGGAAGATGGCATGCTTTTGTTATGCATGTACACTTCAATCATGGAATGATTGTGAGTCAAAAAAGAGGGTTGATGAATGGTCTGTAAGAAGTCTAACCCCACTTGACACTTATTAGCTCCCGACAGCTCTACAAATCGTGAAGATGCAATCATCCATTGAGTTTGATCATGTATCAGACCTAGTAGAACTAGGTAATATATCTTACTTGCAAGTTTTATTATGTTGCTCAGTAAATACATCTAACAAGATGAACATATCAATGCAGGGAACGTTTATGCAATGATTGCAAATGAAGAAAATGAAGAGGGTACAAATTATTACCTGTGATGTATCGAGGCCAAAAAGAAATTGGAGTCCCCAGTTATAGATGGAGAAAACATAGAATATCCTACAGGTTCAGTGGTTGTTACTGGAACATGGGTTTGAAGGTTTTCAATTAAGAATTTTGCAGTTTGGTTGTTTAAGGACTTGAACACGCATCAAAAAATTATTCACTACTCGAAACTTGTCATCGCCACCAATGTTCATTTGATCAAATATAGGGGCAAACCTGTGAACAAGAACTTGTGGAAAGTGCATGAGTCTGACCATGAGGCAATACTTGACACAATAAAGAGTAGAGCAGACCCAGATGGTTCCTTGGATTGATTTGTAAGTATGCACATTGAATTTGTAAAGTCATGTTATTGATCACTCTTTTGGACCAACACCTTGCAATAAGGATTTTTCACCATTAGTGTTTGATGTCATATGCATTTACGACTGTCATTGATCCTTTTCTAATTGTGACTCTTGGTAATACTGAAGTTTTTCAAAGTATATAAAAAAGGAACAACATCGGTTGGTGGTGCAAGTATTCAGTGGTATGAGAAACATTGGTTGTTGGTGCATTTTCTAGTTGTCAATCTTCTCTTTCTTTTCCATCTCATAGATTTACCACATTCTTATATGCTACATGTTTTATGTTAAGCTTCTGAGTGATATATTTGAAATTTATACGTAGGATCATCAAGAGATGATAAATTAGCGAAGGGGCACATCACCATTGTAGGACCTTCAATCAACCTCCTTATCTAACATGCAGGAAGGTGATAGTAGTTCTCATTAGCTGTATGACTGACATTATTTAGTTATTGCTCTTTTAATGATTTTTATGTGAGCCTATGTCTAAGAATTAGAGGCTTTTGCATGTTTTTTGTGGACCAAATTCATATGATACTACACAACCACAAAGATGCTACCACCCATGTGTTTCGTAGAGAGCAAGGGATGCACATGTTTTGAACCATTTTGGAATGCAAATAACTAGGCCAATTAAGGTGGAATGGAGAAACGAAACTGGGCAGCAACTCCTTTTGTTTCTTCTCAAGTACAATATATTTCATGATCTGTGCTGCAAATGGGAGGATTATTTTCCTACATGTATTGATACAAGTATTGACAAATGGGAATATTTTGAAGATGTTCTTCCATCACTATTGTAATATTTGTCATTGACTTAGTGTATTTTTTTATATAAAATATTTATGAGAAATTAATACATGCAAATGTGTATATTCCTTAATATATGCCTCAATTAAATATGTATATTACATTTAAAATTAGTTGTAATGCTTCATGGTTTACATTTAAAGTTGTCTTCAAGGAAAAACATGTAGATTTATGAGTAAGAATGAAATACTGTCTAATATAATTGTAGAAAGGCATATTTTATTGCCCTAACTGATGTAAAGGTGGTGGTAACCCAAGACACAAATTGACACAACTTCTCTCAAATATGCCAAGAAAGACATCAAATTTCAATTTAACTCAACCTTGTAAAATATAATCAAAATCAACAAGGACCCTACAGAGGTTGTCAACATCCAAGCAATGATAATTAAATCAACTTGCATAATTCCTAAGGCAGATTCATTGAATTCCTCAAAACTCACCTTTTGTCAATCCTATCGAATTGGAAAGCTAGTGAGCTCACTAGCTTGCCAAATTCGTAGGGTTGACAATGTAGGGTCAGTGTATGCCTCATAAAAATCAATGCAACCTAGGTCATCTCTAACATACCTCAATTCCACCTAAGAATCCTTTGGAGCAACTTGCTAAAAACTTGGAAACAACATTGTCCAACCTCACTTTTTCATGTAAAAACACTCCAAATGACACCTAGGGCATCACCAAAAATTGGTATGTGCACCTCTTGATGTAGAGTGGATCAACAAAGATGTGATTTGACACAATTTTTCTCAAATATGCCCACTAAGACATCAACATTCACTTGACTCAATAGGGTACCTCAACTTCCCAACCATGGACTCTTCAAAACAAAATTAGGCCTTAAATTATTTGTAGCCCATTCAACTAGGACAATCAAAAATAAAAATGGTTGGAGGAAAGAACTAGACAATTGACATAGGTTTCAAACCCCTTATGCAGGCCTCTTCAAACCCCCAAGACCTTAGGGTATGACATTCAACAAAACAACTACTATGGACCAATATACAATGCCACAAGGGGATCTAATGAGGTTGTTCCAAATAAGAACCATGATGCAGAGTGGATCAACCGAATAGGAGAGATGACACAACTTCTCTCAAATATGCCCACTTGGACATCAATTCACCAAACTCACAATAGGGTAACCTTGCCACTTGACATGGGATTTTGGCCAATCAAATTGAGACAAAGGTTTAGACCAGATTTGTTACCCCAGAACATGTTTCTCCTCACCACTCTAGGAAATAACACCATAACTTGCACCTAAGGAATTCCATTTTATCATTGCTCTAGCCTTTAGGCCTCTTTTACCCTTAACCCATGTAGCACTGCCCGGTAGGACAGTCAAGACAAAAACCACATACAAGCCTGTACCAGGCCCAAACCATTGAATTTTGACAAAAAATGGATGCCTCAACAAATTCTTAAAGCCTCCCTTGTTGATGACCAAATTTAAAGTCACAACAAGCCAAAAGGTAACATATAGTGGGTGGAAGGCTTAATATTGCATTTTAATGTGCACTCAAAACCCTTTAAAATAGGGTATATAGACTGACCCTCAGTAATTGGCTTCTAAAATGAACAAAATCACTTGAAATCCAGAAAAACTAAAACTAAAATGGATTTAAGTCTTCTTCCCACCTAATTCCATAAAAAAAAGAGCACAATCGCTCTGAGATACATTCAACCAACTCGATCCCTTAAGGGTCCAAAGTGCAAAAGGGAAACAATATTTGACAGGGTATTACTCATAAACTGTGGTGACTAATTAATCTTTTTCTAAACCTACAATATCATGTTGGGTCCCTCTAAAATAACCTCTCTCGATTTTTTCTATCTCGGAGGCATTTTCTTTTGGTGGCGAAATTTTAGTAGGGGAAAAAAGTTGTCAAATGCAAGTAGTTGAAAGTTGCAAAGTGGTGCAACTTTTGTTCTATAGCTCGTGTGACCAAATGGATTGTTTCAACACATCCGGGTGGGTAATTTTACATAGGAATGGTCATCTTTCACACCCAAACACGTGTAATCGCTCTGAGCTACGCTCAACCCGATCGATCCCTTAAGGGTCCAAAGTGCAAAATGGCTGCAAACTTCAACATGCTAGTATTTGGACACCATGACCCTTAGAAACTTCTTTTCTGAGCCTATCGGATAATATTTGGCTCCTCTACAATAACCTCTCTCAGGTTTTTCTATCTCAAATGAATTTTACTGTGGTGATGAATTTTCACTTGGGGAAAAAGTTATCAAATGCAAATATTTGAAAGTTGAAAAGTGGTGCAACTTTCATTCTGCAGCTCGTGTGACCAAAAAAATTGTTCCAAAATGTCCAAGTGGGTACCTTTACGCTAGGCATGGTCCTCTTTTGTACCCAAACATGCGAAATCGCTCCGAGCTACGTTCAACCAGATCGATCCCTTAAGGGTCCAAAGTGCAAAATGGCTGTGAACTTCAACATGCTAGTATTCGGACACTGTGATTCTTAGAAAATTCTCATCTAAGCCTATGGGATCATGTTGGGCCCCTCTATAGTAAAATCTCTTGGTTTTTTCTATCTCGGAGGCATTTTCCTATGGTGGCAAATTTTCACTTTGGGAAAAAGTTGTCAAATGCAAGTAGTTGAAAGTTGCAAAGTAGTGCAATTTTTGTTTTGTAGCTCATGTGAACAAACGGATTGTTCCAACGCATTTGAGTGGATATGTTTATGCCAAGAATGGTCCTATTTTTCACCCAAACACGCGAAATATCTCTGAGCTACGTTCAACCAGATCGATCCCTTAAGGGTCTAAAGTGCAAAATGGCTGCAAACTTCAACATGCTATTACTCAGACATCGTGATACTTAAAAACTTCTTGTTTGATCCTATGAGATCATGTTGGGCCCGTATACAATAAAATCTCTTGGTTTTTTCTACCTTGGAGGCATTTTCCTCTAGTGGAAAATTTTCACTTGGGGAAAAAGTTGTCAAATGCAAGTAGTTGAAAGTTGCAAAGTGTCACAACTTTCATTCTGCATCTTGTTTGACCAAACGGATTGTTACAACACATCTGGGTGGGTAAATTTACACTAGGCATGGTCCTCTTTCACACCCAAACATGCGAAATCGCTTCGAGCTACGTTCAACTGGATCGAACCCTTAAGGGTCCAAAGTGCAAAATGGCTGCAAACTTCAACATCCTATTAGTTAGACACTGTGATGCTTAGAAAATTAGCGTCTGATCCTACAAGATTTTATTGGTCCCATATAAAATAACCTCTCCTGGTTATCACTATCTCGAAGGAATTTTCCTGTGGTGGCAAATTTTCACTTGGGGAAAAAGTTGTCAAATGCAAGTAGTTGAAAGTTGCAAAGTGGTGCAACTTTCGTTATGCAGCTCGTGTGAATAAATGAATTGTTCCAACACATCCAAATAGGTATGTTTACATTAGGCATGGTCCTCTTTCACACCCAAACATGCAAAATCGCTCTGAGCTATGTTCAACTGGATCAATCCCTTAAGGGTGCAAAGTGCAAAACGGCTACGAAATTCAGCATGCTATTACTCAAACATTGTTATTCTTAGAAACTTCTCATCTGATCCTATGAGATCAAGTTGGGCCCCTCTACAATAACCTCTCTTGGTTTTCACTATCTCGGAGGCCTTTTCTTGTGGTGACAAATTTTCACTTGGGGAAAAAGTTGTCAAATGCAAGTAGTTGAAAGTTGCAAAGTGGTGCAACTTTTGTTATGCAGCTTGTGTGACCAAAAAAACTATTCTAGTGCATATAAATAGGTATTTTTATGCTAGGAAATATCCTCTTTCGCACTCAAACATGCGGAATCGCTCTGAGCTACGTTCAACCTGATCGATCCCTTAAGGGTCCAAAGTGCAAAATGGCTGCAAAGTTCAACATGCTATTACTCAGACACTGTGATGATTATAAAATTATCGTCTAATCCTACAAGATCATGTTGGACCTCTCTACAATAACCTCTCTCGGTTTTTTCTATCTCGGAGGCACTTTCCTGTGGCGGCGAATTTTCACTTGGGGAAAAATTTGTCAAATGCAAGTAGTTGAAAGTTGCAAAGTGGTACAACTTTCATTCTACAACTCGTGTGATGAAAAATATTGCTCCAACGCATCTGGGTGGGTACATTTACACTAGGCATGGTCCTCTTTTGCACCCAAAAATGTGAAATCACTCTGAGCTGCATTCAACCAGATCAATCCCTTAAGGGTCCAAAGTGTAAAATGGTTGTGAACTTCAGCATGCTCGTATTCGGACACCGCGACACTTAGGAATTTCTCATCTAAGCCTATGGAATCACATTGGGCCTCTCTACAATAACCTCTCTCAATTTTTTCTATCTCAGAGGCCTTTTCTCGTGGTGGCGATTTCTCATTTGGGGAAAAAGTTGTCAAATGCAAGTAGTTGAGTGTGTAAAAATGACTTTATAGGCATTCTGTCACAATTAGACCACATTTATTTGAGGCATATTTTGAACTAGTTCACTGCCTTGTCTATGGATTTTCATGGTATTCCATCACCACATTTATTTGATGCATTTTTTCAAACAATTCACTTCCTTGTCTATGCTATTGCTTACTATTATGCTTTTGATATATTTTTTCGAAGCATCCATAGCTTGTTCAAAATCATTTGTTTTAGGCTTTAAGCCATAGCAACAAGGAAGTGAACTATTTGAAAAGATGCTTTGGTAGACATGTATGAAAAATGTGGTAACATAGACAAGGCAGGGAACTATTTGAAAAAATACCTCAAAGAAATTTGGTCTCATAGAATGCCATGATAAGAAAATGCAATTGGCAGCTACTCCTAGTTATGAGTTATGTAATGTGAAGAAATTGCATAACTTCTTAGGTTGACTTTGTACAAACTATATTGTAATTGAAATTTGGTCATCTATCACCATCTACTTATTAGTTATCCAAAGTGAAGTAATGCTTTGACTTTGAAAGATGTGCAATGCAATGTAATCAATGATATGAATATAAATTACAAAAATCCATTTTTTACAATTAATGAGTTAAAATATTTACTTTATTTTCTCTCTATATCTCTACATGCTATGGAAATGCCTTTCAATTTAAAAAAAAAAGTTTTTATCTCTTGTACAATTTTTCCTAGTTTTTTCACAAAGTATTATACTTTTGGTTTGTCAAAAATTTCCCCAAAATACTTTTTTTGATATGCATTGGAAGCATGAAGCATATACGTGAATACACACAATATAGGTGAAGTATACATGTGAATAAGTGAGGCACAAGTAATTAAAGCATTCCAAAGGATACAAACCACCACAAATGAAGCTTATTTACATAATATGCTTTAGATGGGGCTTATTGAGCATTCAACAGTAATTAATTAAGCATTAGATGTAAAAAAAATCCATGCACACAAAATTCAAGCATACAACTTACATGATACGTATGATAACATCATTCAAGAATGGCAGTAGAAAAATAAGAGTTTCTTTAATCAAAAATCCGAAAGGCTATACAATGATATATATTGATAAAAGTATATACAATATATCCAAAAAAACCATACAGGCTTATTACATAGGAGCCATATGGACATAAAATGTCACATATAGATCGATCGTACAAAACATATGCTCCAAAATACATACAACAAACAACACTAATACATAGTCATTTCCCTCTAGAGGAAGGAAATAGATCCTGTGCTACCTTCAAAATTTGGTTGGATGGAGTGACTGTTGCTTCTCTTGTCTTTCAAACACGCTCGCTAGTCCTCCTCTCTTCACTCTAGAGCTTCAACTGATACAATAAAAAGTAAAGATGTTAAAACATAGAAATTGAATTGTGGAATGCCATATAACAAAATATATAATCACTTAACTCATGTACATATAGTCATCATGCACATTTACAACATCACCATGTCCACAATCTGGAGTGGCAACCAATTGTAGCAACCATGAATATAGAAATTAAACTACATAAAGGTATCGTGAAAATTTTCTATAATAGACCATAAAATAGCAAATATAATGTCAAATTGACTAATCTATTCCATACCTCTCTCAATGGATCTGAACTGGCTATTTTTGCAGCAACTCCATGGCCCATCATGCCACCAGCATCACCAAGGATATCTCTTGTCAACATCTACAAAATGAAACAATATGTCAGGTATCATGTTGATATAAATACCAAGAGGGGATAATGGAACATAAGGTGAAATAACAGAGGGTAATTAGATGGGAATAGAAGGGTGATGCAGAGAGGGGGCTCAAACTCATTCAAAGTGACAACTTGCATTCAAGAGGAATCTAACAAGATTAAAATGACATATTAGAGTTATCCAAACAATCCTCAAATATGGACAACAATCGAGAGTCTAACTTCTCACTTTCACCCATGTAACCTAACAATAGTGCAAACTCAGCTTTTGGCCTTTAACTCCCATGCTTTAAAAAATAATTGAAAATCAGAAGGTGGATTTAGATACCCATTTCAGATTTATACAACATATCTTTTAACCAGATACAAGTCTTTTGGACCAATCCCTTGAAATTAGACCCTCAACGATGTCCTAGGCCATGAATTAGGCCAGATTTACAAAGCAACATACCTTTAAACTTGACACAAACCCTTGAAACCTTGGGGCAGAATTTACTATGCCCTCAAACCTCTAAAACCACAATCAACACCCAGGGTTGACACCTCCAACATAGAAAACTCCAAAACCCTCAATTTCATGCCAAGTCAAGAGGGTTTATTCAAAGTCCCACTTGCACAACCTCCCAGACCATGCCACCGACTCAGACATGTATATTTTGACCCAAATATACTCAAAAGTTGGAAAAAAACTCCACTCTCCTTCATTTCCACAAACCTTAGACCCAAGGCTCCATCTTCATGTGTTTTTCTTCACAAAACTCATCAAGATAGCAGGTTTATCTCCTTAGTTCCTTCTCCAGAACTCTAATCATGCAACCTAAAACATACTCAGACTCCCTAGGGACCATTACACTAGGTACAATAGGTACAATCGATGTAAGGGACCTTAAATCATGATTTTGGTTACAAAACCCTCAAACAGTGTGTCTTCGGCCTATCATAGGAAAGCAAGTATATTTACCACAAATCACAATGGATCTCCCTCAAAATTGTTCCAAAAGATTTTTAACACCTACCACCAAAAAGTAAAATGATTTACATGGCACAATCAATCTGTATGGGCTTGTACAGGCTTGCAAATGACAAGAGAACTCATAAATTTGATTAAAAACATAGATATTCTTATTTCCAATGCTTCAAACTTCAAGCCAACATTACAAAATGAGTTGTCATGCCTTTTTAAAGGATTATCCTCATCAAACCAATGCCCAACTGCCTTACAACTAATTTTTAAACCTCTCATGACCATTGCATTTATGCAACTCACAAATTTGGAACTTTCATGTTTTGACTCTTTATATTTTCCTAGACCCTCTTAAACACCTAAAATATTACAAATAGTTTAATGAGACCTTATTCAACTAAGAAATCATGAATTACTGAAGAAAAAATCATCCTATCTACCTTGACATCCCTTGTCAACTTTGAGAATTCCTTCCACATGATTTGAAAACCTTACAAGATGAATACAAAATCCCCTCAAAGTTGATCAATTATAATATAATGGTCACATTGGACCTTATTAAGACTCAAGGACTCAAGTCAAACATCCTAACACACCTTTCCTATCTGATGCAGAGTGGTAGGGAAGGTAAACACACAATTATGATGGCAAAGACAATCCAATTCAACACTTCTCTCAAATAATCTTACAAGGAGTCATAAAATCCATTATTCTTTAAGTGATCAGCCCCCACACACCTAGGGTTCACAACTCATACCACCCACAAAACGTGAAAGTATTTCGATCATGTCACATTAGGATAAAACAAGGTTCAACAACCCTCTAGGAATTAGGTTTCAACAAACTATCAATATGGTGATTTAGACCTCACTCCCTCTTAATAGTACATGCATATACCTTCCATCCCACTAGGATTTAGCAATTCTACAACGTGGGAATGGAAGAAACACCCATAATTCACTCAAAACTTTGATTTTGAGGGTTTTCAGACCACCTAGGAGTAAAATTAAGATATCTCCCTTGGTACAAAACAAAATCTCACCAATCCAATGCCAAAAGAAATATTATTCAATTACCTATCCAACCATTATAGGCTTGGAGCATGAAACAACACGTACAGACTATACCAAGTACAAGATCAGCAATTTCTTCAAGAAAACACAAAAATCAACAAACTCTTTATTGAAAACTTCTTCCAAACTTCAAGAACAACCTTGCCTCGACCAAGAGAGGCACATATGAAGCCTTCCAACC
This sequence comes from Sequoiadendron giganteum, assembly GCA_007115665.2. NCBI lineage: Eukaryota > Viridiplantae > Streptophyta > Pinopsida > Cupressales > Cupressaceae > Sequoiadendron > Sequoiadendron giganteum. The sequence continues at coordinate 662,715,599 of CM021102.1, forward strand.
TCCTCCAACTTCCTCCAACTGATATTTGAATCAGTTGGTTGTTGGAAACACAAAAAGACTCCATTTTTGACTCTTTAATGCCTAATTAAGGCAATTTAGCCAACTTTCACCAACCCACCTTCAAAGATACCTCCAAATTGTGTGAAAGGCATCCAAAAATCCTCAAAATGAAAAATAGGACTCCCCTCAGGTGTTTAGCTACATCAAGGCATCCTTTTTTCTTAATTTTCCAAAATGCACTACACTTACAAAGGAGGATGGAGACCTTGTTTGTACAAAAAGTTGGTCATCAAGACCAAAACTCCACCAAATCCATAGGAGACCTGTTACAAATAAATGAAATGGTCCATGAGACATTATTCCAACATTAAACAAAGAAAAAAAACATAATAAATGATTCTAGGTCCCTTAGACCCATGGGTGCTCCTGCACCATACTCCCAAGCAAGAAAAAGATCTCAAGTCCTCTTTGAGATCAGGTCTTCTACAGTAGTCCCACGTTATTTAATTTTAGTTTCAGACATCCATGTGGCATCTTCTTCAGGTAGACCTTGCCACTTAACCAAATACTCCTTGTAGACCTTCCTTCTAGTCCTCTTTGTCTCCTTGGTGTCTAGGATGCATTCAAGAGTCATAGGTTGGCTTGGGAGTAATTCCTTAACCCAATCTTCATCATCCATTGGTGTTGGACCTGCTGCATTCCACGCATTCATAGAAGATTTGAAAGGATACAAATCAGAAACATTAAAGATATGAGAGATTACCACCTCAGGAGGTAGCTCTATTTCATAAGCATTTTGGCCAAACTTGTGGACCACCTTGCAAGGTCCTATCTTCTTCATCATGAGTTTAGTACAATTTCCCTTTGGAAGTATCTCCTTCTTCAAGTGAGCCATCACCAAATCTCCAACCTTGTATTGAACATCCCTCTTCTTCAAATATTCTCTTTCTTTGTACTTCTCAATATTCTTTTGTAGAGTTTCCTTCACTTGTTGATGGATATCCCTGATTGTAACAGAAAAGTCCTCTCCTTGAGAACTTATCCTATCAACTCCTTCTAGATCTCTTAACTCATAGACCCCTATAGGGTGCATGCCATAGACTACTTCAAAAGGGCTCCTACCAATTCTCCTATTCATGGAGTCATTGTATGCAAATTCAGCCTAAGGTAAAATCAGATCCAAAGCTTGTCCATGCTCCTTGGTAAGACATCTCAAGATATTTCCGAATGATCTATTCACCACTTGAGTTTTTCCATCCATTTGTGGATGGTATGGAGAGCTAAAGGACAGGTTTGTGCCAAGTTTCTTCCACAAGGTCCTCCAAAAGTGACCTATGAACTTAGAATCCCTGTCAGAAACAATGCTTAAGGGAAATCCATGTATTCTAACAACCTCCTTAAAGAAGAGACCTGCTATACTAGATTTGTCATTGGTGCATTTACAAGGAAGTAAATGAGCCATCTTACTAAACCTATCAACCACCACAACAACACTATCAAAACCTCTTTGGGTTCTAGGCAGCCCCAATACAAAATCCATACTTACACTCTCCCAAGGCCTATTGGGAATGGGAAGTGGTTGATAGGACCCTGCATTTGATGAAGTTCCTTTTTCTCTTTGGCAGATTGTGCATCCTTCCACAAAATTTCTCACATCCACTTGCAGCCTTGGCCAATAGTAGTACCTCCTCACTTGTTCTAAGGTCTTATCAAGGCAAAAATGACCTCCAAGACTCCCACGATGTTTCTCCTTTATAATATTCTCCCTCATTGAGAATTTAGGCACACACAATTGGCTTCCTTTGAAGAGAAAACAATTCTACAAAATAAAATCAAAGTATTCACCATGAGAAGTATTCAAATGCTGATCACAAATGTTGTATACCTCCTTAAAATTTGCATCTTCATGATACATGTCTTTCAATGCATCAACCCCCATGATTTGGAGTTGGATCTCTTGCACTACAAGTGCCCTTCTACTGAGAGAATCTACCACCTTATTTTCTTGGCTCTTCTTATTTTTTATTATGAATGTATAGGCTTGTAAATAACCACCCACTTCATGTGGCTACGATTGAGTTTATCTTGTGTATTCAATAAACTCAAAACATGATTATTAGTATAGACAAAAAATTATTTAGGTAACAAGTAGTGTCTCCACTTTTTGAGGGCTTGCACCATAGCATACAATTCCAAATTATAGGAAGAATAATTCCTATTTTCTTCATTCAAGCTCATTGAAAAATGCAACCAGTCTTCCTTCTTGGCTCAAAACAACCCCTATTGCATGGTTACTAGCATCACATTCAATTGTAAAAACCTTATCAAAATCAGGCAGCACAAGTATAGGTTTTTGTGCTACTCTATTTTTTATATATTCAAACCCTTTATCAGCCTCATTGGTCCAAGAAAACTTACCCTTGTTACCTCCTTTGATGGTTTCCAAGATGGCACAAATTTGACTAAAGTTCTTGATGAACTTTCTATAAAATCTTGCAAGTCCATGAAAGCTTCTCACATATCCCATGGATTTTGGTGTTGGCCAAGTAAGAATAGCATCCACCTTTGAAGGATCCATCTACAAACATCCCTTGGAGATGAAAATTACAAGGTTCACTAGTTCTCCCTTCATAAATTCACACTTTTTCATGTTTATCAAAAAATTATCCTCTTGTAACCTCTTCAATATCATGTCAAGGTGCTTTAAATTTTCTTCTTTAGACTTTCTAAACATGAGAATATCATCTAGATAAACCACAATATACTTTCCAATGAAAGGTCTGAATACCTCATTCATAAGGTGCATAAAGGTGATAGGGGGATTTGACAACCCAAAGGGAATCACCAACCATTCATAGAGGCCCTCATTAGTCTTAAAATCTATCTTCCATTCATCACCCTCTCTGATCCTTATCTGATGATAACCGCTTTTCAAATCAATCTTGGAAAAGTACGATCCCCCTGCTAGGCAATCCATAAGGTCCTCCATTCTTGGCATTTGGAACCTATATATGATTTTGATGCTATTAATTGCTCTTGAATCAGTGCAAAGCCTCCAATTCCCATCCTTCCTTGGTGCTAGGACAATAGGAACAACACATGGGCTCAAACTCTCTCACTAGCCCCTTATCCAAAAAATCTTGCACTTGTCTTGCAATCTCCTCATTCTAAGAAGGTGTCATCTTATATGCAGCCTTATTTGGAAATGTAGCCCTGAAATTAGATCAATATGGTGGCTTATATCCCTAATGGGAGGTAGGGAAGTAGGTAGTTAATTTACCATTATGTCCTTGTAGCTTTCCAACAACTCTTGGCCCTCTCTAGGTGCATCTTCCTTCTTCTTTGTGGGAAGATTTGCTTCACTCTTTGGCTTCATAATCAGGAAGAATCCTCTTCCTCCTCCTTCCTTCAAGGTCTTCATGAAATCCTTCTCAGCCACCATCAAAAATCTAGGGCCTTCATGCTTTTCCTTGTCTTCTTCTATGACAGGTGTGAGGTTGTAAGTCACCCCATCCTTCACAATCGAGTATGTATTCTTATCCCCATCATGCTTGGCCTTCCTATCAAAATACCAAGGCCTCCGAAGTAGCAAGTGGCACACATCCATAGGGATGATGTCACATAGGGTATTTTCCTTATATGATCCAATGTTGAATTATACCCATACTTGCTCATTCACCAAGACCTGTTGTCCTTTACTAAGCCATGAAACTTTGTATGGGTTAAGGTGAGAAATCCTTTACAAATTCAATTTTTATACCATCTCAATTGAAGCAAGATTATCATTTGATCTTGAGTCCACTACTATCTTACACACCTTACCTTGTACCTTGCAATTGATTATGAAGAGTGCCTTCCTTTGTGGGTGTTCTTCAGGGATTAGTGCCTTGAGCAATGCTCTCCTAATCATCAAGTTCTCTCCAACTTTTGATGTGAGGTTTATTACAGGTGAGGTCACAATTTTTTCATCTTCATGTACCAATTGATTCCTCCTCTCTCCACCATGAGAGCTTGATCCTTTCTTTTTCAGGGAATTTGAAGGATGGATGCCCAAGCTGGTTACAAGTGTAACATCTCCCTCCATTAAATCTACCTCTACTATTGGGTCTCCTACCCCTAAATCCCCTCTATTTCTTGATTCTCCACATGATTCATTAGGATTAGACTCCTCTTGATTTTTTTGGGACTGATTTCTGCCCCCAAAGCTGCCTCTACCTCTGAAATTCTTGCCTCTTCCTCTATTTTGCTGGTCTTGTTTTCTTCTTATCTTTTCTTCAGCCTTATGTGCAATTTGTATGTAATCCTCCATGGCCTTGGGGACAAAAAAAATGATCTCATATTGTATGTTGAGCCTTAGGCCATTGATATACCTGGCCACTCTTTCATTCTCACTTTCTACATGATCACATCTCATGCTCAACTTGAAGAATTGTTGAGTGTAGGATGAAACATCCATGTCTTTTTGCTTCAGATTTCGCCTCTTTTTGAACTCTTGCACCTCATGATCAGCAGGAAGGAATTTTTACTTCAACCTATGCACCATCCTATCCCATGAGTTGATCATAGACTTACCCATCTTCACCCTTTCTCCTTGGATCAAATTCCACCATGTCAAGGCAAATCCCTTCAACTTTATTTTGGAAAACTTCACCTTCATGTTCTCTGCCATTTATTTATATTCAAAATAGTTATTCAGTGCCTCTACCCATTCCAACACTTCTTCCACATCCATCTTTCCACTGTACATTGATAGGTCAATCTTCACTTTAGAGGACTCTCCTCTTGATGCTTGCAATGCTTTAAGGATTATTCTCTCATGAGGGGGTATCTCTTCCCCCTGAGGGTTCTCTCCACCTTTTACAGGTCCTTCATGCTTTGGCTCTTCTTCAGAGGAACTCTCTTCCTCCATGGCCACTCCTCTTCTTTTGTTCATTTCCTATAAGGCCTCTACCTCTTTTCTCAAGGCCTTCAAGTCCTTTGCAATCACCAGTCCGGGTTGCTTTGGAGGCATGATGTATTCCCTTCAAAAATTACCTACAATCAGGCTCTGATACCACTATGATGTAGAGTGGTAGGGAAGGTAAACGCACAACTATGATGGAAAATACAATCCAATTCAATGATTCTCTCAAATACTCTTACAAGGAGTCATAAACTCCATTATTCTTTAAATGATCAGACCCCACACACCTAGGGTTCACAACTTAGATCACCCAAAAATATTGAAAGCATTTGGATCATGTCACATTTGGAAAAAACAAGGTTCAACAACCCTCTAGCACTTAGGTTTCAACAAACAACTATCACTATGGTGATTTAGACCTCACTCCCTCTTAAGGCTTGTAGCCCTTACCTGGTAGGACAGACTGAGTAAAAATCACATGGAGGAATTTAAAGAAATAAAACCCATGGATTCAGACACCCCACATGGACCCCTACAAAGTTCCAAAACCTTTCCTCTTGACTGTCAAGGCATAACTCACAATGACCTTTTCTACCGTTGCTCCAAGAGGCCTAAATCATAGACCTACACTTGGGTCTTGAATATCTTGGCTGTCCCCTTCACCCAAAAGCCCAAAAAAGAACTCCTACAGGTTTTCCATACCTATTACCATCATTCCTAAGTGCCCTCCAAACAGATTTTCTAGAAACCAAGAAAAAATTACTTTTTTGCTTGTTAATTACGCTTGCCACATAGAGATGTCAAGCCAAGAATCTCACAACACTTCCTCCAATGAGCCTTCCATTCTCCAAGATATTGATGAAATAATAGTATAGGAATATACCTTCCATCCCACAAGGATTTATCAACTCTACAACATGGGGATGGAAGAAACGTCCATAATTCACTCAAAACCTTGATTTTGAGGGTTTTTAGACCACCTAGGAGTAAATTTAAGATATCTCCCTCGATACTCAATGAAATATCACCACTCCAATTCCAACAGAAATATTATTCAATTACCTATCCAAAAATTATAGGATTGGAGCATGAAACAACATGTATAGACCATACCAAGTACGAGATCAAGAATTTCTTCAAGAAAACACAAAAATCACCAAACTCTTTATTGAAAACTTCTTCCAAATTCAAGAAAAGCCTTGAATCAACCAACAGAGGAATATATGAAGCCTTCCAACCCCTCCAAATTTCTCCAACTGAAATTTGAATTAGTTGGCCATTGGAAACACAAAAAGACTTCAATTTTGACTCTTTAAAGCCTAATTAAGGCAATTTAGCCAAATTTCACCAACCCGCCTACAAAGATACCTCCAAATTGTGTTGAAGGAATCCAAAACTCCTCAAAATGAAAAATATGACTCCCCTCAAGTGTCTAGCTACATCAAGGCATCCTTTTTTCTTAATTTTCCAAAATGCACTAGACTTACAAAGGAGGATGGAGACCTTGTTTGTACAAAAAGTTGGTCATCAAGACCAAAACTCGACCAAATACCTAGGAGACCTATTACAAAGAAATGAAGTGGTCCATGATATCTTATTACAACATTGAAAAAATAAAAAAAACATAACAAATGATTCTAGGTCCCTTAGACCCATGGGTGCTCATGCACCACTATCAGACATTTAATGAAGAAACATAGAAAAGAGTGGTGCCCCTACACCAAAGGGATTAATGGAACATAGTATGGACTAGTATAGATTGATGGGATGGGATAGGATGGGATAAAAAAATATAGGGTGGAAAATTTGAGGTTAATGGGATGTGATTATTAGGGAATAAAGCAACATAGGGTGAATTAGGAGGTGTCTAGGGTTTGACTATAGTACACGAAGTGCGAACTTGACCTGTGTGTAGCAATAATAGAGAAGAGTTATCTAGGATGAAACATGGATAAATATGGTATAACATAGGATGATATAAAGGAACATAGGGTGGAACATAGGGGATCATGGAAAATCTAGGGTGATATAATAATGGGTACAATAAGATGGGAGTAGGACATAATGACACATAGCATGGACTAGAAGATATTAGTGGGATGGGCTAGGAGGGGATCATGGAAAATAGGGTGAACTATTAAATGTTAATGGTAAGGGATTAGGAAGGAATAAAGGAACAAAAATTGAATTAGGAGAACATAATGTGACATGATCAAGGAATACTTGAATGCAATGTTTGTGTTTCTCATCAATTTTTTATATTTGTATATACACAAAATTATGAAAAATAGCTAAGATAGATTTACAACACCATTAATGAATAAAGGCTACCTGAGTGTACGTTGTTTGAGGATATGTATTGTGAGGTGTGGAGGAAGAAGGTGCCCCAGGAAAATGTTTAAAATCCGAAGCATGTTATGAGACAAACATTCAAACATAACATTCAACTGTTCAGATGCAATAATAATATCTTTAATAATATTTTCATACCTATGGACTCATTTTCGAGAATGTATAAGGGTCTATCGTGTGTGGAGCCCCCACCTCTATCCTGAAAGTCTAAGATGTCAAAAGAGTTTTGCATTTTATTGAGGACAAACTTGAAATAGAGTTTCCTCAAAAAGTATTGCGGCACCTCATGGTTATTGCATGGAGGTTGGTCAAATACCATCCACCACCGCTCCCAAAATCTGTTTTTAATTAACTCATGGTGGCACCAATGGATGAGGAACCTTCTGCATGCATGAGACAAAGGTTCATTGGATTTTGGGTCTATAAATAGGGCACACAATTTGGCTTTGCTAATTTTTAGTTTTTTGACATCTGCATATGACAAACCACTAGCATAAAATTGTCTCATCTCATGCCTCTTATTTGACCAAAAAATCATTTTCTCACTCATTTCTCCTACATGAGTTACAATTGACTTCAATGATTCAACAATCCCTCTCCTATAAGGGTGGGTTTTAGCATGCTCGGTTAATCTTGCAATTAATTGTTGAATATCTCTTTTATTGTTTTCAATTTGATTTTGAATATTTTTTTGTGTTCCTTGAGGATGCCTATGAATTGATGGAGGGGTTTCAGGTTGTTCTTCATGAGGGGGTGATTGTAAATTATCAATTTTTTGAGGTGGAGATTCATTCCCTGAGAATTAGAACAAAGTTTTATTATAAAAATCTATTTAAATTTGCATTCTAAATAAAATTTGAAATAAATAGAATAAAAATACATACCTCTTTGCAATCTTCGACCTCTCCGATGTGTTGGCAACATCCTCGTGGAAAATGGCAAGCTAAGGATGCAAAAAATGGAAGAGATTTGGTGAGCGCGAGTTGTAGACCTGAAATCCTCTTCCTAAAGCCATGGGTTGAAGACAAAATGAGGGTTTGAAACCCGATTTTTGGATTTTATGTCAAATAAGCAATTTGGTGCATGCCAAATTTGGCATGCGCCAAATGGTTTATTTCGAGTTTTTTTTTAACATTTTTTCAATTTGGCACTTAAATTGTGTCACATATTGGTGCACTTACCCCTATAGAGGCTTGAACTACAAGTGTATTGTAACCATTGTTTATACATAATACATTGTTCAGGATTTTGGAGTGTTGGGTTTTTCTCTTGAAATGGTTTTCCCCATGTATATTTTTGTGTCAAGTTTTTTTAATTTTATCTGTAATGTTGTTTATGTTACCTTTTATGTGCATCTTCTTGTGTGTAAATTTTTAAGGGTTTCAAAGTGTAATAATTTGCACATTCTCTCCTCTGATAGATTCTAGTGTAAGAATATTTTTCCTGTACTTGAAGTCCTTTCAGTTGGTATTAGAGCTTGATCACCTCTATTTCCTATTGTGGGTTAAATGGGTTTTTTTACTCATCTTATTTTGAGTAGGAGCTTGTTGCAATTTTTTTTGTTAACCTTGTTGTAGGAAGGGGATGGTGAGAACATATAGTAGAGTTGAGAATGAGAAATTAAATGGAGACAAATTTGAGCTATAAAAGCTCAAGATGGAATATGTGCTTATAAATCATGACTTGTGAACAACTATTTCTAGAACTATTCCAATTGAAATGAAACATGAAGATTGGGATATGATGGATCAAAAGGCTAAGGGTATGATACGAATCTATTTAGTTGATTCATTACTCCTAAACGTTCATGAAGAGAAGACCACTACACTTATTCAAAATAGACTTGCTCATATTTATTAAGCTAAATCCCTAGTAAATAATTCATTCTTGTGAAAGAAGATATATTCATTGTTGATGGAGGAAGGATGATTTCTCATAGATCACCTGAATGAATTCAACATGCTTGTTTCCTAGTTGAACTTTGTTGGTGTGAAAATGGAGGAGGAGGATTGTTGAATGACTTTGTTGTGCTCATTGCTAGATCCTTGGGACTACCTTGTCATGAATATTTATAGTGATAGTCAGAGTGCCATTTGTTTGGAAAATAATCTTACTTTCCATGCCGAAATAAAACATATCAATGTGTATTTTCATTTTGTTCGTAATATGGTGGAAGATGGGAAGGTTAAATTGAAGAAGGTTGACACCCTAAGAAATGTTGTAGATGCATTGACAAAGCTAGTGAGAAGAAAGAAGTTCAAATGGTATTATGGTTCCATGGGCCTCTCGGCCCTGAGAAGATAATTGAAGATGACTCTTGAAAGGTCTTCGACAAATGGGAGAATGTTGGGACTAAGGTGTTGTTCGAAGATGGTCAACACTCCCCTCAGGATTCGTGACATGGCTTAACCGCCTCTTGTGGATCTGTTAACTCTAACTGTTGTATCAGGCATTAATAGGTCGATCTTTTGGTACAACGACAACCATTGGGCTAACAAGTGGTATCAATGCCAAAGGTGTCAGGTTTTAATCCCCTCGAGTAACATTGAGGGGGATATTGTTGATAGATGGTCATTGCTCCCCTCAGGATTCGTAACATGGCTTAACTGCCTCCCATAGATCCATTAACTCAAATGGTTGTATCAGACATTAACATGTTGATCTTTTGGTGCAATGACAACTGTTGGGCCAATAGGTGTCTCAACCTTTGCAAGTCTTAACATTTAATTTTAGTGATTAATTATTGATTTTATCCTAATATATTTTTCGTACTAATGTTGTGGCACTTTGTGGGACTCGTTGGTGATGTGGCACCCTACATGGAAGGTGACATGTTCATTTTGGAAGCTAACTTCAAGGACATAGGCATCCAATTTTGAGGGCCTAAATTTGGGGCTATAATGGTGGCAATTGTCATAAGTTGCTATGTCATAAATTATGACAAACTATGACAACTTTCCATGATGGTTTATGATAGCTGTAAGAGTCATGCATGAAAATTGTAAGCTAAATTGGTGGAGGTGGGTGTCCCATTTTGTGGGGGCCTAATTTTACGTTAATTTGGTGGAATTTTTCATATGTCATGTTAATTATGGTTGATTATAATGAAGATTGTCATATGACATATTATGACAATGTAAGAGTTGATTATGACTGATTATGAGAAATTATGATGTGCATGTTGGGTGGTGCCTTGTATGTGAAGATTCTAGGCATCCAAATTTTTCATGAGCTCTATAAATGCTTGTGTTGTATTTGGAGTTGTATGATAGTGTGCTTTGCAGGTACCGTTATGCTATCAAATTGATTCAAAATTTGTAACATGAATAAACTATTATAGAGGCTTGAACTACAAGTGTATTGTAACCATTTTTTATAGATAATACATTGTTCAGGATTTTGTAGTGTGGGATTTTTCTCTTGAAATTTTTTTCCCCACGTATATTTGGTGTTATGTGTTGTTAACAGTATCTGTAATGTTTTTTGTGTTACCTATTATGTGCAATCTTCTTATGTGTAACTATTTAAGGGTTTTTTAAGTCTAGAAATTTGCACATTCTCTCCTCTGATAGATTGGTGTAGGAATATTTTTCATATACTTGACTTAATTTAAGTTGGTATTAGAGCTTTATCACCTTTATTTCCTATTATGGGTTAAAGGGTTTTTTAGTCATCTTATTTTGAGTGGGAGCTTGTTTCAGAATTTTTTGGTTAACCATATTGTAGGAAGGGGATGACAAGCACATATATAGTAGAGTTGAGATTGATAAATTCAATGGAGACAACTTCGGGCTATGAAATATCAAGATTGAAGACATGCTTGTAGACTACAACTTGTGGACAACTATTCGAGAACTATGCCAATTGACATGAAACATGAGGATTGGGATTTGATGGATCATAAGACTAAGGGTACGATAAGACTCTATTTAGTCGATTCATCACTCCTAAACATTCATGAAGAGAAGACCACTACACTTCTTTGGAATAAACTTTCTCATATTTATTAGGCTAAATCCTTAGTAAATAAGTTGTTCTTGGGAAAGAAGATGTATTCGTTATTGATGGAGAAAGGATGATTTGTCATAGATCACCTGAATGAATTCAACATGCTTGCTGCCTAGTTGAACTCTGTTGCTATAAAAATGGAGGAGGAGGATCATTGCATGACTTTGTTGTGCTCATTTCCAGATTCTTGGGAGTACATTTCCATGGCCATTGGAAGTACCACTACCACCTTTAAGATGGATGATGTGGTTATGTCATTGCTATCTGAAGAGATGTAGAGAAAATATTCTAAAATGACTAAGAAGGATTTGGTGTTTCGAGGAAGAATGAAATAAAAAGGAAAAACTAAGAACATGAAGTAAGAGAAGTTAGAATCGAAGTCTCATGGGAGATATAGGTCTCTTGGTAGGACCAAGGTGAAATATAATAAGTATAATTATTTTGACCACATGTAACAACCTTGGTGTTATTCAGAGTAAGATTTCCAATGTTTTCACCTTAAGTGAGTAAATCATAACACCATGACATAGCAATAATTTTTTTTCTTCCCATAATGTAATTTACATGCATAATTGAATTAACACAAATTCCAATTTGTCATTGCATTCTAAAGTAATTTTACAACTCTTTCCAAAACATAGATATCATATTGAATAAACTCAAGTATATCATACACGATTACATTATTCCATGTAAATGGTTACAAGATACATACATTGCTCCACTAAGCTTTAGAGCATAAGATATAGATGGTCAAGGAATCTGCCTTTCAAAATTTCTAACTCTCAAGTTGGAAAAATACTTCTCTCAAAATAATAATAAACTCTCTCTAATTCTCAAAGCTCTCATTCACTGTATTAAGAAGAATAATGCAGATAGGAATGTAGATAAAATGTAGAAACTTGCTCAAGGAATGTGTCCCAAATAAGTGAACTAGCTCAACTATTTATACAATAATTTGGAGACTACTTAGCCTACAATTTAGGCATGAGTTTTGATATCAATTAGCATGCACAACAACACATAAAACTTAGCTAAAAGGTGGTGCACATATAATAACATACTCAACTAATCATAGCTATAGATCGCCCTTTCTGATTGACAACAATAAAAGACTAATTCAAATCAGCACATGATTAAATTCAATTTGCATTCACAATGGACATCTATAGAAAATAGGATTCAAAGGTGGTGCCAAGGTAAATAACTCACTCCAATAGCTAGCAAGGTTTTTCAATATATTTGAATCAGCCAATATCAAATAGTCAACACATAACTTGCATTGACTAAGTCTTGATATGAGTAGACTCGTCATATTTAATAGTTTGACCAAGTCATCAAATTGCTACTCATGATATTATATGCATATAACAGCTGCAAAAATTCACTCAATGATATGGCGATTATAAGTTTACTAAGTCCAAGATGTTTCCAAATAAGGTCGACTTAGTCTTTCTCCATATATCAACTTAATGGAGGCTCATTTTTTTTAAAATACTAACTCTCCATGCGAGGTCAACAAGAGTAATATGGGGCCATAGAATATAGTCACAAATATAACATATTCATCCTTTGATTTAGTCAATACATCAAACTTAAAGCTTGGTCAATGATAATCAACTCCAAAGCATAAAATTACTCTTCTATATGGTTGCACCTTCACTCTTGTTTGATGAAGTCTTGTTAGTGACATCATAATATTCATGGCGTACCTATATGTTGTCCAAATAAGCAATGATCTACTTTGTATTTATTACACAAGATAATATGTAGATCAAAACTCCTCCCTTTATGCATGGTTTGCATGCAACACTTGACTATGGCATATTGCATTCATAGCCTATGCAATAGCTATTTGTGTTTAGTCTACCTTAAGCACATAACTCATTATGCCTTACGTGTAGCCTATATTCATATGAAACTTCATAAACATACAATCATATTTGCTAAGGTTGTGACATGCATATGTATTTTTCACCATAAATACTTTGCATATCCCATATTTAACTTAGCCTATCTATCAAATATATAAATCGCTCCCAAGCATATGATATATATACTTATATATGTACATATACATATATAGTTAAATGTCATGTCAATCACGTACACATACATTCGATATACAAAGAATACAATTAAATAGCAATCACATGGTAATAATATATATTACATATCTATACATACATGTATACACACACCCCTCTATTAAGTATTTTACGCTTATGTGTGTATTTATATATATTCAAACATATATATATATATATATATTATCTATCAACATGATAGTCAAATGATCCATTCAATATTTAAATGATCATGACTTACGTGACCATAGCATTGTATCAATAATTTATATACATATATGAATATCTATACATATGTCATCGTACTCGTATGGACATCCCATTATATCCATTGTACGTGTATGCTGAAAAATGCATATATATGCATGTATGCATATATACCAGTACTCATTCAACCACACAAACAAGCACAATAATATGAGAAAGGAACTCACAAGCTCAAATAGATAAACATCACCCAATAATGCACTCAGTAGTAAATAATACTTACTAATGCAGACACAACTAAGGATGACTTACCAACTTCCCACATAATAACTCGAATCAATTATTCTATTGTGGTGTGTGTAGGCTTAGATAGGTTACGTTACTAGTTACTTGACCAATATTTTCTCTTGAGTGATACTTCCCCTCCACCTAGATGAATTGAGCATGTACTTGCATCCACATTCTCAAAATATGCCCAAGGTAGTCAACTATTGAACAAAACATGCATTTCACATAATACATCTCCAAAGTTAGAATATCATATCAATATCCTTTCATTTCACATACATGCATTTCTTCACATATCATTTAAATGAGATAGAATTTATGCATAATTATTTTGATAACAAAGTGCAAGCACAATTTATTCATCTTCAAAATTCACATTACATTCACATTTTACCCTACATATTAATAGTAAATAGTAATTACATAATTGGGGTGTAACATACTTCCCCCCTTGTGAATAATCATCCCCAATGATCTATATCACTTTAACATATAGATAAAGTCAAATAAAGTTTTACTTACCAAAATACGTAAGATTTATAAAACATTCATCCTATGTAGAATCACTCCTTGCAATCTTGTCCTTCTTGGACCTTGCATCGAGTGTCCTTGCTATCACATAGGAAAAAAATTCATGAGTTGAACACATACTTACTCTCTCAAAGAGCTTACATTCTGTATTCATAATATCTTATATGTACATCCCATATATACTAGTATCCGAATAACACTTGACACCTATACTACAATGAATAGAAAGTACATTCTCATTGGCCCACAAATTTATCCTTAGTATAATGCAAATATAAAAGGAATAACGATGTTTTGCACACTACACCATAGGTCCCATCCTTCCCTTTGGTATTTACCACTTCAAATAACTCGAAAGCCGAGTTTTCCCATCTCTTATCTATTTAATTTAACCAAAAGTAGTGCTCTTCACAACATTGCTCTTGGACATCTGTCAATTCCGATACTGCTTCATACTTAAGATTTGTATCGAAAAAGTTTCATTTATCTCTTTGATCTATTACTCATTTTTGACAAACTATCAATTCTAAGGTTAACCCTATTTCTTAGCCTATTTGAGTTTCCAACCTTCCTTTCCATATAATGGATCAAACCTCAACATTAGAAGTTTACAACTACTCAACAAATCATTCATGATTTGGTTTTTCTCTTTTTCCTGTTTGGCTGCAATAACATATTGCACATTCGTTCAATTTGAGTGTCTCATAGTATGATCATGGTCCATACAACCTTATCATTATTTGCTTGTTCTCATATGAGTCAACCTTTTCAAGATTACTAAGCAATTACCTCACATAATATATTATTTAGGACCAAACTATTGTAAATTGAGCTTCCAACCATGTTGGTTACCTTGGTGATTTTGTCCACCACAACATTATGTTAGTTAAAATATCTTCCATTCTACCACTACCCCTCTAGAATCTCAGGAGAGTACACATGTCTTGCCAATGATGACATCCTATCTTTACTTTCTAGCACACTAGACATTATCTTGCTATATACACATCATCATCTTACTCCATCTTTTTTCCAGATCTACTAGCACATATCACCTTGGTCTTATGAACAAATTGTCCTTGCACTTTGTTATTGTTACCAGATTTTCACCTATAGGCTCAATCAGGAAGAGCCATCTATGTTTCAAGATGAGTGGTACATTTTGTTAAACCTTCTATGCTACATTCAATTATACAAATGAAAAAACATTACGATATTACAAGAATACAAAGTTATTATATTCATACAAGTGAATGAAACATAAAATATTTTATAATCTTTTGATGAAAATAAATCTTATTGAATGCAATCGTGAACATGTGTCTCACACAACAATCCGTGAGACTGAATTACTCATTTTATACAAATAAGAATTAAACTATACATATATGAGTAAATTCTAAAGAGATTTAACATGAAAAGAAGGGAACCAATCATTGCCTAAATGACTGGTTTTGTGAATTCATTTGCCCTTGATTGCCTTGTTTTGCTTCCTTTAGCTCCTTAGTATTCTAGGTGCATGGTGTCTGGTTACCTACATGGAGTAAAGGAATGAGCTAGGAAATTAAGTTCCAAGCAATGAACAATTGCATTTTGAACATGCACATCTACCTATACATTCATATGCTAATTCGTATGTGCATCAAATGAAATGCCTAGCTTAAGTGTCCATAAGAAGCCAAATAGAGGAATATTATACACACTTAAGGTAGGTGTTTTATTTCTAACTCGTTTGCTTCATGTGCAACTACAGG
This sequence comes from Sequoiadendron giganteum, assembly GCA_007115665.2. Taxonomy (NCBI): domain Eukaryota; kingdom Viridiplantae; phylum Streptophyta; class Pinopsida; order Cupressales; family Cupressaceae; genus Sequoiadendron; species Sequoiadendron giganteum. Next base: position 662,731,729 of record CM021102.1, read on the forward strand.
TATAATCATATCTTTGTTTTTGTCAAATCAGATGAGGGGTAATATGAGGCTCCCACGAGGGTTGAGCCCAACTCATTATATATGCACAAATTTTAGGTGAAAGTCTATGCATTCAATGCAGATTACCATGTTTGAAATCTGTAATAACAACTTTGAAAAGTGGATTGCAGTTATAATGTGTCACTGACAGGTATTTGTTCATTGAAACAATGAAAGGAGTATGAAATAGTAGAATCATGATCAAAGAAAACATCATATCTCTTTTGTTATAAATGTAAAGAAAAATATCCATTTAGAGGTCATGGGTTTGATCAAATAGTGCAGTCTATTGTCATGATAGTCATAACTGTAGAGGACAACAATAAAAAAATAAAATGTCTAAGATCTATGATGATAGTAGCACCTAAGAGAAAGTCAATGTTGAATATCCTTTTAGGCTGCTTAAGAAATTTGATTCAAGGAATGAAAATACAGTGACAAAAGCATTTGATCACAGTCATGGAGTCTTACTCTCATAGGAGATCAACCATTTTCCAGTACTTTTTCATGAAATTATTAAGGAAAATGCATTTTTGTAGGTGGAAGGGCAGATTATACCCAAGATGATTGTCACTTTTCAATGCTTACTGACCTAAACAATTTTTGAATAGTCCTTTAGAAGCTTATGAAAATCATCATGCAACCGGTATGGGCCTCAAGAGAGTAGGGTTGTGTTAAGTTATTTGAGATGCAAGGCATATGTGAGCAAATGTGCATGAAGAGCAATAAAAAAAAATAGTACAAAGATTGTCATCTCAGCATAGGAGGTAGTCCCAAAAGACTGTTCATAAGGGCACCAAAATAATGAAGCTTATGATAGTCATCCTATAAGACAAACAAGTATCACACAATGACAACATAACGAAACGCACAATGGGTATCATGCTAGAGGGAAGAGGCATCATAGTAGTGTTTCAAATATTTTATGTCAGTAATAATTTTCACTGACCTAGAACGTAAACATTTCATTTTTGAATATTAATAACTTTCTTATACTGGGTGATTCAAGGAAGAAATCTGAAAGTTTCCAAAAAAACTCTCATGGGTTCTAGCCCAAATTGCTTTGTGGCCATAGAAACCATAGTAGGGTTTTGTAAGGACCAACAAGGAAAACCCTTTAGGGTTTTTTATAGAAAATCTGATGAAGGTTTCATAATTTCATACCCTATAGCCGCGACATCTCCAGAAAATGAAAAGCAGTTTTTGTTGGGAATTGAAAAAAAAGTTCAGAAAATGTTTTTATTTTTCTTATCCTAGCATATGAAGGTCGGTTCATGCTCAGAAAAGAATGAAATTTTATCTTTAATCATAGAGTCGACATTCTCAGGTGGTAAACAAAAAAAAGGAGCAACAGCCGTGGCCATTCTAATAGAAAGCATCAAATACCTGATAGAAATGACAATGGCGACCTTCTCATTTCTTTTAAAATAAAATACAAACAGGGTATGCTTTTAAAAGTTTCTGCAAGAGAATCACATCCTATAGAGACAAAGACTCTAAAGTGAAAACCCTCAACCCATAATTGAGTTTTATAGCCTTTTTTCGTTTTTGCATTCATAATAGAAAATCAAAGCCACGACCTTGGAGGAAGAAACCCTAGGTTGGGTAGTAAGCAACAAAGGAAAATAGGGCAAAGGAACACCTAGGTGCATGATTATAGGGAGGCCGAGCCAAAGAACACCTGGGAGAAGAAGCTCTTATGGGTTTCTGTATTAAAAAGAAAAGAACTCGTATGTATCATGGAGAAATGTTAGAATATGGAAAAATCAAAAGCTCATAGCCTGTGGCCTTTTGTTTTCTTTCTCATGAGATAAAAACAAAACACTACAATATACAAAGATGTCTTACCTTCTTTTTATTTCCTTCTTCTTTTTGCATAAAGATCTTGTCTTTGATGGCTCCATAAGTTTTGAAACACAGCCAACAGAAGTGTAAAACCAAACAAAGAAGAAAAGAAAACAAGATGGGTGAGATAGGTTATAGATTGTCCTGACTTGTGAGGTTTTAAAAAATTCATGAACATAAGTTTTGTATCCATTTTTGGCTATCGATAAGTGACTTACCATTTTTTTTCATGATGGGAAACAAACAAGAATGTTGGTTGATGCTTCTACTGAGTCATGGAATCCATCAGGAGAGGCTTTCAGGAAACCCTCATGGAAATGGCAGTGCTCAGGTTTCTTTCAAAAAATGAAGTGCCTTACTTCTGCTTAGGATTTTTTCCTTAAGTCTTGTAAATGCCGATAGGAGAAATGTGGCATAATTTTTACCATTGTTTTACAAATAAAAAAAATCAAACTATAATGAACCCGCGGCCCTACATATTGGTATATGTGCCATAGGAAAGTTTTGCCTTAGAATATTTCTATGATCTTGTTTAAATTAATGTCATTTCAACATATGAAGTCCACCTCAGCTCAAATTTCTATCTTAGCCATGAACATGCATGCTTGGAGGATTTTTTGCATTTGTATTTATTGTAAAACAAAATGACTTTAAGGTGTAGTTATAAACCTTAAATTATTTTGTTATTTTAAGAGAAAATGCAAAATGATGGAGATTTTCAACTTTATGAGAAATTTATGCTTTCAAACAAGTGGAGAGTATCTAGGGAGGTTATGAATTGTTCTCAGACACATGCCAAGGATTTAGGAGGGTTTTGTTGCTCTTGAGAGTTATTTGGGGTCAGTTTGATGAGTCATCTTGTTGGACTTGGTCTAATTTGACTTTTTCAGCAAGATGGAGTCTTTTTGGAGATAATCTAGGGGCTAGATTTGTGGCTTTTTGAGGACATCCGACATTGGAAGCTTCCAGTTCCTATTTTGGTGCAACTGTTTGAAGCTTGCTTACTTAGTCATTTTTTGACTCATTTTTTAGTTCAGTTCTTGATACACAGATTTTAACTTAGAGTGACTTTTACAGTCCTTTCTGAAATTTTGGCATGTTTTGTGACAACTTTTTTGAATACCATTCATAGTGGAGACCTTTATTATTACTGGTGATTCATCTCTTGTATTTTCATTCTTGCAGATTTGTGTATGTGAAGTGATTGATCAATTTAGCAGTGAAATTACTTTCCTCATAGCTTTGTCTCATAGGTTCATACCCTTTTGCAACTAGTTTATTCATGGAGGTTACTAATTGTGTCAACTTGGTGCATGTTATTCTGTTAAACTATGAATGTAACTTCCTTTTTATGCAAATTTTTTTATACAATACTTCTAGTAAAATATTTATGCATCAATATACAACAATGAACTGTGCATACTTAGGTACATCCTAGTTTCGATCATTTGTGTCAGTATTATGTGATCATATTCTAACCATCAGCTTTGGTGCATCACTTCATTTACATTAGTATTTCATTTTTATGCAATCTTTCTCCTTTTTCCCCATCAAGTTAGTAGTTTTAGAGATATTACCAGCTAGGAAGCCAACATATTTGGAGGTTCATTTCAACTTTAGGTGATCCACAACCATGAAATGATCCCATGTTTCTCGAGAAAGCTTAGTTTTAATACTTTGCAAAGGGCGCATTTCTAGAAGCTAACAGTTTTTGGCACGCCCTGTGGGACTGCCAACTTAGACAGTGTAGATTTTCAAGTTGTTTGCTAGCTTTGATGTGCAACCAATAGATTTGCATGCCTTTCAAGAGGTTTATAGGAACATTTGGCAACTCTGTGAGGTGGAAGACAACAAGGCCAATGTTTTCACAACTTATGAGAAGGATACAAATGAGAAGTTCCAGAGGATTGAAGCTTTTGTAGCTGTCACCAACCAGTAGACAAGGCAGAGTAGTGAAAAGAACACCTCCCTCAAAAATATTTCATTCTACACCACTTGGGGTTAGGCCTGAATCACCATTTTCACCACCAAGGAGGAGAGGAAGACCATCTAAGAGGCAAAGTGAAGCTCACTCTACTTCACCAAGTTTTAGAGCAGCAAGGTCACCCTTAGGCAGTCCAAGGAGAACTATTTCTACTGCAAGCTTTGTGCCTATTATTTAGTCTCAAGTTAATCCATCATAGTCACCTCTAATGTCTATAAGAAACCAACCATTCATGCCATTTGATGGGGGTAGTCCATTAAATATTGCACAACACAATGCTATACTGATGAAAGCTCTTAAAAGTTTCCCAATCTTCACTAGTGAAGATAAAATAACTCCCATTGAGCATATATGGATGTTTCTTCTTTATTTGGTGTTCATCATATTACACAAGAGGATGTAGCTATAAGGCTACTTGCAACATATTTTAAAGGAAGAACATTACAATGGTTTAGAAGTCTTAGAGTTGGTACCATCGCCATGTGGGATGAGTTAGGAGATAAATTACATAAACAATTTCAAGATAGGCCCGATAATTTATCCCTTCTGCAGCAATTGACTACTATAAAAAGAGCTCCTTAAGAGAAAATGAATAATTTCAACTTCACATTGTAGAGGACTTGGGATAGAATCCCTGCAACAGTAAGGCCACCTCCTGAATATGCATTTTTATACTTTTTGAAGGATATTAACAACAATACAGCTACAATGACGCAGTCTATGGGAGGAGTGTCTTTACCTGATGCATTTGGAACAACAATTAGAGTAGAAAATTATTTAATTCAGGTAGGAAAGATTGCTCCTAGGCCGCCAATGCCTATTTTTCCATAAATACAGCCGAATATGTCACTTCTAATACCACCCTTTTCCCCATTACCTATTGTTCTAGCATTACCAACTACTGGTGGACAAGAGGCTACAGTCCCAATTCAATCATAGGGGTTGCAGGAAATTAAAGAGAGTCAAGAAAAGATTGAGAGCATTTTACAAACTTTTGGGAACAAATTGGTCAACTTGGAGAAGAAACAGTCCTACAAACCATCGTACCGACAACAAAATCAATGAGGAAATCAACCTTTTCAAGGCAGTAGGAAACGATATCAAGGTAATTACCAGGGCCCAAGGCATAATGTAAACACAAGGCCTTTTCAGGCATATGCCCGTGCACCTGTTAGTGCAGCTAGAACAATATCCCTATTCAAAAAAAATTAGGAGTAGATTATGAGTGGTTCTATCCTTTCAACCAACCTCACAATCAAGCTACATGCTCCAATGGACTCATTAATCAGGATCTAATGGTATAGAGCATTGCAAGATCACAAAATAACATACCAAATGATGGAGCTCCACAACATCAGGAGCACCCTACAAATGATGCTACTCTGCTGAACTTTTAGGGAGAGGAGTTATGTGGGATCAATGCAGATGATTCAGTCTTAGCAAATACAAGAGTGAAGAAAATAGCTCTTGATCTTGAGCAAACAACTAAAGGGGAAGGCTGCAACTGGTGAATCATCCACATTACAAGTGCCCCGTGTTGTGCAAAGGAACTCTTAGGGAGCTGCTAAGGAGCAGTCACACCTGTAGGTTGATTCTGCTAGTGTAAAGATTCATCATAAGGTAAGTTTGGTTGTAAATTTCAATATAATTGAAAATATGAAGAAGATGAATGTAACAATATCCATGTGGGATTCTTTAGCTATCCTAGGTCAGAAAGATATGCTACAACCAGCTCTATCGGGTTTAAAAGTGACTGATGAAAAAACAATAGGTCAAGTTAGGACTGTCTTAACAAATAATCCTTAAGACAACAACCAAAAACCCATTAAACAACAAGGTAAGGATGTTAAGCCTCCTCCTTTTTATGTTTCCTTAATAGTTGGGGATAAATTAGTTCATAACTGCATGGTAGATAGTAGTGCTAGTAGCTCAATGATGCCCAAGAAGATTGCATATCAGTTAGGATTGACATATCAACCATTAAAAAAAGGGGTTCTTCAATTATATGGTTCAACCATTAATACTGTAGGTATTATCAAGGACCTGGGTTTGACCTTGTAGGCCTGTCCTAATTTTTCCATACCACAGGACATATTTGTTATAGACTTGCCTCTGTTTTTTCTTTATACTTGTCTAGGGATTTCACAACTAAGATTGGGGGTTATTTGTCATCAAATTGGTCCCATTTTCTTTTTGGGATGAGATATGGGACCAAGGTTACTATCAGATCAAATAAATTAGCTAAGGATCATATAGAGCCTTATAATCCAAGTGTGATCAATGCTGTCCCTACTGCTACAGACACAAATTGTGTCATTTTTACTGATAGTGAACTTGTTTCTGCTCAAGAGTTGCGGGTTGAAAGTGTTCATGAGTCACTTTTGCATGAGTGGGAAGTAGAGAACATGGTAGATAACCCTGATAGTCATATTATGGATGCTGGTATGGGTAATTATGTGCTACATGAACCTGATGGAGAGATGCCTAACCTAGAAAAGAGTGCAGATTCTCTATAGTTACAACAGTATGAGTTATGGGAGATGTTTTTTGACAGTTCCAGAAGTAAGAATAGAGATGGAGGTGGTGCAATGATTGTGTCCCCATAGGGTGACAATTATTTTCTTGCTTTCCATTTTTCTTTTACCTGCTCCAATAATACTATTGAATATGAAGGGCTTATCCAAGGTCTGGAATGGGAAAGGAAAAGAGGAGTGAACTATCTCAAGGTTTATGGAGACAGTGAGTTAATAGTAAATCAGGTTAGAGGCTTGAGTGTCATGAAAAATGATGCTTTGAAGTCCTACATAAATAGAGTGTGGGACCTGATTGAAGAATTTAATGCATTCAACTTGACTTTTGTTCCCAGAAGTTAGAACAAACATTTGGATTGGATTGCAACTATTGGAGCACAATTTGATATCCCTAATGATATCAAGAAGGATAAAACACATAAATATGTGAATTTTGTCGTCATGCCATCAATTCCTATAACAACATTCACTGGAAGGTGTTTGACAGTGATGAACAGATTTTGTCCTTTCTCTTAGAAGAAGATCAATTTTCTGTAGTGAATCAAGAGAAGATTAAGCAACAATATGATGATCAAGTCATACAACTGAAGATGAAGAAGTTGCCAAAGGGACTTGTCACATTGGAGTCCATTTTCAGGATAAATGATCTACTGAAGAAGGGTAAAGCTGGTTTTAGACCAAAGAAAAACATTATGAAGAGCTGGAGATTTTTAAAGTTAAGCTCCTTAAAATAGGAAAAATATGTTCAGCTGAGGATAAACAAGCTTTTATTGCATTATTTTAGGAATTTCATGATGTGTTTGCTTGGGAATACTCATATTTAAGAGGGTTTGACCCTCACATTACCCAACACACAATTGAGTTAGAGCCTGGAGCCAATCCTGTTAGGCAGAAACATAGACCTTTGAACCCTAAGTTAGAGCCTTTAATGATTAAATAACTGCCCAAATTAGTTGAGGGGGGTATTATCTTTCCTATCAAACATACTTCATGGGTTTCTAACCTTATACCAGTTAGAAAGAAAAACAAAGAGATTAGGCTCTGCGTAGACTTTAGGGATCTTAACAGAGTATCTCTGAAAGATCATTACCCATTTCCCTCGATGGAGAAAATTCTGCAAGTGGTTGCTGGTTCTGAAAGGTTTTCTTTGTTGGATGGTTATTCTAGTTACAACCAGGTGCTAGTCAAAGAAGAAGACCAGTTTAAAACTACATTTACAACAAAGTGGGGCACTATGGCTTACAAAAGAATGTTTTTTGGCTTATCTAATGTTGGTGCCACATTTCAAAGAGCCATGGATATGGAATTTCAAAGTTTAATCAATAAAATTGTGCTGATCTATCTAGATGATGTTACGGTATTCTCAAAGAATGTTGAGGAACATTTGTCTCATCTAAAAAAAGTGTTTGATAAATGTAGGGAGTTTGGAATATCCCTGAATCCAAAAAAGAGTATCTTTGCAGTTCATGAAGGTAAGATGTTGGGACACATAGTGTCAAAGCAGGGAGTTACTATTGATCCTGAAAGAGTCAAAGCTATACTTGAACTACCATTTCCCAATCATAAGAAAGGGTTGCAGAGATTTTTAGGTAGAATCAATTTTCTAAGAAGCTTTATTCCTTATGTTGCAAATTTGCTACAGCCTTTGACTGCCATGCTTAAGAAAAATGCAGATTTCAGTTGGACTAGAGAAGACAATTTTTTTTGAAGCAATCAAGGAGGCTTTAGAATCAACCCCAACACTAGTAAATCCAAACTTCTCTAAAGACTTCATTTTATATGCTTTTGGTAGCATTAGCTCAATTTTTGCGATGCTGGTTCAGAAAAACAATGATAATTTAGAACAACCAATAGCCTTTTTCAGTCAAGGTCTTTCTGATTATGAACAGAGATATTCTTTATAGAGAAGCATGTTCTTGTTGTGATTAGAAGTCTGAAGAAATTTAAGCCTTTAGTTTCAAATAGTAAGATTCATCTTTTAGTCACACACCCTAGTGTGAAAGAATTTATGTTAATTAAGGATCTCAGTGAGAAAAGAGCAGGTTGGATCACAAGAGTTATGGAGTTTGATGTTGACATCAAAATCATAAAACTTGTTAGAGGAAAAGGACTTTGTGAGAAGCTTGCCTCGATTCTTGAAGATGCACATAAATCAGAAGCATAGACTATTTTAGTCAATGGTAATGAGCTTTAGAATGATGTACCTTTGTTAAGTGCAGGTTGGGTTCAAGATGACCCATTTTTTACAAATTGGTGAGTGTCCGCCAGGTTTAGATAGAGCTAAAAGAAGATAATTTAGATTACAATCCATTCCATATGTAATGGTGGATAATATTCTTTTTAGAAAGGATCTTAATGGTGTACTGTTGAGATGTATTAATACTGATCAAACATAAAGAGTGCTTCATGAGTTTCATGATGGAGTTGCAGGAGGTCATTTTTCTCCTAGGAAAACTGCCTGGAAAATAATAAGGGTTGGATATTACTAGCCCAACCTATTCAAAGATACCCATGCTTGGGTGAGGAAGTGTATTAAATTTTCTTTATTTGGAGGGAAGGAAAAGCTGTCAATCATGCCTCTGCAACTGATTCAAGTTGAACAACCCTTCATAATATGGGGCATGGACTTTATTGGACCCATAAACCCACTTTATAATGCTGGGTACAAATGGGTAATTACTGCTACAGACTATTTTACAAGATGGACAAAAGCAGTAGCTTTGAAAGAAGTTAATGAATCTTCTATATTGAACTTTTATGATGACATAGTAACGAGGTTTGGAGTTCTTGATTCTATTATATGTGATAATGCTTTAGCTTTTGTGGGATTAAGAGTTACAGATTGGGATATTAAATATGTCATTCATCTGAATACCTCTTCAAATTATTACCCCTAGGGTAATGGTTTAGCTGAAAGTACAAATAAAAATCTTATCAAAATCATCAAAAGAACCCTAGAGGATAATCAAAGGACCTGACACACAAATTTGAAGTATGCACTCTGGGCAGATAGAGTGACCCCTAAGAGGTCTATTGGTAACTCACCTTATATGTTGGTTTATGGTAAAGAGGCAAGATTGCCTCTATCTATGGAGCTGCCAACTCTTGACATTATACACCAGTTAGAGATGTTTGAAGATAATGAGCCTTTGATAGTGAGAAATGCTTAGTTTATGGAGCTTGAAGAAGTTAGGGACAAAGTAATGAAATATATGGAGTATCATAAGCTCCAAACAAAGAAGGTCTTTGAAAACAAAGCTACACCCAAAGTTTTTAGAGAGGGTGATGTTGTTCTCATGTGGGATGTACTAAAGCCTAGGCCAGGTAAGAATTCAAAGTTTGATAATTTCTGGACTGGTCCTTATGTTATTTCTGAGTGCAAGGAGCATAATGCATTCCAACTGTCAACAATGGATGGTGAAATTTTACCCATCCCAGTTAATGGGATTCACCTCAAACATTGTTTTGAGGTATGATCTACCTTTGTACATCTTAGGATAGGTTTTATGTTTTCAATAGTGTTGCTGCATTTATAGTTTAGCTGCTATTTCATTTCCCTAAGTGTTGTTCCAACACAGTTAGATAGTTTCCTTTGTGTATTTTTCCTATTTTCAATAAGTTTCTGAGTAGCTTGATTTGTTCTACTAAGTTACAAAAGTGAGTTATAGAAAAATTGCTCTAGGTTTGTTTCTGAGTTTTCTTATGACTCCATGGCCAATGGAAGAGTCTAGATCACTGGTCTTTGATGTTTAGTAGGCAAACATCCAACAGATGTCACAAAAAAGTGTTACCATATTTTCACCTACAGGCTCAATCAGGAAGAGCCATCTATGTTTCAAGATGAATGGTACATTTTGTTAAACTTTCTATGCTACATTGAATTATACAAATGAAACAATTTTACAAGATTACAAGAATACAAAGTTATTATATTCATACAAGTGAATGAAACGTAAAATATTTTATAATCTTTTGGTGAAAATTAATCTTATTGAATGTAATCATGAACATGTGTCTCACACATCAAGCCGTGATACTGACTTACTCATTTGATACAAATAAGAATTAAACTATATACATATATGAGTAAATGCTAAAGAGATTTAACATGAAAAGAAGGGAACCAATCATTGCCTTAATGACTAGTTTTGCAAATTCATTTTCCCCTGATTTCCTTGTTTTGCTTCCTTTAGCTCCTTAGTCTTCTAGGTGCCTAGTGTCTAGTTACCTGCATGGAGTAAAGGAACAAGTTAGAACGGTAAGTTCTAAGCAATGAAAGGTTGCATTCTAAACATGCACATCTACCTATACATGCATATGCTAGTTCCTATGTGCATCAAATTAAATGCCTATCTTAAGTGTCCATAAGAAGCAAAATAGAGGAATATTATACACACTTAAGGTAGGTGTTTTATTTCTAACTCATTTGCTTCATGTGCAGCTATGGGTATAATAATATCTTTGTTTTTGTCAGATCAGATGAGTGGGGTAATATGAGGCTCCCACAAGGGTTGATCCCAACTCATTATATATGAAAAAAATTTAGGTGGAATTTAGTGCATTCAATGCAAATTACCATGTTTGAAATCTATAATAACAACTTTGAAAATTAGATTGTAGTTATAATGTGTCACTGACAGGTATTTTCTCATTGAAACAATGAAAGGAGTATGAAATAGCAAAATCATGATCAAAGAAAGGATCATATGTCTTTTCTTATAAATGTAAAGAAAAATATCCATTTAGAGGTCATGGGTTTGATCAAATAATGCATTCTATTGTCATGACAGTCATAATTGTAGAGGACAATAATCAAAAAATTAAATGTCTAAGGTCTATGATGATAGTCACATCTAAGAGAAAGTTAGTGTTGAATGTCCTTTCAGGCTGCTTAGGAAAGGTGATTCAAGGAATGAAAATACAATGACAAAATCATTTGATCATAGTCATGGAGTCTTACTCTCATAGGAGATCAACCATTTTCCAGTACTTTTTCATGAAATTATTAAGGAAAATGCATTTCTATAGGTTGAGGGGCAGAGTATACCCAAGATGATTATCACTTTGCAATGCTTACTGACCTAAACAATTTCTATGCTATCCTTTAGAAGCTTATCATAGTGATCATGCTACCGATATAGGCCTCAAGAGAGAAGGGTTGTGTTAAGTTATATGATATGCAAGGCATATGCGAGAAAATGTGCATGAAGAGATAAAAAAAAAATAGTACAAAGATTGTCATCTTAGCATAGGAGGTATTCCCAGAAGATTGTTCATAAGGGCACCAAAAGAATGAAGCTTATGACAGTCATCCTATAAGACAGACAAGTATCACACAATGACAACATAACAAAACCCATGGTGCGTATTGTGCTAGAGGGAAGAGGCATCATAACAGTGTTTCAAATATTTTAAGTCAGTAATAATTTTCACTGACCTTGAACGTAAACATTTCATTTCTGAATATTAATAACTTGCTTATACTAGGTGATTCAAGGAAGAAATCTAAAAGTTTTTGAAAAACCCTCATGGGTTTTGGCCCAAATTGCTTGGCGGCCATAGAAATCATAGTAGGGTTTTGTAAGGACCAACAGGGAAAACCATTGTGGATTTTTTATAGAAAATTGATGAAGGTTTCATACTTTCATACTCTATAGCCATGACCATCTTTAAAAAATGAAAAGCAGGTTTTGCTGGGAATCGAAAGCGAAGTTCAAAAAATGTTTTTATTTTGCTTATCCTTGTATATGAAGGCCAGTTCATGCTCATAAAAGAATGAAATGTTATGTTTAATGATAGATTCGACATTCTCAGGTGGTAAACAAAACAAAGGAGCAAAATCTATGACCATTCTAATAGAAAGCATCATATACCTGATAGAAATGACAATGGCGGCCTTCTCATTTCTTTTAAAAGCAAATACAAATAGGGTATGCTTTTAAAAGTTTCCGCAAGAAAATCACATCCTATAGAGACAAAGACTCTAAAGTGAAAACCCTCAACCCAAAATTGAGTTTTATAGCCTATTTTTATTTTTTGCATTCATAACAGAAAATCAAAGCCACGACCTTGGAGTTAGAAATCATAGGTCGGGTAGTAAGCAACATAGGAAAATAGAGCAAAGGAACACCCAGGTGCATGATTATAGGGAGGTCGAGCCAAAGAACACCTGGGAGAAGAAGCTCTTATGGGTTTCTGTATTAAAAAGAAAATCCCTCATATGAATCATGGAGAAATGTTAGAATATGGGGGAAGCAAAAGCTCATAGCATGTGGACTTTTGTTTTCTTTTTCATGAGATAACAACAAAACACTACAATATGCAGAGATGTCTTACCTTCTTTGTTCTTTCCTTCTTCTTTTTGCATAAAGATCTTGTCTTTTACGGCTCAATAAGTTTTGAAACTCAACCAACAGAAGTGTAAAACCAAACAAAGAAGAAAAGAAAACAAGATGGGTGAGAAAATTTATAGATTGTCACGACTTGTGAGTTTTTAAAAATTCATGAACAAAAGTTTTGTATCCATTTTTGGCTATTGATAAGTGACATACCATTGTTTTTCATGATGGGAAACAAGCAAGAATGTTGGTTGATGCTTCTACTAAGTCATGGAATCCATCAGGAGAGGCTTTTAGGAAACCCTCATGGAAATGGCGGTGCTCAAGTTTCTTTCACAAAATGAAATGCCTTACTTCTGCTTAGGGTTTTTTCCTTAAGTCTTGCAAATGTCGATAGGAGAAATGTGGCATATTTTTTATGATTGTTTTACAAATAAAACAATCAAACTATAATGAACCTGTGACCCTACATATTTGTATATGTTCCTTAGGGAAGTTTTGTCTTAGAATATTTCTATGATCTTGTTTAAATTAATGTCATTTCAACATATGAAGTCCACCTCAGCTCGAATCGCTATCTCATCCATGAACATGCATGCTTGGAGGGATTTTTGCATTTGTATTTATTGTAAAACAAAATGAATTTAAGGTGTAGTCATAAACCTTAAATTATTTTGTTATTTTAAGAGAAAATAAAAAATGATGGAGATTTTCAACTTTATGAGAAATTTATGCTTTCAAACAAGTGGAGAGCATCTAGGGAGGTTATGAATTGTTTTCAAAAACATGCCAAGGATTTAAGAGGGTTTTGTTGCTCTTGAGAGTTTTTTGGGGTTAGTTTTAGGAGTCATCTTGTTGGACTTGGTCCAATTTGACTTTTCATCAAGATGGAGTCTATTTGGAGATAATCTAGGGGCTATATTTGTGGGTTTTTTAGGGCATCCAAGATTGGAAGCTTCCAGTTCCTATTTTGGTGCAACTATTTGAAGCTTGCTTACTTAGTCACTTTTTGACTCATTTTGTAGTTCAGTTCTTGATATGCATATTTTACCTTGGAGTAACTTTTATAGTCCTTTGTGAAATTTTGGCATGTTTTGTGACTCAATTGTTTTGAATATGATTCATAGTGGAGACCTTTATTATTACTGGTGATTCATCTCTTGTATTTTCATTCTTGCATATTTTTGTATGTGAAGTGATTGATCAAGTTAGCAGTGAAATTAGTTTCCTCATAGCTTTGTCTCATAGGTTCATAGTCTTCTGCAACTAGGTTATTCATGCAGGTTACTAATTGTGTCAAATTGGTGCATGTTATTTTGTTAAACTAGGAATTTAACTTCCTTTTTATGCAAATTTCTGTATACATGACTGTTAGTAAAATATTTATGCATCAATGCACAACAATAAACTGTGCATACTTAGGTACATCCCAATTCTGATCATTTGTGTCAGTATTTTGTGATCATATTCTGACCATTAGCTTTGGTGTATCACTTCATTTACATTAGTATTTTATTTTTATGCAATCTTTCTCCTTTTTCCCATCAAGTCAGTAGTTTAAGAGATATTACCAGCTAGGAAGCCGGCCTATCCAAAGGTTCATTTCAAATTTAGGTGACCCACAACCATGAAATGATCCCATGTTTCTCGAGAAAGCTTAGTTTTAATACTTTGCAAAGGGTGCATTTCTAGGAGCTAACAATTATCAAAATAATTATGCATAAATTCTATCCCATATGTGAAAAAATGTATGTATGTGAAATCATGGACTTCGATATTGATTTGATATTCTAACATTGGAGATGTATTATTTGAAATGCATGTTTTGTTGAATAGCTAACTACCTTGGGCATATTTTAAGAATGTGGATGTAGGTACATGTTCAATTCCTCTAGGTGGAGGGAAAGTATCACTTAGGAGAAGATATTGGTTAGGTAACCAATAACGTAACCTATCTGAGCCTACACAAACCACGATAGAATAATCTAGTTGAGTTATTATTTGGGAAGTTGGTAAGTCATCCTTAGTTGTTGTGTTTGCATTTAAAAGAGTCTTATTTACTACTGAGTGCATTATTGGGTGTTGTTTATCTGTTTGATCTTGTGAGTTCCTTCCTCATGTTACTGTGCTTGTTTGTGTGGTTGAATGAGTATTGGGATATATGCATATGTCAACACACGTGTATGATGGATATAATGGGATGTCTATACAAGTACAACAACATATGTATAGATATGCATATAGGTATATAAATGATTGATATGTTGCTATAGTCACATAGGTCATAATCATTCAAATATTGAATGGATCATTTGGTTTTCATGTGGATAGATATAATATATATGTTTGAATATATACAAATACACACATAAGCGCAAATTCTTAATAGAGGGGTGTGTATACATGTATATATAGATATATATAATATATATTATTACCATGTGATTGCTATTTCATTGTATTCTTTGTATATCAAATGTATATGTACGTTATTGACATGAGATTTACCTATATATATATTAGTATATATATATAAATATACATATACATACATATATATATATGTATGATTTAGTGTTGATGCTAATTATTGGCATATATTACATATGTATATGTACATATATATAAGTATATATATGATATGTTTGGGAGCGATTTATATATTTGATATATAGGCTAAGTTATATACAGGATGTGCAAATTATTAATGGTGAAAAATACATATGCATGGCACAACCTCAACAAATATGATTGTATGTTTATGAAGTTTCATATGAATATAGGCTATGCTTAAGGAATAATGAGCTGCATTCTTAAGGTAGACTAAACCCAAATGCCTATTGTATAAGCTATGAATGCAATATGCCATAGTTAAGTGCTATGTGCAAACCATGCATAAAGCAAGGAGTTTTGATCTAAATATAATCTTGTGTATTAAATACAAAGTAGATCATTGCTTATTTGGATAACATATGGGTATGCCATGAATATTATGATGTCACTAACAAGACTTTACCAAACAAGAGTGAAGGCACAACCATATAGAAGAGTAAGGTTATGCTTTGGAGTCGATTATCATTGACCAAGCTTTAAGGTTGATTTATTGACTAAATCAAAGGCCAAATATGTTATATTTGTGACTATGGCTGCATATTACTTTTTTTGACCTCACATAGAGAGTTAGTATTTTGCAAACAATGAGCAACCATTAAGTCGATATATGGAGAAAGACTAAGTCAAAACCTTTTGTGGAAACATCTTAGAATTTGTAAACTTATAAATGCCATATCATTGATTAAATGTCTATAGGTGTTCAATGCATATAATATCATGATCAATAGGTCAATGACTTGGTCAAACTATTAAATATGGTGAATCAACTCATATCAAGAATTATTCAATGCAAGTTATGTGTTACACATTTGATATTGACTGATTCAAATATATTGAGAAACCCCACCAGCTATTGTAGTGATTTATTTACCTTAGCGTGACCTTTGAATCCAATTTTCTATAGATGTCCATTGTGAATGCAAATCGAATTCAATCATGTGCTGATTTGAATTAGTCTCTTATTTCTTTCAATCAACAAGGTCGATTTGTAGCTATGATTAGTTGAGTATGTTCTTATATGAGCGTCACCTTTTAGCTGAGGTTTATGTGTTGTTGGGCATGCCAATTGTTCTCAAAACTCATGCCTAAACTATAGGCTGAGTAGTCTCCAAATTGCTATATAAATAGTGGATCTAGTTCACTTGTTTGGGATGCATTCCTTGAGAAATTTTCTGCATTCTATTTACATTCCTATCTGCATTATTCTATTTAGTACAGTGAGTGAGAGCTTTGAGCATTAGAGAGAGTTTATTATTATTTTGAGATAAGTATTTTCCCAACTTGAGAGTTAGAGGTTATTATGACTATTGGAGAGAACGAAACTAAGCTAGTTGCTATTCTAGGAGAGTTGTGTCGCAACCAGTCAATTGGAAAGCATATTACAAGCATGAGGATAATCTTCCTTTAATTATCATTAGTTTTTGAAAGATTGTTTTCTATTTTTATTAACTAGTCTATTGTGAATACATGCATTTAAAGTAAAGTATTGTTTACTTTGAAAGAAAGTGGAAGCTACATATAATATTTGTGAAATGCTTGTAATTACTCCATAATAGGAGTATTATGTTTATCATAAGTATTACATACTAGATATGAATAAACATGGGAAGTATAAGGATTATTCATAGCTTAAACCCTTTTAGTCAAAGAGGTGATACTCTCGAATGGAATCATCTATTGTTATGACAACTCTTTGATTGAGGCCATGCATTGTGTTTGTATTTAATGCATGATAGAAGGGATGTTTGTCATAGGTATTAATATTATACTAGATATGATTAAATATGGGTAGCTTAAGGAATACTCACAGCTAGATATTTGATTATGCTAGATGGCTAGTAAGTTATGTTGATGCAAAATTTTGCAAGGGGCAATATTCTTATGGGAAACTTAGCTACTAGGGGACAACGTGCACTTAGCTAAGTGACCTTCGGATTTTATCGAAGTTGACTCTTCATTTTAATTGGGGAGATAAAGGGTTAGAAAGATAATAGGAAATATCAAAATCTAGACTTAAGGTGATGCACCAAATCATGAATGAAACTACTTGAGCATAGTGCCAAAAGAAAAGGCTCGAACAATAAATTGTTGTCTATTAAATAGATTATCCAAAAGCACTTCAAACATAAGAATATCATTTAATTGCATTGCATAATCTAATATAACTTTGGCCAACACAGAAGAATCAAACATGATTTGTATTTATTAAGCTGTAGAAGATTACAAAAATTGAAGAACAGGCATTCATATGCTATAGGAAAATAAAAGCATAGTCTAAATATCTTATCAATGTTGGGAAATTCTGCCTCAACTTTTTGGTCTTTTCCCTTGAAGACTTGGTGTTTTCCTTCATGTTCTGGCATTTACTGTAGTGGTCTAGTTTGTCTTGGCGGTTATTGCCTTACTGCGTGTGGTGAGTTCACTCACCGCGGTGGTGTGGTAAGGCCACCTACATCTTGCACTGGTGGTTAATGCCTTGCTGCATGCGGTGAGTTCTCTCACCGTGGTGGCGTGGTAAGGCCGCCAGTGGCTTAGCTCAACGGTTACTGCCTTACCGGTGGTGGTGGTCCCTCTCACCGCAATGTCCACGGTGAGATCGCCAGCGGTGGTCTCAGTGGTTACTGCCATACCGCAGGCGGTGGGTCCTCTCATCATGGTGGCTACAGTGAGACCACTAGTGGTCGGCCTAACGATTACTGCCACACCACAAGATGGCATTGGAGGATCAACGGTAGTGTGGTGGAGATGGTGGTCAGCACAAGAAGTTACTTCCATACCACGGGGTGGCCAAACAAGCTCAGCAATAGCGCGGTGAAGTCAGTCTCTAGGTTCGGTTGTCTTAGTGGTAGCACACTATGGATGAGGGTGAGCTCTGGCGAGCTCACCACCATATGGTGAGGTGACTCAAACAGAGGTGTGGTAGTGTGATGGAGTCAAGGTGCGAGCCCAGATGGTTTACTGCCATACCGTGAGGTGAGTCAGATCAGACAACTATAGCAAGGTAGAAGGTTGGGTGAGCTCGGGCGAGCACACCGCCATATCGCGATTGGGTCATGTGGGCTCAGTGGTAATGCGGTAGGAGCTTAGATGAGCTCAGAACTTAGTTAACCGAGTTGGACTGGTTTGACTGACTGTCAGAAACAGTGAATGAATGGAATGGTAACACGTGGTAGATCTTTAAGATCTTATTAGCCGAAGAGTTTATTCCCTGATTGCAATTGAGCTGCATTATTAAAGCAAGGTTGATATACATGCCTAAGACTGATTTAAAGTTGCGCGGCTTAATGCATGCTGAATAAGTGGTGCATGTTATTAGAAATGGAATACTTGCAGGTAGATAATTTATTATCCTGATGACCATTGCTGGTAGGGATAGGTTGAATAGGTTTGCACATGGTATAAGGATCGTGTGTGCAGTTCGATAATAGGATGAGCGAAGAGAGAGAGGTTGAGAGTGTTCGAGCGGTATTTTACCATGAACACTTAGACTCTTAGATCTGCAAGGATGTGAACCTGTGGAGGCCAAGAGGCTGGGCTGGCCGTGAGGCTAAGTGTGACAGTCATTTGTGAGGAGCTGAAGGGAATCTACATAGTATGTCATGAGCTCATTGTAATTGTGTGAAGATTTTATTTTGTGTTGCTTGCCTTTTCTCCTAATGAACAAGATGTATTCTCCTGAAGAGCATAGCTCTAGTTTTGTATTGTAACCTCTTTAGTTACTGAATAATACATGTGAGCTGAGTGTATTGGAGGGTGGGTTTTTTACCCGAAAGGGTTTTCCCCATGTAAATCTGTGTGTTCATAGTTTTGTCTTTCATAGTTGTTTGATTCTGCAAACTGAATATGTTCTTGTGTTGAATCTGTTATATGTTAAGCATTTACTTCTCTCAGAGGATCAATGGGGGATCAACTGTTCCTGCTTCCACTTTATAGCATAGTTGTTTGTGTCTTTGAAGTGATAAAAATGAAAATCACTAAGGCATTGTTGTCTTAGATGTTGATCTATGACGACAGAACCGATTTTGTATCCCCAACAATCAATTGCATGAAAAATAGAAAAGGTTGAATTGATTGGCATAGTCTACAAAATTCAAGTTCAAGAAAAATATTACAAAGGCTATTCCCAATGCTCGGGAAGTTTTTTGTCTATCCAACAACAACCAAATAAAAGGGAAGAAGAGTTGCTTAAATAAGCGAGCCCACCGCCTGAAAGCCACATTGAAAAAGATGCCTTGGAAAAACATCAATGTTCCAAATCTCCTCGAGCCAACATTGAATAGGAAGATCACCCGACAATGTGCCAACAAATCCGTCCTCAAAGAAAAGATGGCCATGCAGCAAATGCAAAAGATATGCGACATCGAAGAATAAAACATGGCAACAGAAGAGAACAAATGACATAGGCAAAAACTCCCAGATAATAGGTGCACAAGAATATGCCACACGTCGAGCACATGGAGCCTATAAAAAGAATGAGGGATACCCCAATGAAAAGCTCCAAGAGGAAGCTACGTTGGTGATGCCAAGCAAAAATGACTGCATAGTGGGCCCAACTCAGGAAACGACCAGAGAAAGCCATGCATCACACACACAAAACTCAGTAGAGGCAAAGCAATATGGAGCGATAGGGATCCCCATTATGAGGCCACGTGGAAAACACCAAAAATTTATGAGCAATAAAAGATAAGGTGAAGGTGCGAAGGAATGATAACCACAAAGGCTAGCAGTTCATGAAATAAAGTTCATAGTTTGGTGACTCAAAGGGACATTTTGCCTACGGAATGAAGAACCCCACAAACCATGGTTCAACATCCCATTATCACTCACAACTGAGAGAGGGCAACTTGCTGGCGCAACTGGAAAAAGAGTTGCGCCAGCTGATGCACAATACCTTCAATATTTTTGGTGGTTGGAGACTGATCAAAATATTGGAAAATAGAGAGGTCCTACTTCATCTCCTCGATCCTTGCAATTATGTGCTCGACAACTGCTACCACCTGATCTATGATGAAGGGTGAGGGGAGGCCTCATTGAGTTAAGCGGGAAAATTTTTCCCGCATGTCATTGGTAATTTGATTCAATCTGGCTCTGCACTCTGCTACATGTTGGATGACCTCATGCATGGAAATGAGAATGTTTACCCCCTTAGCCACTATTGTCCGATCCTCAATACCTACGTTGCTCAGAGCCTCATCATAAGTTGTATACAGCTTGCCCAACAAAAGCCTAGCCTTCAGAACTTTATCTGAAGTGATCTTCTACACTTGTTGTATTGTTTCACTAACTGTTTTGCATAGGCTGGTTGCTTGCACCATAAACTTTAGGGTGGGATGCAAAGTAAGGCATAATTCCTTGACCTTATCCTAGTCTGATGAGTATAAATCCTTGGAAATTTCCAACGAGATCATTTGTGGTGTAGGAGGTTGGGTTCTCAAAAGATCTAACTCTACAACTCTACTGCTCAGGTTTGCCCTCAGCTCCGATAAGCTTCCGTCCAAAATGGACAACTAACTCCTTAGAGTGGAAATTTCCTTCTCTTTCTCTTCCAAGGCCAATTCAACCTGTTTCCTCTTTTCAACTTCCAACTCTAGAGTGGAATTCATCTCATTTACTTCATCATTTGTGCTTTGCTAGAGTTGCTTCATACCATCATCTCTCTACTTAGAATCGATATGGAGAGTTTCCTCGTTTGCTCGGTATTGCTCAATTTCATTTCACAGGGCTGAAACGACATCTACACCCAATGCTTGAAGCTCAATCACTTTGCCCTCCAAGGCATTTTTCTTAGCCAGTAGGCAATTGATTTTGTTTTCATAGGCCCTATACTTGTTTGCCCAAATATCAACCTTACCTTTCAGCTCTTTCAATTTCTCCTCCTTTTTCTTTGCTTGGTGATTGAGCTTGAGGAAGTTGGTGGTCACTACCCTCTGAGTCTCCTCCATCAGCTTGACTTTATCCTGTGGCAAGCCTGATGCAAGTCTAGCCCAATGGCGCTGACAGAATAATCACTCGACAACATTTCTCCCACCGGTTTGATCGTGTTGGGGGTGATCTTTGCAAATATCAGTGAATTTTGACTCTCATGGAATACCATTTGCAAAAGAGGCTCTACCTATCTACCTGCATCCTTTTCTCTTCATTTTTGAATTCAGCTTGCACAGGTGCTTTTGGTTGCATCCACCTACGAAAAATATTCCTAGGAAGAAATACTGAGTCCACCAGCAAAAGGAAACTACCGAGGGACTTCTAGTGGGAAAGAAAGCATGCTCAGTGCATTAGTGGACTTGCTAGGCATTGTAATAACTACCAGGGAGAAGGGTGGAATAAACTGGCCACTTGGAGATGATGACAACATGGTATGAGGAAAGGTCGGGGAAGCAACAACTGAAAGGCCGAGCCTCGAGGATGAAAACTACTGGCTTATAAGGTCAGGACTGACGACCAATTGTGTTCCAGGGGTGGAATGAAAAGCAAGGGATGGAAATAGAAAATCGGTAGGGAAAATGTTTGACTGCCTTGGATATCTAGCAATGGGAATAGCTAGTGCAAATGAAATAGCAGGGGAAAACAAAGAGGAGACCAAAGACATAGAATAGAGAGAAGAGGGAGAAAATAATACATGAGGTTCCTAAAGAATTGCAACTAATACCACTGCTTCTTCATGTTGTGACTCCTCCCTTTGAGCGGACTCTAGTGTTCATGGCTGCTTCTCCTCCAGAGAATCCTCAAGGTCCACAATAACCTTCAACCCATGACCAAAAATCCTTGGCCTCTTCCTACCTGATCTAGAGGAGCTGGAAGGCTCCAACGTTTGTGTGTTTGAAGAGTCCTCCTGTTGTGCATGTTGTCCACTGACAGTCACCCCATGTGTTAGATACTTTTTAGCGACAAGGGGCATTCTGGGTTACCTCTTCTCCAGTTTCCGTGGTAGCACTTCCTTTCACATGGAACTTCTCAAAAACTGAAGGGTTTGGGAAGTTTTTGCTATCTAAATGCTCATGCACCCAGATGTCGTCAAAATAGTTGTCTGACTCCACCTCTTGGAAAAGCTCGTTTGTTGTCTTTATCTCCTACCTATATGTCCAAAAATCTCTAATTCTTTTGCGTTTCCATCCGAGCTTACCCAAATGGCTACACAGGTACGGGCTCATCTTTTGATTTTGGCTGGGCTTCCCCACAACATGGTAAAAGTTCAACCACGATGGTCACCCCTCTTTAGTAGACAAATATTCAAGGCCTACATAAAATTTAAAAGTCCCCTCTTCAATATTTCTCTGAGGGTCCCACAATGGCTGAGGCTGGTGTGGAATTTTTATGCCAACCTTTGACAGATTATTTTTCAGGTTGTATCACCATGTGTCGTTGATGATCACCAACCCAAGATTACCCAACTTAGAGTACAATACCTTCAAGTTGTTAACCTTCGAGCCCTTCTTCTTTACTAGAGATATTGAGTTGAACATGACCGACAATGTTAAATAGGAAGTCAAATGCCTTCCTCCCCAGTAGTCATTCTCAACATTACACAATTGCCACAACACCTCTAGGGCCAACACTTTGTTGGAAACAATGTGCAGGAGCCGGAAGGGTTACCGGACAAAATGTTGCATATAGAGCATAGTGAAATCCATACCAAAGAACCATTCGCAAGGCGACAAGAGGCCTCTCAACCATGATTTCTGTCTTGGCAACAATCGCACATACATGCTACTCCCAGATCTATCCAAAGCCCACAAAGTCGGAGCTAGGAACGAATCTAAATATACATTATAATCAAAAATTTTCAACAGGATGAGAGTCCATGTCAAAACTGGCTTCCTCATGCCACTTATGTCAAAAATGGCCAGGGCCATGAATTGCTTGAAATAATCAAGATTCTAATGCAAAATCATGTAGACCAAGAAAGAAGAATACCTAAATCTAGAATCAACTTCGAATTCATGTAGCTGTTGGATCATCCCATCAATTATAACCTTCATCAAGTCCATAAGCGGAGGCGTGTTGTTCCTCCTCAGCATAAAGCTAAGACTCATTTGGAATTCAAAGACCCCCTTGTTTGTATCTAGCCCACAAACCAGCACCAACATAGAACAAACGAAAGAAGACCCCGATTTTAAAGTACCCAAAGCAATTGGCAATCTGGGAGGTGTTGAAACATCTATCAGCTAAGCATTCTCAATGTGATAAAACTATTGTGCCAACTAGAGCATTCTCTAGTACTCCTGCATCCTTTGATTGCCAAAATTTTCAACATTCTTGAGTAAGGGGAGCGAGATGCATAACATATCTTGCAGGGCTTGGGGGTTGATAACTACCCTCAAATTAGGGCCACTTATAACTCCAATATGAGGATCAAAGCTTTCTGTGCATGTCACCATAATTTTTGGGAAATAATGCACTAGAGGAACCATGTACTGGGGAAGCCCACAGTTCCATAAATGTTTGTGGAAAGGGTCTGAAATTTTCTTCATCTTTTCACATGTAGCCTCCCATAGGCTCTTGGGATTTTGAGATAACTCAGGATCCAAAACATTATCCTAATTCTCTGATATTAGGGCTTGATTTCTAGGAGAAATCATGTCAATTGTTTTCTGGTCCACTTGACTGGTAAATGGCAAGGATGGCTTTGTTGGGATGCCTGGAGTAGCATAAGACTCTTAGCCATATAAATTTACATAGGGTGTCGTTAATCTTCCCTCATTAATATTCTCCAGGACCAGAGCCTGTGTTGAACTTCCTACAATTTCAGCCATTTCTTTGTATCCGCAAGAGGCTTTGCAAACTTTACAAATAACTTAGCTTCTAAAAACACTTTCTGTGTTTGCGAATGACTTAGCCGTTTTCAATCTTTGATAAATTCTCACAATAAATATCTTTCACGTGCCTAACCTAATTTTTAATTTTCATGAGAAATAGCTTAGGAAGTGTATGTGTCATCCTTTCACATTTAGTTGCTACATTAACCACTAGCTTTTTCGTGTGATCTAACGACATTATCAAAAGATTTTCCTTGATTCAATCGGGATGACAACTCATCATGCAGACACCTAGCTTATTTTTTTTTAATTCGGCAACTTGAATGAAGCAATTTGAAATTGTACCTAATCATTCACATCACTTCACATGTCGTGACACTGATTATCAAGGCTTGATAGCACCATTTTCCTCTGACGTAATCATAGCTTGCCTCATCGGGAAAACCTTGACCAATCTATAAATAGGGCCCTTAGAAACCTTGCTAATCACAATTACCTTCAACATTCTTACTTAGTAGGCCCTAGTTAATCTTAGAAATTTCATACTCTAGCTAGAGTAGCAAGCAATTATGGAAATGCCAATTAGAATAGTTTGCAAAAAGACCCAGGCCACATTTCTAGGAAAGGTTAGGTGTAGGCGCCTGAAGCGCATAACAGGCATAAAAACCCTGTTATATGTAAAGGCAATGAAATGGGTCATAGGAAAAGACTGTGTAGAATATGAGGACCAATATAGGGTAAACACTAGCATCTTCTCTTCCTTTGTCACTTTGCTTCTAGACATCAGCGTTTCCAAACACAAAATTCTAAAGCTGACCAAGCGAGTCTTCCCTCAGTGTTACCTTGGAGGATTGGAGCAAGTAGTGCAGGCCATTGAATTTGATCGCAGGGTCCCTTCTATTTGCAACTTGCATCGACTACTGCTACATGGAGGACCTGTGCCAACTAGGCCCTTTCTATTCGGCTTTGAGTTGGAGACCCATGAAGAACATTGCTCCAAGGTTCATGCTGGCTGCTACTTCGTGATGCAGATACATCATATTGAACCCTTCTGAAACATGTAGTGGTAGGAGGATTTTAAGAGAATGGTTTTTCCTCACCTTGCACCACCAGTTGTTGTTGCTGGTCCTTCCTCTGTTTGAGAATTGAGAAAAGATAATCCCAATTTTTCTTTTTGCCTCTTTGCCAACCTTTGCCTCCCTGTAGTGGATATATATGTATATTTTGATACATGGCCACTGGCCTCCACCATATATAATGTAAATGTTCTAGAAATAGCATAATACACATGTTTTTCATATCTTGGCTCATTTACAATGTATCTCAATTTCTTGCAATACTGTTGTCGTTTTCAAAAAGCACTGAGAAAACCCAAAACTTAAAGCAGGGAAAATAATTACATATTTACAATTTACAAACCCACTGCATAAGTAGAACTAATTAAACCTTTTAAGGTGTATTACATTAACTGGAATACCCAAGGAATTACCTTCCATTTTTTCTAACTAGAAAGAGTTAAACTATTTGCACTGGATGATTTTAAAAGGCCCTTTCCTAGAGACTATCAAACTTTCCATGTTGGCCGGTCTTTGCCCCGCACTCGTTGAATTTGAGCACCAAGTCCCCGCATTTTAGCTCTTGGTCAGATGTCTTTTTATCAAACCACTTCTTCACCACCTGTTGGCAGTTGTTCATGGCCTCGAGAGCATGCTCTCTTTTCTCTTGTACTTCCAATAACTCAAAAAACCATACCTCCATAGCTCCATTATGCGCAATTTCAAGAGATTTAAGCAATTGGAGAGTAGGGATTTCCGTAGCAATAGGCAACAATGCCTCTTTCCCGTACACCATCTCATAAAGGGATGTCTTTAGTATCTGCTTGGGTGTGATACGGTCTACCCACAATGTTGTTTGGAGGTTTTTATGCCACTCCCTTTGGTGTTTTGATCCTATCCTTTTGATTAACCTGATGAGGTTTTTGTTTGTGGATTCTGTGAGGCCATTCCCCTCAGGGTAATAATTCGAATAGTTTTTCAAGAAAACCCCATATTTCAATGCAAATTGGCTCATCTTAGAGCCAAGGAAAGCTTTAGCATTGTCATAAATAATTGTTTTCGGTAGGCCAAATCTGGCTACCAATTCCTCCAAGAAGTTAAAAATTTCTACTTTCGTTGCATTTTTTAATGGCACTGCCTCTGCCCATCTGGTGAAGTAGTTAGTTGCTATCAATATCCACCTATGTCCAACTGATGAAAAAGGGTTAATCATTCCAGTCAAGTCCAGACCCCATTGAGCAAAAGGTTCCTCCACTACTATGGGTCTTAGTGGCATAGCAACATTCTTTCTCTTTCCAACATAAAATTGGCATTCACTACAAGAATTTACTAATGAAAATGAGTCATTGAATAATGTTGGAAAAAAATAACCAACACATATGATTTTAATTGCAGTATTTCTTGCAAAAAATACCCTCCAGCTGGGCTATTGTGATATTGATCTAATATTCTTTTGGCTTGTTCCTCATTCACACATCTTAGCAAGACACCATTAAAATTTCTTTTGAAAAGTACTCCTTCTAAGAGAACATAATTTCCATTCTGCAATCGATATAACCATCTCTTAAAGGAAGGGAGATTGGTCAGATACCTTCTTGTTTGCATGAAGTTTATCCTAGCCTCCATCCAATCACCCTCAGAGCTTTCTTCATTCAGTAACACAGGTTTCAAGACTTTGAGCTTTGTCACTGGTTCATTGTTTTTGGTGAGGTACTCGCACTGTCCTTTTCCCTTAATAGTCTTGACAGGCCTCATCTCAATATCATACTACAGGATCTTGGTAATCCAGTTAGCTCTTTTCTTGGTGATCTCCCCTTCCATAATATATTCCCACACACTAGGATGCAGTACACAAATAATCACCTTATTGCATGATATCAAGTGTCGTAACTTCTTAAGCCCTTTCATAATAGCAAAGGCTTGCTTTTCTATAAAATTGTACCTCACCTCATACTCCTTTAAGGTGCGCAAGTAGAAAGCAACATGAGATTCTTTTTTATCCTCATCATCCTTCTACATAAACACAGTGGCAATACTTTTGCCACCATAAAAATCATACATGATAAAGTCCTTCGACAAATCTGAGTTGATTAATACAGGGTTTGAAGAAATAACCTCTTTTATAAGCTCAAAATATTTTTTGGCATTCATCGTGCACTTGAAATTTTGGTCCTTTTTTAACATCAAGGTATTCGGCAGAACGATCCTTGCAAATTCTGCAATGAATCGACTGATGAAATTGACCTTACCCAAAAAAGATTGCACTCCTTTCTTGTTTACGGGTAGAGGAAGCTCCCGGATTGCATCAAATATTTTCAGATCGATGGAAATGCCCTCCTTCGAGACAAAATATCCCAATAGCTTCCCTTGGGGGACTCTGAACACACATTTCTTTGGGTTTAGAGAAATCTTGAATTCTTGGCACTTCTGGAAGACAAGCTCTAAATGATCAAAGTGATCATCGACGGATTTAGAAAACACTTTCAAGTCATCCAAATAGATAAGTATAATATTATGTATTAAATCCATAAAGGAAATATCCATAGCTCTTTGAAAGGTGGCTCTAACATTTGAAAGTACAAAGGGAATCTTAGCATATGCATATGTTCCCCTCTTTGTGGTGAACACTATTTTGTGTTGGTCTTCGTCCTTTACACATTTCTGATTGTAGCTCCAAAAACCATCTAACACTGAAAACATTTCAGAACCAGCTACGGTTTGTAGAATTACCTCCATAGAAGGTAGGGGGTAATTATCCTTTAGGGATGCCCTATTCAAGTCTCAGAAGTCTACACACAGTCGTATATAACCATTCTTCTTCTAGATTGGCACCAGGTTAGACACCCAAGTGCTATGCTTGATTGGGAACACTATTTGGGATGCAATCAATTTATTCAACTCTTGTGACATGAGTGACTCAATCTTCGGGTTCATAGGCCTCTATCTCTAATGAACCAGCTTCCCTCCTTCGAATAGCTCAATCGTATGCTAAATAATCTTGCGATCATATCCCTTAAGATCATCATATGACTAGGCTACTACGCTTAGATATTCCTTGCAGAAGTGCTTTAGCCTGTCTTTACTCTTTTGAGATAATCCCTTACCAAACTTGAGCTTTCTGTCTTCTCCGATATGCAAATCAGTGTAGTCACCTTTGTTAGCTACAAGCTTCCTTTTATCTTTCCTTGCATCATCAGAATCAAAAATACTCTCCAGAGTGACTAGGCCTCTGGGAAAGCTTGTTGGATTTCAAATGGATTACTTGATCCCCATAGGCTTTGATGATCTTTGGTTACAATTGCTCAAAAAATTCCCTAGATGACTGGAGAAATGACACAATATGAGCATCACTATCGAACACTTTCTAGTCTTGATCATTGTTCATAACAATAGGTCATACAATCACTCTCACTGCATGTTTATTTTTTAACAACTCAAAGGCTGGCTCAAACTGAGCCCCAATAGTTTCCATTTGGTCAGCTTCATTGTTCTTCTCCCTCTGTATAGCTTAAATATTAAATGCCTCAAAGCTTTCAATAAGATCCTAGACCCTATGCTGGTATGATCGCATACACACATTCTTTGTAGCAGAAATCCCTCGGATTTGGTTGACCACCAATTATGAATCTCCGAACACTCTTATTTGTTTTTGCACCCATTTGTTCTGCAAGGCTCAAACCATGGACAGGGCCTTCATATTCTGCTTCTTTATTCGAGCATGCAACCTGGAAGCGATAAGACCTCAAGTTCTTTTCTTCAGACGAAGATGTCAAACATATTCTTGCTCCAGCTCCTACTCTGCATCTTATTCCATCAAAGTGCAAAGTCCATAACTCCGAGGATGTTTCACCTCCAGAATTTATTGTAACTCTAGGCATTATCTATCCTTCCTCATGTATGACATAGGTTCTGAGCCTAGTTGCATGATAATTTCCAAAAGGGTCCATGTCTATAAACTCATTCAACAGAGCTTCTTCACTTTCTGTCTGGGAGCTATTTGCTTCTTCTTCCTCTAGAAATTCAACACTGAACCTTTCTTCTCGAGTAATTGAAGTATGTGCCACTTCAAATTTTATCAGGGCCTCATCAACAACATGTTTAGAATGTAAAGTTTCTGACAATATTTTCATCTTAGCTCCATGTTTGGTTCTCAAGATCAAGTGTGACCAGTCTAGTGCTAGATATCCTCCAACATTTGTTGTGAACTCTTGGGACAAACATATCCCGAACATAGGAGGGACGTCAATGAGTATAGTATCCTAGTTCACAATGATACTGGGGTAGGAAAACAATGTCATAGGCAATCCCTTGATTACCCCGATGGTATCAACTTTCTTTCCATCTAGCTGCATGAATCCCTTGTTAAGAGGCTCATATTTTAGCCCCAAAGCATCAACTACTTTCTTAGGTATGACAGTGGTGCTAGCACAAGAGTCGATCATACAATTATGCAATAACTTGTCACCAATGATAAGTGCTAGAAAGAAAGGCTTAGGTTTAGGCTTAATGTCTTTTCCAGCTTTGAGCTTTTCTTTTAGTTGATTTGTTAGCACTTTATCTAGGTTCGGCTTGGATATATTTTCTTCACTGGGCTGAATAGGCATCTTCACATCTTCCTCTCCCGACAATGCTTTTTGTAATAGCACCTTCTACTCTGGAATAGCCGGGATATCCCACAAAGAAACATTGGCAGAGGATTTCTTTATTTGTTCCACCACATTGAACTACATTCATGACTGATGAGTCACAATTGCTTGCTCCTTAGGCCTTGTAGCTGGTGTAGGCCTCACATCTGGTGTATATCATAGGAGCCTTTTCTTTCAAAGGAGGTGGATTTAGAGAGCTGGGAGTAGCCACCCTAGACTGTTGTGGCACTGATGACAGGCCTTCTGATGGACTGGGCATTGACTAAGATGAACCATTAGTCAGCGGAGATGTGTTTTTCTGGTGAGTCTCTACTTTGAACATGTGTTGTAGTCTGATTGCACTCAGGGCACTTGAGTTACAAGAATGTCATTTGAAAATGCTGACTCTTCTCCTTCCATCCATGAAAAGAGCACTTGGTCTGGAACTATGTCTAACTCCCGCTCTATGGACATCCCTTGGATTTGAGCAGCGAGAAATGCATTATCCATCTGCTGAGAGACATATGATTGGTTTCTGGGATCAGGTGCATTGCCTTGGCTACATTGCTCCACAATCTTCTGTTATAAATTCCCTCACAAATAATTTTGGGGCATGTGTGCATCATTACAAGGAAAACACCATGAATTAGTGTCTTCGGATAGGTTATTTTGTCCTACCACTAGCTCCTTACTTGAACTAGGATGGATGGTCTGCATCGGCAGGGTCACTGAAATAACTTGGTTATTCGGTTGAGCTTGAGTATTATCGTGTGATCTATCTTGCTACTGATTTGACTAGTAAGGAGCTTTTCCACCTTGATAATTTTGGTAAGCCAACTTTTGATAGCTATACTATTTTCACTTCATGGTATTCAATTCATTTGTCATAGTCTATATCTATTCTGTAATCTCATTCATCTCAGTCGTCAGGGGGTTAGGCACTCGAGCTACACTCGACGTCATTCCTGGGTACACATACATAGACTAGGGAGGAGTTGCAGGAGCGTTGGTCGAAGCCGGTTCAACTTCCATGACGTTGAATTCAAGGAACAATGGCATGATGGGTCTTGGTACCAAATTTCCAGCAATAATAAGGTTATTCTCTGCAGTAATAGAAAGACTGTAAGCATCGGGTAGAGTATTTCCTTCAAGAGCTTGTAGCATCATGGAAATATCAGCATCAATGGACTTCAAATAGAACATGAACGCAAAATTTGGAGGCGATCGACTACCAATAGGAACTCTCTACCAAGTCAAATGAAACTGTGCGTTGAAGTCAGGCAGAGCTTCACGAGGAGCTTGCTTTATGCTGACCAGCTGATGATATTGTGAAGACCTATCACCAGCATTCAAAAAATGCTTGTAAAATGGGGTTCCAAGATCGTCCAAAGTAGCAACCGTATTAGCAGGAAGAGTTCTATACCAGTTCAACGCCTTTCCTTAGAAAAAGGTAGAACGCAATCTTAGAGCTACGTTTTCATTAGAAACACCATGCACCAGATACACGTCTGCCACATCTTGCAAGTTTTATGTCGGTGTCTTTGATTCATCCCCAGAAAACTTAGGGATAGCTTTTAAAGCAAAAGTGGGGATTGGAGCCCATATTGCAGGAGGCACAGGCGCTACTAAAGGACTACCGACATCCCAGGCTACATAATTTCTAGTGGCCATAGGTGTAAGAGACTGAGGAGAAGGGAGAGGTGAAGGACTACCTTGCTGACCTCTCAAGTGAACAAAAGCTAATGGTGGTACGAGTAGGCGAGGGAATCTTGCAGTTTGTGACCTAGTTACAGGTCTATGGCTCATACACACTTATATATCAAGCAAACATGCTAGTTCACATCCCATCGAGTGTGCTAGAAAAAAACTGTTGACGCAAAATTTTGCAGGGGTCGATAGTCTTATGGAAAACTTAGCTACTTAGGGACAAAGTGTGCTTAGCAAAGTGACCTCTGGATTTTATCGAAGTCGGCTCTTTTTTTTTAGTGGGGGAGATAAAGGGTTAGAAAGATAACATGAAATATTAAAATCTAGACTAAAGGCGATGCACCAAATCATGAATGAAACTACTTGAGCACAATGTCAAAAGAAAATGCTCGAATAATAAACTATTGTCTATCAAATAAATTATCCAGAAGCACTTCAAACATAAGAATATCCTTTAATTGCATAGCATAATCCAATACAACTTCGGTGAACATAAAATATTCAAACATTATCTGTATTTATTAAGCTGTAGAAGATTACAAAAGTTGAAGAACAGGCATTCATATGCTATATGAAAATAAAAGCACAGTCTAAATATCTTATCAAATGCATGAAAAATAGAAAAGGCTGAATTGATTGGCACAGTCTACAAACTTCAAGTTCAATAAAAATATTAAAAAGGCTATTCCTAGTGCTTGAGAATTTTTTAGTCTATCTAACAACAACCAAATAAAAGGGAAGACGAGCTGCTTAAATAAGCCAGCCCACCACCTGAAAGCCACATTGAGAAAGATGCCCTAACGAAACATCAATGTTCCAAATCTCCTCGAGCTGACACCGAATAGGAAGATCACCCAAAAATGCTTCAATAAAACCATCCTCTAAGAAAATATGGCCATGCAATAGCAGCAAAAGACACATGACATCGAAGAAGAAAACACAACAACAAAAGAGAAAAAATGGCACAGGTGGAAACTCCTAGATAACCGACACACAAGAATACGCCATGCGTCGATCACATGGAGCTTGGAAAAAGAATGAGGGATGCCCAAGAAAAAATCTCCAAGAGGAAGCCATGTGGCTGACGCCAAGCGAAAATGACTGCATAGTGGGCCCAACTCGAGAAATGGGCTGAGAAAGCCACGTGTCACATACATTGAACTCGACAAAGACAAAGCGATACAAAGTGGCAAGGATCCCCATTAGGAGGCCACATGGAAAATGCCAAAAATTTGGGAGCTATAAAAGACAAGGCGAAGCCGCAAAGGAAAGATAACCGCAAAGGCTAGTGGTTCATGAAATAAAGTTCACAGGTTACTCCTAGGATTGTTGTCCAGTGAAGGGAGGAAACTAGTACTCTTCTTAATGAGTTTTGTTACCTTAGGATTGTGTTAAAGATATAGGTTATCCTGGGGATTAAGCTTACCCATGGAGAGGGATTACCTAAGCATAGATATAATGACCTTAAGTCAAAATTATCTTTCTAAATTGTAAGTGAATGGTAGACCTTAACTCGAAGTACTGCATGAGAACACTTTGGCCAAAGTAGTGTGATTGCTCGGGGCTACACTACCAATTCACTGTGTCCATTTAAAAGCAGGAGGGTTACCTAGTGTAGGGTTATAAATCCTAGTCATGTAGGGAACAACACTAAGCTCAGTGTGGTTTGTCGTACGAGGCTACCTAACCAATCTTTTTGTAGAAGGGTAGGGCCATCTATCATTGATAGATGTGTGGGGGACTTCATATGAGTCTATGGTTGGCGGAAAAGTGCTTGAGTGATGCTTCTCCTCCTCAACAAGAAAAAAAATCAAAGGTTTTGAAAGGAGGATTCTTGGATCATCTATATCTCATTCTCTAAAGCTCAATGGAGCAATGTATGTATCTTGTAACCATTTACATGTAGAATGTAATCATGATATGATATCTATGTTTTGGAAAGAGTTTTAAAATTAATTTGGAATGCAATGACAAATTGGAATTTGTGTTAATTCAATTATACATATAAATTACATTATGGGAAGAGAAAGTTTTATTGATATGTCATGGCATTATTATTTACTCACTTAAGGTGAAAACATTAGAAATTTTACTGTGAAGAATATCGGGGTTGTTATAGATTTATGGAAAATCTCACCACTTCAGCAAATATTGTAAGGAGGAGAAAAAGGAGAAAATGAAGTCATTCTCAGATTCTGAATCTAATAAATCATCTCAAGATGATGGAAATGCTTTTTCTTTGCCTTGGTAACACATGCATTGCAAGATGTGTGGTTGATAGCATTGGCCTGTGCTTCTTTCCACATGACTTCACATCATGATTTGTTCTCTAAGTATGAAAGATGATGGTGGGAAGGTGTACCTACATGAGTATTCTTACCTAGAAATTTTTGGCCATGGAAGAGTTAAGATGAGATTTCTAGATGGTAGAGTGAAGGGGATCAATGATGTTTTGCATATCCATTGGTTTGGCATGAAACCTTATTTTTCTAAGTTAAATGATGTGGGTCTATAGGTTGTCTTCCCCAATGGAGGATGCAAGATGAAAAAAGGAGCTATGGTTCTTACTAAGGGTATTTAGATAGGTACTTTGTTTCAGCTAGATGCATTCAAAGTTTAGTGCAATAGTTCCTTTGTAAAAATCAATGAAATAACTTTTGAGTGACTATCCTCACCATTGGAACTAGAAACAAAGAAGAAATTTTCCTCCACTTTCGATGGCCATGCTTTCTAGGTACCCAAGGGTTCTCATGATTTGGAGATGAAGTTACCTACTGAGAAGACAATGACACTAAAGACTTGGTCACATTGGTGAAAAGGGTTTGAGAACCCTAAAAACTAAATGCCTTGTTGAGGGGCTTGATGATTGTAACCTTGATTTTGATTTTTGTGAACATTGTGTCTATGGAAAGCATAACCATGTTCAATTTTATCACAGTTCTCAAAAATCTTTTGGGGCTTTGGAATATGTGCATTCTGATGTTTTGGTCCTATAAATTTTTCTTCATTATCAAAATCTGTATATTTTATTTCTTTCATAGATGATTATAGTAAGATATTTTTTTATTTTATCAAAAAGTAAAGCTAAGTCTTCAGTTGGTTTAAGGCCTTGGTAGAAAATTAGACTAGTAGGAAGATTAAGAGTTTGAGGAGTGACAACAGTGGTGAATTTTGTTCCACATATTTTGATAAGTTACATAAAGATCATGGGATTGAAATGCATAAGACAACTCCATATACCCCTTAGTAGAATGGATTCATGGAGAGGATGAACAAGACATTGATAGAGAGGGCTAGGAGTATGCTAAGTGGAGTTGACATTGAACAAAAGTTTTTGTTTGAAGCTATTTCCATTGCATGCTATCTGGTTAATAGATCTCTTGTATTAGCTCTTGTTGAGAGGAAACCTAAGGTTTGGTTGGGTAATAAACCCTCATTGATACTTCTTTGTGTGTTTGGTTGCAATGCATATGCTCATGTGCCAAGGGAGAAAAGGCTGAAGCTGGAAAACAAGGTTTTTAAGTGTATCTTCATCATATATGGTATTGGTGTGAAAGGGTACAAGCTTTGGGATCCAATGGCTGAAATTATTCTCTATAGTCAAAGTGTTATCTTCAAAGAGATGAAACCTTCTTCCACTATTTTGTAGCCTACAAAAGAACATAAAAAAGATGTGGCTCAACTTCCTCTTGACCCTAAGAAATTTGAGCCAAAATCCGAAAATGGACCTAATGATGAGGAGAGTTCTAGAAGCTCAAAAATATCATAAGAAGAAGAAGAACCTCCACCTCAGCCATTGAGGAGGTCCACTCATGTCAGACAACAACCTGAAAGGTTTGGTTATTCACTATTGGACTGAAATTGTATGTTTTCTTTGATGGCTAATGTTGATGAGTCAAGGACTGTGTAAGAGGCAATGGGTATGAGTGATGTATATTCCTGGATGAAATCCATGGATAGGAGATTATTTCATTGAAGAAAAATAATACATGGGATCTGGTACCTTTTCTTGAAGGACGTAAACCTATTGGATACAAATGGGTGTTCTTGAGAAGAAAGTTGGTCTTGATGGCAGTGTTGAGAAGAATAAAGCAAGGTTGTTCATAAAGGGTTACTCATAGGTGGAGTGGATAGATTATGGTGATATATTATCTCCTATTGCAAAGTTAACATCTATTCAGTTCCTATTATTTCTAACAACATCATATGATTTAGAAGTGGAGAAAATGGATGTGAAATTTTTTTTCCTTTATGGTGACTTGGAGGAAGAAATCTATATGTCATTTCTTGAATAGTATGTGGTTAAAAGTAAAGAACATTTGGTTTGCAAGTTGAAAAAGTCTTTATATGGTATTAATAAATCTCCTAGGATGTGGTACTAGAAATTTGGCACCTTTGTGTTGAGTTTAGAATTTGTTAGATCTAAATCGGATCATTATGTTTACTATAAAAATTGCAAATGATCTTATGCTCATCATTTCATTGTATGTTGATGATATGCTATTTTTTGGGAAAGATAAAAGTTTGATTTCGGATTTGAAGCCTTAGTTGTCATCTCAATTTGAAATGAATAATTTAGGTACAACTTAGTATATCTTAGGAATGGATATTAGTAGATCTGGAGCTAACATAAAGCTTTGGTTAAGCTAAACTAAGTATGTGAATGCAATGTTGGAGAGATTCAACATGAAAAATTGTAGACAGTTAGTCGTTCATGTCTTGCAAGGGGCAAATCTTTTTGTATCTAGGATTGTCCAAAGTCTCCTTCTGAGATGGAGGAAATGACCAAAGTAACCTTTTGTAGCATTGTAGGAAGTTTGATGTATGCTATGGTCTGTATGAGGCCAAAAAATGCCCAAGCAATGGGAGTCCTAATTTATTTTATGGATAATCTTGGATGGGTGCATTAGGATGCAGTTAAGAGGGTTTTTAGATACTTGCAGGATAATTTTGAGTATGCCCTATGTTTTCATGGTTGTCCTATTGTGCCTCAACATTCAAATTATATTTTTGGTTTTGTGGATTTTGATTGGGTAGGAGATATTGACAATAGAAGATCCACCAATGGATATGTATTCAAAATTTTTGGTAGTACCATTAGTTGGATGAGTATGTGGCAGGCTATAGTCACTTTGTCATGAGAAAAACATAGTACATGAAATATACTCATGCTTGTAAGGAAGCCATTTGAATTAATCATTTGTGTTCAAATGTTGGGCTTGATGCAAGACAAATTACTATTTGTTGTGATAGTCAGAGTGCCATTTTTTTGGCAAAGAATCTTTCTTTCCATGCCAAAAAAAAGCATATCGATGTGTAGTTTCATTTTGTTTGTAATATGGTGGAAGATGGGAAGGTTAAATTGGAGAAGGTTGACACCTTGAAAAATGTTACAAATGCATTACCAAAGCTAGTGAGCACAAATAAGTTCAAATAGTGTTATGGTTCCATGGGCTTCTCGACCTCGAGTAGATAATTATAGATGACTCTTGAAAGGTCTTTGACAAGTGGGAGAATTTTTGGATTAAGGTGTTGTTGGTAGATGGTCATCTCTCCCCTCAGGATTTGTGACATGGCTTAACCATCTCTCATGGATTCATTA
Organism: Sequoiadendron giganteum; assembly: GCA_007115665.2. Taxonomy (NCBI): domain Eukaryota; kingdom Viridiplantae; phylum Streptophyta; class Pinopsida; order Cupressales; family Cupressaceae; genus Sequoiadendron; species Sequoiadendron giganteum. The sequence continues at coordinate 662,768,824 of CM021102.1, forward strand.
ACTTTTATGGTTGTATCGGGCATTGACAAGTCGATCTTTTGGTGCAACGATAACCATTGGGCCAAAAAGTGGTATCAGAGCTAAAGGTGTTGGGTTTGAATCCAACTGGGTAACATTGAGGGTAATATTGTTGGCAGATGATCAACACTCCCCTCAATATTTGTGACATGGATTAACCACCTCCCACGGATCTATTAACTCATACAATTGTATCAGGCATTAACGGGTTGATATATTGGTGCAACGACAACCGCTGGGTCAACAAGTGTCTCAACATTTGCAAGTCCTCACATTTAATTTCAGTGATTAATTATTTATTTTATCTTAATGTATTTTTCCTACTAATATTGTGGCACTTTGTGGGACTTGTTGGTGATGTGGAATCCTACATGGAAGGTGACATGCACATTTTGGAAGCTAATTTCAAGGAGATAGGAATCCAATTTTGAGGGCCTAAATTTGGGGCTATAATGGTGGTAATTGTCATAAGTTTCTATGTCATAAATAATGACAAACTATGATAACTTGTCATGATGGTATATGATAACTATATGAGTCATGCATGGTAGCTATAAGATAAATTGGTGGAGGTGGGTGTCCTATTTTGTGGGGCCTTATTTTATGCTAATTTGGTGGAGTTTGTCATACACCATAAGTTAATTATGGATAATCATGACAAAGATTGTCATATGATAGGTTATGACAATGTAAGAGTTGATTATGAAAAATTATGACATGCATGTTGGGTGGCACCTTGCATGTGAATATTTTAAGTGTCCAACTTTGTTATGAGCTCTATAAAATTTTGTGGTGTATTTGGAGTTGTATGATAGTGTACTTTGCAGGTATCATTTTGAATAGGTTGACGAAAAAATCTCTTCCAAGAAGTGTAGCATTTTTCAGGTTGCCAGTGAGTTGTTGAAGGAAAGGAATATTACCAAAGGCTTACGATGGAATAATAGATGGTGTTGTCAATGGGTTGCAGACGAGAAAGATGATTGATGATGATGATCACATTGCCCATGGGTTTTTGAAGGAAAGGAATATTAGCAAATGCCAATAATGGTGTTGTCAATAGATTGTCAAAAGAAAAGGAGGATTGTCAAAGGCCGACGTTGGCATCATCGAGGCTATCATTGATGAAATTACTAATGGGTTACTGAAGGGAAAGAGGATTGGCCAAGGATAACAATGGAATCACCGATGGTGGTGCCAATGGGTTATGAAACCAAAGGGAAATAGGCTTTCGCAAGGCTGATGATGACATAGACATGGTGTTGTCAATGGATTATGGATGGAAAGAGGATTGACCAAGGTGGAAAGATAATTTCCCAAGGTCGATAATGGCATTGCTGATGGAGTTGTTTATGGGCTGGAAAACTAAAGGGAAAGAGGATTGCTTGGTGGGTTGGTGAATTGATGGGAAAGAGGATTGCCCAAGGTTGATGATGGCATAGATGATGGTGTCATGAATTGGTTGGTGAAGGGAAAGAGGATTTTTGAAGGACAAAACGATGGTGATGGGTTGTCGAAAGGAAAAGATGATTACTGATTGAAGGTTGATGAAAACATCACCGGTGGCGTTGTTGATGGGTTGTCAAAGGGAATGAGGATTGGTGAGGAGGGTTGAGGATGGCATCACTAATAGCTTTTCCAAGGCATTGTTGAAGGAAAGGAATACTATCAAAGGTTGATGATGGCATTACCAATGGTGTTACTGAGACATTGTTGAAGGATGGCATTGTCAAAGGAAATGAACATATTTTTGGAAGCATGTTTCCAACCAAAAATACCATTAATTCTCATATAAAAATAATTTTATTCCCAAAATATAGTTTAGTTTTGTGGGATCAAAAACATAATTGATTCCAAAAAACATAGTTGGGTCTTGTAGAATTAGATAAAAAAATGATTCCAAGATTAGACACACAATTGATTCCAAAAACATAGTTGGCTCTAGTAAAATCCAATAAATAATTGATTCCAAAAATATAGTTGGGTTTGGGTTTGGAAAAAGATAACACAAGTCAAAATTGAGAATGAAATTCTACTGTTATGTTAGCATATCAGTGGGTGTGAATTACCTTTTATCAATTGGTAGCCTTTAGATTTTCCCCTTAAGGTCCTTATTTTTCTAGTATGCATTCAACTCATGCTCGACGCTCGACGTCTAACGAAGGAAACCTTAAACATTAAAAGGAATATTGTTGAAGGTTGACAATGGCATTGCCAATGGCATTTCCTTTTTGAAGGAAAGAAAGATTATCGAAGGCCAATGATGGCATGGCAGAAAAAATGGAGGATTATTGATGGAATCACTGATGGGTTTCCAAGGTTAACGATTGTGTTGCTAATGGTGTTGCCAAATGGAAAAGAGGATTTCCCAAAGGCCAATAATGGCATCACCATGGCATTATTGATGGGTTGTTGAAGGGAAAGAGGATTACTGAAGGATGACGATGAAATTACTAATGGGTTGTTGAAGAGAAATACATTGCCAAAGGAAAGGAAGATTGTTGATGGATGATAGCATTATTGATGGCATTTCCCATGGGTTGCTAAAAGGAAAATAGGTTTGTTGAAGGTCAACGATTGCATCACTGATGGCATTGTTGAGGCATAAAGAGGAGGAGGATTGTCGATGACCAATGGTGAAATTGCCAAGGTATTATCGAAGGAAAATAAGATTGTTACACCCCATTGTGTTATTACTTATTTACTTTTACCTTGATGGGTTAAAAATACTTATATATATATATATTTCTATTTATGATTATGTCTTATATGAATCTTGATGAAATATAATGAATGGATATTTAATTCAATTTTATGATATATAATGATTTTGACAATGAAATATATGATGCATATGATTGTGTTGTTACCAACTAACTACTGTTATGATGTATTAAGCTAGATGCAGGAATAGGCTTGAGCCTCTAGAAGAGAGGGGGAGTATCACTTAGGAGAAGAACTTGGTCTGGTAACCTTGATGAACCTAGTTGAGCATACACACACTCACACCCTAGTTGGTCTAAGTTGAGTCAAGCCAATTTAGATGATTAGTAAGTAACCTTTTGTCTTGGTGAATGTTTTGTATTGGTTTATGATCTTGTTCTATGAGTATTTTGACTAGGGTTATATGATTGGGTATTTATATCGGGTGAGAGTTCTAATTATGTGTTCTTATTGGAATATGTTGGTCGATGAAGTATATACATATAATGTATATGTATATATACACACATGTCCATGATAACTCATACATGTGAGTATATGCATGCATGAGTATATGTAGGTAGACATACCTACACATGCTCATGAATGGATAACCTATATGTATGGGAGTATCGATTGGATAAAAGTGACATGTGTATATATATACACTTCATGTATATACATCAATCGAAGAGTACATGCATATATGTGTTTGTATTTGATAATCCAAATAATGATATAATATATATATATATAGATATATATTAATATGTATGTATATAGTGCATTTGTAGAAACATATATATGTATATATATGATTATTTAATATATGCTTATATCTATTGGCATAGATGTATTTTAATAATCAAGTGAATATGATTATATTTTATATATAAATTTATATTAATATATATATATACACACATATATAATATGTGGTTTACATATATATTAATAGTATATAATATATATAATGTTTAAGTTATATATATTGATAGCGCACAGTATCTATCATAGCGCATAATATAGGGCACTACATATGTATTATAGAAAGCGCATAAGTATAGTGTTGTAAGTGTTTATATTGCTATGGTTAAATTGCACATAAAGCAAGTGAAGACTAAGTCAAATACAGACTTATTTACCATGCATGAAAGGAGGAAGACAGTTTATACATTGCAAATGATATTGAATGTAGATTCTAACAAATACGAATAAGTCTAGGAAAGCGCTATCTTTTGGGGCACTAAGTTATGAATATGTGGCACCAAGTTTGTAGTGTGTGAAGCAAATAAGAAGTCTAAAGCTGTGCCATGTATAGGTACAACATTTGGATAAAAGTTAAACTCAATTAATGAACTATTGACAAAAATATGAGAGGATAGTCGACTTGCAAATTGATTAGGAAACCTATAGCTTGTATTTGTTGTCCCTTGACTTAGTAAAAGAGTCATGTTGTCTCTCATAAAGAGGTTGACTCAGCCATTAGAATAATATGGAATTCTATGTGTTGAAAATTTGTGAGTTAATCAACTGAGTTGTAGCATGTGATTAAGAAGGTGGAAAAATTTCTAGCTAGTTTGTAGCCTTTGGTTGCTAAAATTTTAGTATATATAGAGGTGCTCTACCTATCATTTGTTACTCTTCTAATCCTGATTTCTCTATCGTTATTCTATTGTATTTTCTATGCAAGTGAGTACAGAGCTTGAGAGTTAGATTTTATTATTTTGCAATTATTTTGTTGAGAGAATTTGTGAGAGGCTAGTGTTTGGAGCCTAGTTTTTCTTTGGAGAAGTAGCATTTGTGAAGGTGTAGGCTAATGTTGGAAGGGAAAATTTTCAAGTTGGAACTTATATCCAAGCATGTTGATTTCTATTCTTCCTTTTCTTATGTTGAAAGGTTATTTGATTATAATTCTTTTGTTTGGAAAGATTTCTTGAATGCATGAAATGCTTGTTCTTATGATCTAGCTATTTCCTAGCTTTGGAATATTCTATGAATGTGTGGTATGCATGTTAGTATAAACCTAGTTAATTCCTAGAAAGGAATATGCTTGTGTGATTCTTGATTGAGTCTCAAATTAGTGAACCCTATCATTGGGATTATCTTTCTATATTGTTGAGCATGTGTGGCTAAAATTTTATTAGAACTATACTAGTTCGTTATATCTATTTTGATAATGCATGAGATAGAATATGTTGTTATTGTTAGGATTTAGGTTCCATCAACCTTGTAAATCCTTTAATTAATTATTCTCATAAAGTTTTTTGTATATTTACCCATAAGAGGTGAAACCATTTGACCAATGGTGGTGAAAGAGACAATGTAAATGCAGTGTTACCATTACCGTTTGTCCTTTTGGAAAAGGACAAAATAGCTAGGCATCCCACTTTGGAATATTCTAGAATGAGGTTGTTGGGTCAAAATAGGGTGTTTTAAGAGAATCTATGACATGTATGACTTATGAAATGTATGACAGTTGTCATAAGATGCTATGATAGTATGAAAGATTCCCTATGACAAAATATGTTATTCTTAGACCCTAGGCACCCATGCACGAGAGATGCCTTATGAAAATTGTAAGAGCATCTGTAAGAGGTTTTTTTTTTACCATTTCAAGGAGGGAGGCGTGGGTTTTTCTAGGTGGTATTGCTGCCTATTGTTTGGTGAAACCATGGTGGTTTTCATCCTCACAAATCTCTAAAAATTGGGGCCTTAAGCTAGAGTTATTCAATTTAGTTTTGTAAGTTTGCAGGGTAACAGGGTGCTGCCAAATTTTACAAAGTTTGATAAGAGAAGTCTATTGCTGCATGTACTATTTCAGATTATCAGTAATATAATTTCCTCTCTTTTTGTGGTGGATTTTTTTTCCTTCAGGGTTTCTCCATGTAAATCCGTTGTTGCATGTGTTATGCTTCTTCTATCTCTCTCTCTCTCTCATTCTTTCTTCACACTAAGGCTAAAGGTTAATCTACATATTTCAGATTTGCATACACTTATTTAAGTTCATATTGAAAGCTTTCTTCACCTTGATAATCAACATTTGGTATCAGAGCTAACGGTTTTTTTAAGGAGGGGACACTTTCCTTTTTAAAGTGTTGAAGGTTTTTTGTTGCAGTGGGAGCTATTGTGTTGTGGGTTTTGCAGATTTGTGAAAGATTGCATACCATGGCCTCCACCTCTCATCAAGATATTGAGAAGTTCAATGGTACTAGTTACAAGATGTGAAAGTTGAAAGTGAAGGATCTCCTTGAGGAGAGAGATCAATGGTTACCAGTTTCAGTTGATAAGAAGCCATCTACTTCATCCATGTCAGATGAAGATTGGAAGAAGTTAGACAAGAAGGCTCGAGGGACCATTTAGTTGTGTCTCACTGACTCTATCCTCCTAAATGTCTCTTCAGAAGACATGGCATACAAGCTTTGGAGGAAGACAAGTGAAATCTACCAAACTAAGAGTTTGTCTAACAAGTTGTATCTCAAAAGATGTTTATATTCATTAAAGGTGAAGGATGGTGATTCTATTTTTGAACATTTGAATTATTTTAATTTTATTATAAGCTAGCTTGCATCTATTGATGTTAAAATAGAAGATGAGGATAAATGCATTTTATTGATTTTCTCTTTATTGAAATCTTGGGAAAATTTAATTGTTTCTATAGCAAGTGGTGGTGCATAACCTAAGATGGATACTATTATTCCCATACTTCTTTTAGATGAGGAGAAAGACCATGAATAGTGGCTCCCAAGATGCCTTGCATGTGCGAGGTAGGTCCAAGGAAAAAGGGCCTAAAGGGGATAAGAAGAAGGATGAGTCTAAAGGACGATCTAAGACCCCTGGAAAGAGAAGAGTGAAGTGTTGGAACTATGGTAAATGGGGACATGTGAAGAAGGAATGTAGAAACAAGAAAAATAATGTAGATTCCTCCACAAAAAAATCCTCTGACAACAATGATTCTGATGCTTTGATTATTTCAGCTAACACAGTATGCAATGATTCTTGGCTTATTGATTCAGGGGCTTCCTTCCATATGACTCCTCACAAGGAGTGGTTTTATACATACAAAGAATATGATGGAGGATAGGTCTTCATGGGTGAAAAAAACTCACAAAAGATTGTCGGTAAGGGAAAGGTAAAGTTGTGTTTCAGTGATGGGAGGGTTAAAATACTTGATGATGTTTTACATATTCCAAGACTTACAAAAAGTTTAATTTTATTTTCCAAGTTGAATGATTATGGAATGCATGTGACATTTGACAAGTTTGGTTTCAGGATGGTAAGGGGAAGTTTGGTGGTTGTTAAAGGATCTCAGATAGGGAGTTTGTTTAGGCTACATGCCTCTACTTTTTGTACTTCCTCTTTTGTAACTAGCACTAAAAATGCATGTATGTTATGGCACCATAGATTGGGTCACATTGATGAAAAAGGTCTTAGGACCATACTTGATAAGAAACTAGTAGACGATATTTCTAATTATTTTGCTGGTAAAAATGATTTTTGTGAGGATTGTGTGTTTGGTAAACAAAATAGGTTATCATTTCCTATAAGAACTAATAAAGCTAATGGATTTTTAGAACTAATTCATTAAGATGTATGTGGTCCAATGGATATAGATTCTTTGGGTAGATCCCATGACTATGTTTCCTTCATTGATGATTGCTTAAGATATACTTGGATTTATTATATATATACAAAAATTGAAGTTTTCACCAAATTTAAGGAATTTTTAAGGCATTGGTTGAAAAGTAAATAGATTATAAGATAAAAGTATTGAGATCTGACAATGGGGGTGAATATTGTTCTAAGGAATTTGATGAGTTTTGCAAACATGGAGGAATTGTTAGGCAAAAGACTACACCTTACACACCCCAACAAAATGGGGTAGTAGAAAGAATGAATCATACATTAATGGAAAGAGCGAGGAGCATGTTAAGGAGTGCTAAGTTAGATAAATGATTTTGGGCAGAAGTTGTTGGTACTACTTGTTATTTAATTAATAGATCTCCTTGTAAAGCTCTTGTTGATAAAACACCTTATGAAATGTGGTTGGGTAAAAAACCTTCATTTTCACATTTAAGGGTCTTTGGTTGTGAGGCTTTTGTTCATGTGCCTAAAGAGAAGCGGTTTAAATTGGATCCCAAATCTTAGAAATGCATCTTTGTAGGTTATGGTGAAAATGTTAAAGGTTATAAACTTTGGAAACCACTAACACGAAAGATGACATTTTCAGGGAATTTAGAGCTAACTCTGAAGATAAGCAACCAAAGAAAAAGTCAAAGATAGTGCATTTTGAAACTAAGCAGGAAGATGCACATGTGGAAGAACAAAGAGATGGACATGAAGATGGAGAATAAGAAGAGAGTTCAAGTGAAAGTTCTGAAGAATCTGTTGTAACAAAATAAGTTGAAAATAATGAGGATGAACATGAGGAGGAATCTCTTACTCCACCTTTGAGAAGGTCCATGAAAATGAAATCCAGTTGACAAGTATAGCCCACCTCATTTTCATTGGAGATTTTTTTTGTTAAGTGCTGATGATAAACCTAGATATTTCAAGAAGGCTCTCTCTTCAGAAGAATGTGAGTATTGGATGTAGGCCATGCAGGATGAGATGATGTCTTTGAAAACCTATGACACCTAGGATCTTGTTAGTTTTCCCAAAGGAAGAAAGGCCATTGGTTGTAAGTGGGTATATAAAAATAAGTTTTGTGCAAACAATAAGCTGGAATGGTACACAACCAGATTAGTGGCCAAGGGCTACTCCTAGAGAGAGGGAGTTGATTTTGGTGAAATATTCTCCCCTATTGCTAAGTTAACTTCCATTAGATTCCTTTTATCCATTATTGCTACTTATAATTTAGAAATAGAACAAATGGATGGTAAAACTACTTTCTTGCATGGGGATCTTGAGGAATAAATTCATATGCAACAACCTAATGGTTTTGTTGTGAAAGGAAAAAAACACTTGGTTTGCAGGTTAAAACGGTCTCTATATGGTTTAAAATAGTCACCTAGGATGTGGTACTAGAAGTCTGATGTCTTTGCATAGAAGTTGGGTTTTGTTAGAAGTGAAGAGGATCAATGTGTTTATTTTAAAGTAATTGATGATCAGATACTGATTATTATATTATATGTGGATGATATGTTGTTCATTGGTAACAATAAGTGAATGATTAGGGAACTTAAAACTCTACTTTCTAGCACATTTGATATGAAAGATTTAGGGGTTGGTAAATATATTCCTGGGATGGAAATCATTAGAGACCGAGTTCATAGAATGCTTTGGTTAAGTCAGAGTAAGTATGCTAACACTATTTTGCAGAGGTTTAATATGCAGGACTGTAAACCAATAAATATTCTATTTCTTGTTGGTACTAAGTTAAGTTTAGACATGTGTCCTAAATCGGATGATGATATTGATGAAATGTATAATGTTTCTTATGCTAGTGTTGTCAGTAGTCTAATGTATGCAATGGTTTGTACTAGACTAGATATAGCCCAAGTAGTGAGAGTTCTGAGAAGGTTTATATCTAACCTTGGTAAAGAACATTGTACTTTTTAAAAAAGGGTATTGGGATATTTGCGAGGCACTTCTGATTACTGTTTGGTTTATCATGGTACTGGAAATGTTGACAAGTCATTGGACATACATGATTTTTTTGATGCAGATTGGACATGTGACTTGGACAGTCGTAGGTCCACTAGTGGCTATGTGTTTACTTTATTTGGAGGTGCAGTGAGCTGATGAGTAAAAGAAAACCTAAAGTTGCTTTGTCTACCACTAAAGCAGAGTATATGGCTGCTACACATGCCTCTAAGGAGGCGATTTGGTTACAAAGACCTAGTAATGGTATTGACCATTTGATTTCATGATAGTGAGGATTAGATGTGATAGTGAGAGTGCCATATGTTTGGCTAAAAATCCTATGTATCATGCTCATACTAAGAACATTGATGTTTAGTATCACTTTGTGTGAGAAATGGTTGAAAATGGATAGGTCTTGATTGAAAATTTTGACACTTTGGATAATGTTGTAGATTCTCTTATGAAGACCGTCACCATGGATATGTTCTCTTGGTGTAGGAAGGCCATGGGCCTTGATAACTATACTTGATTCTATGTAATTGTATCTCTATGGGTATAATTTACAATGTATGATGTCAAGTGGGAGAATGTTAGGATTTAGGTGCCATTAACCTTGCAAATCCTTTAATTAATTATTCTCCTAAATTCTATTGTACATTTACCCATAAGATGTGAAACTATTTGACCAACGGTGGTGAAAGAGACAATGTAAATGTAGTGTTACCATTACTATTTGTCCTTTTGGAAAAGGAAAAAATAGCTAGGCATCCCACTTTGAAATCTTCTAGAATGAGGTTGTTGGGTCAAGATAGGGTGTTTTAAGAGCATCTATGACATGTATGACAGTTTCCATTAGATGCTATGATAGTATGACAAATTCCCTATGACAAAATATGTTATTCTTAGACCTCAGGCGCCCATGCATGAGAGATGCCTTATGATAGATATACGAGCATTTGTAAGAGGTTATTTTTGGTATTTTTTGACCATTTCAAGGAGGGACGTGTGGGTTTTTCTAGGTGGTATTGGGGTGACCCCACAAAGCTGGTTTACAATTTCTAGGAGATTCTGATTTTTGCTGAAATCACATATTTTTAGAAAATATAATGATTTAAGCCTTAAAAAGTTTCATTTTAAGGATTTCAATTAAATAGGGTTTGACCAAACCACCTTATATCAAACCCCCTTAGATAAAACCCCACTAGTTTTAAACCATACCTTCAATGAAGTCTCCTTTACACCTATAAAATGCTGATAAAAAATAACTTTTGATATACCTTTTGGGGGATCAAATGAATTATTTCAAATGATCATGGTAGTCCTCAGAATAAGCTATCCAACAAATATAATTTTAATATGTTTTGGTTTTATTATGTATGTGTTGTTTGAGTTTTATTAAACATAGGTTTTTCATCGAAAATCAAGCTCTTTGTTCTGCACATGTGAAAAAATAGCATATTATCAAAATAAAATTTTAAAAAATATGTTCAGGCTAGGTAATGATGTCCTTGATCCATTAAAAAAATAAATTGAATTTTGATACATACAAAAAAAGTTATGTTGTATACAGTCTGCCTATGTTTCAATTATAATTGGTTTGAATTCGAAACTTGATTAAGGAAAAATAATTTAATAAAAAACTGTGAAACCAAATGAAGGTGCTAGATATCATATTTACAAATCTAAATTTGAAAAAAATAGAATTTTATCCTTCACAAATTTTTTTTTATGTTGTATACGGTGAGCGTGACTCCTTAAAAATGCTATTTTTTTTTTTAAACTAGTTTTCAAAGGAGATGGTAAAAGAAGTGCAATCTGATTCCAATTTTTTTGAAAAAAATATATCTATAATCTATAGAAAAAATGATACAAATAACTAGTTTGCATAATCTTCAAATTCATCACGGTTTAGCCACTATAGGAGCTCGAAAGTGAAGATTTAGTTAAAAAAATCAGTTCAGTGTCTAGTTTGCCTAAAAATTGTAAACCAATATTGTAGGATCACCCATTGCTGCCTATTGTTTCATGAAACCATGGTGGTTTTCATCCTCACAAATCTCTATAAATTGGGGCCTTGAGCTAGAGTTATTCAATTTAGTTTTACAGGTTTGCAGGGTAACAGGGTGCTGCCGAATTTTACAGAGTTTGATAAGAGAAGTCTATTGTTGCATGTAATATTTCAGATTATCAGTAATATACTTTCCTCTCTTTCTATGGTGGATTTTTTTCCCTTTGGGGTTTCTCTACGTAAATATGTTGTTAGATGTGTTATGATTCTTCTATCTCTCTCTCTCATTCTTTCTTGACACTAAGGCTAAAGGTTAATCTACATATTTCAAATTTGCATACACTTATTTAAGTTCATATTGAAAGCTTTCTTCACCTTGATAATCAACATTTATCTTATAGGACTTTTATGATTATGTCAATTTAAGAGACCTTAGTAGGGTTATTCCTAGGGTTAGTGAAATCCACGGGAAAGGGGGTAGCCTAGATGGACACTAGACTATGTACATGTATGGTTATACCTAGGGTTAGTGAAATCCACGGGTAAGGGTGTAACCTAGATAATTGAAGTTTATTATAGACTTGGGTATTCTTGGGGTTAGGGTAACCCATGGGTTAAGGGAATTACCTTGGTGAATATTTTATCATGTCATCACCTTAGGGTAAATGTGTGCTATGTTTATGGTCAATACCAAATCAAGCTTAAGAGTAGGTGGATAGATGAATTTCACTCGAAGTACTGGGTGTTGAGTTCTTTGGAAAAAGTAGTGTAAGTAGCCACTATTTAAACTCTTATTTCTCTGTAGTCCATAATTGCAATCTAGGCGGGGAAACCAAGGTGTGATGGCTCTAGATTTGTAGGACACAACACTATGCTCAAGAAGGTCATGATTATGGGGTTACCAAACCAATCTCTTCATTGAAGGGTAGGTCCATCTTACCATTTTGGTAGATGTGCGAGGGACTGCAGTAAGTCCATGGTTGATGGAAAAACGCTTGAGTGATGCTCTCCCTCATATAGTTGGTGACTGAGATTTAAGGATGTAGCACTAGTTTGGGGACAACTAGAATGTATGCACCAAGTGATTCCAAAACATCTAGGAGGTATGCACCAACATTGGGAACATCTAGATTGTTGTACTCTATTTATGTAACTTTATCATTGAGCTCATAAAAGCTATGCATGTAAACATGTAACTATTCTTATTGAGGATTTTTAAATGAGAAATATTATCATGTGATTATGTGATGTGAAATCGTTGCTTGAATTATTGAAATGATTCTATGTTATGCAATGGGAAAGTTTGGAATGGTTATGTTTCAAATGTGCATCTATTTATTCATGAGAAAGGAATTTATTTAATGGCTCATAATGTTCATAACTTAAACTTTAACTTGTGAGTAAAACATAGTAAAAATAATGGGTAGAACAATGAGCATGTTACACATATTGTTGAAGGCCAACAATAACATTGCTAATGGCATTGTCGAGGCATTATCAAAGGAAAAGAGGGCAATGTTGAGGCATTATTGAAGGAAAGGAAGATTGCTGAAGTTTGACGATGGTCGATGGCCTTATTGATGGCTTACCTAAAGAAAAAGAGGATTACTGAAGGCCGACAACAAAATCACCATGGCGTTGTTGATGGGTTGCAAAAGGAAAAGAGGATTAATGAGGAGGATCAATGATGACATCGACAATGGTGTTGCCAAGGCATTGTCGAAGGAAAGGAAGACTTTGAAGGTTGAAGATGGCATTACTAATGACATTGTTGAAGGATGGCAAAGGAAAGGAAGATATTTTTGGAAGCATTTTTTCAACCATAAATTCTAAAAGTAGTTTTCAAATAACCAATTATCAAGTTTATGTTGAATATTCGAGATACTGAGGGGGGGGGGTTGAATTAGTATCTTCTAGAACATATTGAACAAACACCCTTAATTAATTTATTGCATAGAACAAAGAAGATAATGAACAAAACATGAAATTCCACAACACAAGAACACCATATTTTTACATGGAAAACCCAATGAAGGAAAAACCACGATGAGGATTAGCTCACAATATATATAGTTATTCAATACCAGTTACAAAAGAGGCTCACTGCCAGATAGAAAAGCTCACTGCTTACAAGGACTCACTGTCCAAACCTAGAGGCTTACTACCTACAAAATTTATGGAAACAAAATGGCTTACAACCAAAATATGAACTGATCGAAATACACCACAAGTGCAGATTCAGTTCCTTTGATGCTCATAGTATTCGCTCACATGACATCAAACAAATTTTCACCCTTTTGTTCACACACTTCGCATATCATTACATACATACTCGCACACGCTCCTCACTTGCATCTCTCATTCTTATTATAATTTCATTTCCAAACCAACTTGTATATATACCTGATATATCCACACACATCAATTAGGTCGGCCTAATTGGATGTAAGACATATTTACAAAAAGATAACTAGTCAGCTTTCAAAAGTAATTTAACTTTTTTATGCTCTTCATTAGGGAATCACCTACCTTCCTCTTTCACACATGCTTTCATGATCACACCATATTATGTTGTTACATACTTATCACACAATGAAATCTTTATATTTTTACATGCTTATTTGGTTTTACATGATCATATATTTTTCTACTTTCCTCCAATTCTTTGCATCACATGTATGCAACCAATTAAAGGGGGACAAAAAATGTCACTAGAAGTTCCTTTGATGTGCATGGTTGTTGTAATTTTCTCATACCACCATTTCTAGATGAAATCACACTAGTTGTTTGACACTAAGAAGAATTGTATTTTGATGCCAAATAAAATCACTTACTTTTTACTTACATACCTTTTTATTGATGACATTTTAAGAAAGTTGTAGTTTGTGTCCATTTTAAATGCTTGACAAATTTGTGGTTTCGAAATGAACAACTCATGAAATGTACCAAACTAACATCCATATTTGTACCCTTTTTATTCAAGTGTATGTATACTTTACTTTTATGTTGACTACTTATTTTATTTTGACATGCATCTTCATAGAAATTGACATGCGAGTCAAAATGATGACAAAATGTAATGGTAAAAAATGCATACCCCACACTTTTCACCTCTTATTTTGGGCCCAATTTGACAACATTATCCTTTGTGTAATGACTAGGAACAAGTGGCCTATTATAGTGAAAAAATGACAAATAACCTAAGCCCTACTTGTTCCCATGTACACTTATTCCAAGTAACCAATTCCATTACTTTATTAAGTCAAATAAATAGTTTGTGGAGCTTACCTAGCTCAATTTTGTAAGTCATTAAAATGACTCTTGAACTAAATATGGGTCTTTAACAACCTCTAACTAGTTGTTATGTGTTGAATTACACAAAAAATATATTAACTTGTGTCTGTGTTGTATTTAAGAAAAAAATCTTATTCATTTCAAACCAT
>CM021102.1:662783677-662855596 GCA_007115665.2 Sequoiadendron giganteum
CAAGACAAATCTGCACTCCAAACTTGTACTGGTAATCTTTCTCCATTCACTTCTTGCCTCAACTCCATTTTCTCTGGGAAGAAGTCGGCATTCTTGTACAAGAACATATGCATTAATAGGGAGTACCAAAAGAAAGGAGTACCAGTGTCCCCCATATGCAACTTCAAAAAACCCTCATGTATCTTTTCAGCAAGAAAAGATGCATAGTCGTACACTACAGAAAAATGAGGATGCTGAATCTGAGCCCCCATAAACATTTAAGTAATGGGCATCACGGTATTAGGGCTAAAACCTAAAATCTGGAAAAGTGAATAAAATGTTGCCAAGAAGTGATCAGCATAACAGCTCAGCCTGGAAGGCTTCTGATCAGTTGGGCTGATGTGAATTGTTGAATTGCTTGCCTTGGCTAAATGAGGAGGAAGCAATTTTGATCTGAAAAAAGGCTGTGACCTGGCATATTCCTGCTTCATTTTCTCAAAATCTACCTGGATTAAGAATGGGCTATATTCACTCAAATCGAAAACCTGTTGAATCTCATCTGCATTTATATTCAGTAGAACCCCACCATCATTATCCCTGATAATCCTTGTAACAGGATCATATCATGTTGCCACTGCTCTGAGTAGGTAAATATCAGGATGTACATTTCGTACAACTAGTTTCCCCATATCATAGTTCCAACCATTACAAAAAGGATGAGGCACATTTCTAGGACCATTATTTGGACCCTAGCATTTGCAATATTATAGGTTTTACACCTTAGTCCCTCGCCTAAGGCTTTCCCATTCATTAAAACCAAACCCCTCTTCTTGTCATTCGTTGATAGGGGGAATTGATCTAGGAAATCATCATATAAATTTGTTTGCAAATAATCAATATGGTCAGAATGCTGCTTTGATGGCACCATTTCAAAAAACCAGGGCTTCTCCTAAAATCAAATTCTTGAACAAACTAGGGCTACCCAAAACGAAATTACACTAGAACTTTGCAATTTCCTACAATTCAAAAGAACCAGTAACCTTACAGTCTTAATCAACAAGACCCCTGACCAATACAATACAACCCTCTACAAAAAACACATTCAAACAGAAACCGTGGCATAAAAGGTAACTCACAGGATTATGCACCTTGTAGAAAACCAAACCTCACTATAATTGCTTGAAAAACTCAATCTAAATGACTGCTTTGAAAACATTTGAATGCCTTTGTGGTGAAGATAAAATGGAATTAACTACTTAAAGCTGATGAAAAATGGCCAGTAGATGTCTCATCTGCCATTAAAGCTCACTTGCATGCCGCGCCAACGGCTTCAATTGTATTTGATGCAAATTTAAATCCTCGTCGTTGATCTCTTGTTCCTATCAGATCATCAATGATCAAATGGCCATCTTGAAAAGGCTGACAACATCTCCATGTCATTAACGAGGGCCCACCATAATACACAGTGCCAAAGGAATACACATGGCGTCTGCCCGTGATATCACAATCACTAAACACCCTTCACTTTAGGATCATGTGATGGCAGGCAACCGTTGATTTGCTCCATCAGCGATCATGATCATTCACAATAGTGAGCAGCACCAAAACCTATCCGTTGAGCAACTTTTCATCAAGGTTAAAACATCGTCGTCGATCTCAAGCACGTGCATCTCACATCTGGTTTAGTAACCCACTCTATAACGTACTAAAGTCTAATACAAATATTAAGCACTTTATTTACTCATTTTCAGCATCGGTAGCTTGGGACACGTGGCGCCTGCCCATGATATCACAATCACCAAGCAAGCAACGGTGATGTCATCATGAGATCGTGGGGAATGGTCAAGATCAACCGTAGGGAGATCAACGGTCACTAAAAATAACCCCTACAAAATAATATAATTACTTAAAATAAAAGAGGGGAAGGGGACACCGCCTAGGAAAATGACAAATGATGGCTCAAAGTTGTTCTAAAACACAGGGCATAGTCTGACCAAAACTTGAGAAATAAAAGATCAGGCGAAATATTTAGCATTTTTATTAAAAGGGGCCCGACCTAGATGATTCAATGGGACATAAGTTGTTTTGAAACCACCCTCAAAAAGGTAATGTTAGAAAAGATCCAACCCAAAGATATACACTATATGGCAGGTTACTAAAGTGGCTAAAAGATGCATGTGCTCAAAATCAATGGAGGTGTTATAATCTTGATGAAAAAGTTGCTTGATGGTTATGTTCAACAACAGTGACTATTATTAATGAACATTATTGCTGATGATGGAGATCAACGGTTGCTTGCCATCGCGTGATCGGAAGATGCAAGGTGTTTATTCATTGTGATATCACGGGCGAGAACCATATGTATTCCTTTGGTGATGCATAGTGGGGTGGTCCCTTCGTGTTGAGATGGAAATTACATCAGCCTTTTTGAAGGCAGTTGTTCGATGCTCTAACGAAAGTGAAGGATCAACGGTATCTTCGATTCATCCCCAGAAAAATTAGGGATATCTTTTAAACTAGAAGTGGGGATTTGAGCCCATATTGTAGGAGGCACAGGAGCTTATAAAGGACTACCAGCATCGCAAGCTACATAATTTCTAGCGGTCATAGGTGCAGGAGACGAAGGAGAAGGGGGAGGTGAAGGACTACCTTGTCGACCTCTTGGGTGAATAGAAACTAACGATGGTACGAGTAGGCTAGGGAATCTTTTAGTTTGTGACCTAGTTATAGGCCTATGGCTGATACACACTTATATATCAAGTGAACATGCTAGTTCACGTCCCATCG
This sequence comes from Sequoiadendron giganteum, assembly GCA_007115665.2. Classification (NCBI taxonomy): domain Eukaryota; kingdom Viridiplantae; phylum Streptophyta; class Pinopsida; order Cupressales; family Cupressaceae; genus Sequoiadendron; species Sequoiadendron giganteum. The sequence continues at coordinate 662,786,444 of CM021102.1, forward strand.
GGTGTGCTAGAAAAAGAACTGTTGATGCAAAATTTTGTAGGGGGCGGTTGTCTTATGGGAAACTTAGCTACTGGGGGAAAAAGTGCGCTTAGCTAAGTGACCTCTGGATTTTATCGAAGCCGACTCTTCACTTTTAGTGGGGGAGGTAAAGGTTAGAAAGATAACATGAAATATTAAAATCTAGACTAAAGGCCATGTGCCAAATCATGAATGAAAATACTTGAGCACAGTGTCGAAAGAAAATGCTCGAATAATAAACTGTTGTCTATCAAATAGATTATCCAAAAGCACTTCAAACATAAGAATATCCTTTAATTGCATAGCATAATCTAATACAACTTCAGCCAAAATAGAAGAGTCAAACATGATTTGTATTTATTAAGTTTTAGAAGATTACAAAAGTTGAAGAATAGACATTCATATGCTATAGGAAAATAAAAGCACAGTCTAAATATCTTATCAAATGCATGAAAAATAGAAAAGGCTGAATTGATTGGCACAATCTGCAAACTTCAAGTTGAATAAAAATATTACAAAGGCTATTCCCAGTGCTCGAGAATTTTTTAGTCTATCCAACAACAACCAAATAAAAGGGAAGAAGAGTTGCTTAAATAAGCTAGCCCACTACCTGAAAGCCACATTGAGAAATATGCCCTAGCAAAACATTGATGTTCAAAATCTCCTCGAGCCAACACCGAATAGGAAGATCGCCTAGCAGCACGCTAGCAAATCCGTCCTCAGAGAAAAGATGGCCATGCAACAATAGCGAAAGACATGTGACATCGAAGAAGAAAACGTGACAGAAAAAGAGAAAAAATGACATAGATGGAAACTCCCAGATAACCAACACACAAGAATACACCACATGTCGAGCACATGGAGCTTGGAAAAATAATCAGGGATGCCCCAGCAAAAGTATTTGAGAGGAAGCCACGTGGGTGATGCCGAGCAAAAATGACTGCATAGTGGGCCCAGCTCGAGAAACGGCCACATAAATCTACATGTTACACACATAGAACTCAGTAGAGGCAAAGTGATACAAAGTGGCAAGGATCCCCGTTAGGAGGCCACATGGAAAATGCCAAAAATTTGTGAGCATTAAAAGAGAAGGCGGAGCCATGAAGGAAAGATAACCACAAAGGCTAGTGGTTCATGTTCAATAAAGTTCACAGGTTACTCCTAGGCTTGTTGTCCAGTTAAGGGAGGGAACTAGTACTTTTCTTAATGATTTTTGCTACCTTAGGATTGTGTTAAAGATATAGGTTATCCTAGGGATTAAGCTTACCCATGGAGAGGGATTACCTAAGCATAGATATAATGACCTTAAGTCAAAATGATCTTGCTAAATTGTAAGTGAATGGTAGACCTTCACTCGAAGTACTGAGTGAGAAAACTTTGGCCAAAGTATTGTGATTGCTCGGGGCTCCACTACCAATTCACTATGTCCATTTAAATGCAGGAAGGTTCCCTAGTGTAGGGTTATAAATCCTAGTCATGTAGGGCACAAAACTAAGCTCAGTGTGGTTTGTCATATGGGGTTACCCAACCAATCTTTTTGTCAAAGGGTAGGGCCATCTATCATTGATAGATGTGTGGGGGACTACATATGAGTCTATGGTTGGCAGAAAAACACTTGAGTGATGCTTATCCTCCTCAAGAAGCAAACAAATCAAAGGTTTTGAAAGGTGGATTATTGGACCATCTATATCTTATTCTCTAAAGCTCAGTGGAGCAATGTATGTATCTTGTAACCATTTACATGTAAGAACATAATCATGATATTATATCTATGTTTTGGAAAGAGTTTTAAAATTACTTTGGAATGCATTGAAAAATTAGAATTTGTGTTAATTCAATTATACATATAAATTACATTATGGGAAGAGAAAGTCTTATTGATATGTCATGGCGTTATGATTTACTCACTTAAGGTGAAAACATTGGAAATTTAATTGTGAAGAATATCAGGGTTGTTATAGATTTATGGAAAATCTTGTCACTTCAGCAAATATTGTAAGGAGGAGAAAAAAAGTCATTCTTGGATTCTGAATCTAATAAATCCTCTCAAGATGATGGAGATTCTTTTTTATTTGCCTTGGTAACATATGCATTGAAAGATGTGTGGTTGATAAAATTGGCCTGTGCTTCTTTCCACATGACTTCACATCATGATTGGTTCTCTAAGTATCAAAGATGATGGTGGGAAGGTGTACCTAGGTGATTATTCTTACCTAGAAATTTCTAGCCATGGAAGAGTTAAGATGAGATTCCTAGATGGTAGAGTGAAGGGGATCAATGATGTTGCATATCCCTTGGTTTGGCATGAAACCTTAATTCTCTAAGTAAGTTAAATGATGTGGGTGTGTAGGTTGTCTTCTCGAATGGAGGATGCAAGATGACAAAATGAGCTATGGTGCTTACTAAGGGTATTTAGATAGGTACTTTGTTTCAACTAGATGCATGCGCAGTTTAGTGCAATAGTTCTTTTGTAAAAAGTAATAAAATAGCTTTTGAGTCACAATCCTCGCCATTGGAACTAGAAACAAAGAAGAAAGTTGCCTCCACTTCTGACGATGATGCTTTCTAGGTACCCAAGGGTTCTCATGATTTGGAGATGAAGTTACCTACTGAGAAGAAAATTCTTTGACACTAAAGAGTTGGTCACATTGGTGAAAAGGGTTTGAGAACCCTAAAAAATAAATGCCTTGTTGAGGGGCTTGATGATTGTAACCTTGATTTTGATTTTTGTGAACATTGTGTCTATGGAAAGCATAACCATGTTTAATTTTATCACAATTCTCACAAATCTTTTGGGGCTTTGGACTACATGCATTCTGATGTTTTGGTCCTATAAATGTTCCTTCATTATCAAAATTTGTATATTTTATTTCTTTCATAGATGATTATAGTAAGATATTTGTTTATTTTCTCAAAAATTAAAGTTAAGTCTTCAGTTGGTTTAAGGAGTTTAAGGCCTTGGTAGAAAATTAGACTAGTAGGAAGATTAATAGTTTGAGGAGTGACAACAGTGGTGAGTTTATTTCCACATATTTTGATAAGTTACATAAATATCATGGGATTGAAATGCATAAGGCAGCTCCATATACCCCTTAGTAGAATTGATTCATGGAGAGGATGAATAAGAAGTTGATGGAGAGGGCTAGGAGTGTGCTAAGTGGGGTTGGCCTTGAACAAAAGTTTTGGTTTGAAGCTATTTCCATTGCATGCTATCTGGTTAATAAATCTCTTATATTAGCTCTTGTTGAGAGGAAACCTAAGGTTTGGTCGGGTAATAATCCCTCATTGATACATCTTTGTGTGTTTGGTTGCAATGTATATGCATGCCAAGGGAGAAAAGGCTGAAGTTGGAAAACAAGGTTTTTAAGTGTATCTTCATCAGATATGGTATTGGTGTGAAAGGGTACAAGCTCTGGGATCTAGTGGCTGAAATTATTCTCTATAGTCAAAGTGTTATCTTTAGAGAGATGAAACCTCCTTCCAATATTTTGTTTCCTACAAAAGAACATAAAAAAGATGTGGTTCAACTTCCTCTTTCAACCCTAAGAAATTTGAACCAAAAGCCCAAAATGGACCTGATGATGAGGAGAGTTCTAGAAGCTCAAAAAGATCATATGAAGAAGAACCTCCACCTCAACCATTAAGGAGGTCCACTCATATCAGGCAACAACCTAAAAGGTTTGGTTATTCACTGTTGGATTGAAATTGTATTTTTGCTTTGATTGCTAATGTTGATGAGTCAAGGACTATGTAAGAGGCAATGGGTATGAGTGATGTATATTCCTAGATGAAATCCATGGATAGGAGATTACTACATTGAAGAAAAATAACACATGGGATCTAGAACCTTTTCTTGAAGGATGCAAGCTTGTTGGATGCAAATGGGTGTTCTTGAGAAGAAAGTTGGTCCCGATGGCAGTGTTGAGAAGCATAAAGCAAGTTTGGTCATAAAGGGTTACTCATAGGTGGAGTGGATAGATTATGGTGATATATTATCTCCTATTAAAAAGTTAACATCTATTCAGTTCCTATTATTTCTAGCAACATCATATGATTTAGAAGTGGAGAAAATGGATGTGAAAACAACTTTCCTTTATGGTTACTTGGAGGAAGAAATCTATATGTCATATCTTGAATAGTATGTGGTTAAAGGTAAAGAACATCTAGTATGCAAGATGAAAAAGTCTTTATATGGTCTTAAGAAATCTCCTAGGATGTGGTACTAGAAATTTGGCACCTTTGTGTTGAGTTTAGCATTTGTTAGATCTAAATAATTTCATTATGTTTACTATAAAATCTTAAATGATCTTATTCTCATCATTTCATTGTATGTTGATGATATGCTATTTTTTGAGAAAGATAAAAGTTTGATTTCAGATTTGAAGCCTTAGTTGTCATCTCAATTTGAAATGAATAATTTAGGTACAACTTAGTATATCTTTGGAATGGATATTAGTATATCTGGAGCTAACATAAATCTTTGGTTAATCCAGACTAAGTATGTGAATGCAATGTTGGAGAGATTCAACATGAAAACTTGTAGACAGTTAGTTTTTCATGTCTTGCAAGGGGCAAAGATTTTTGTATCTAGGATTGTTCAAAGTATCCTTTTAGATGGAGGAAATGACCAGAGTAACCTGTTGTAGCGTTGTAGGAAGTTTGATGTATGTTAGGGTTTGTATGAGGCCAAAAAATACCCAAGCAATGGGAGTCTTAATTTATTTTATGGCTAATCTTGGATGGGTGCATTAGGATGCTGTTAAGAGGGTTTTTAGATACTTGCAGGATAATTTCGAGTATGCCCTATGTTTTCATGGTTGTCCTATTGTGCCTCAACATTTAACTTATATTTGTGGGTTTGTGGATTTTGATTAGGTATGAGATATTGACAATAGAAGATCCACCAGTGGATATGTATTCACAATTTTTGGTGGTACCATTATTGGGATGAGTATGTGGCAGGCTATAATCACTTTGTCATGAAAAACAAATAGTACATGAAATATACTCATGCTTGTAAGGAAGCCATTTGAATTAATAATTTGTGTTAAAATGTTGGGCTTTATGCAAGACAAATTACTATTTTTTGTGATAGTCAGAGTGCCATTTTTTTGGCAAAGAATCTTTCTTTCCATGCCAAAATAAAGCATATCGATGTGTAGTTTCATTTTGTTCATAATATGGTGGAAGATGGGAAGGTTAAATTGGAGAAGGTTGACACGTTGACAAATGTTGCAAATGCATTGCCAAAGCTAGTGAGCGCAAATAAGTTCAAATAGTGTTATGGCTCCATGGGCATCTCAACCCCAACTAGATAATTATAGATGACTCTTGAAAGGTCTTTGACAAGTGGGAGAATTTTTGGATTAAGGTGTTTTTGGTAGATGGTCAGCTCTCCCCTCGAGATTTGTGACATGGCTTAACCATCTCCCATGGATTCATTAACTTTGACGGTTGTATCAGGCATTAACAAGTCGATCTTTTGGTGCAACGACAACCATTGGGCCAAAAAGTGGTATCAGAGCTAAAGGTGTTGGATTTGAATCCCCTTGGGTAACATTGAGGGGAATATTGTTGGCAGATTATCAACACTCCCCTCAAGATTTGTGACAGCGCTTAACCACCTCCCATGGATCTATTAACTCTTACAGTTGTATCAAACATTAATAGGTTGATATTTTGGTGCAATGACAATCGTTGGGTCAACAAGTGTATCAACATTTGCAAGTCCTAGCATTTAATTTTAGTGATTAATTATTTATTTTATCTTAATTTATTTTTCCTACTAATATTGTGGCACTTTGTGGGACCTGCTGGTGATGTGGCATCCTACATGGAAGGTGACATGCACATTTTGGAAGCTAATTTCAAGGAGATAGGCATCCAATTTTGAGGACCTAAATTTGGGGCTATAATGGTGGTAATTTTCATAAGTTTCTATGTCATAAATAATGACAAACTATGACAACTTGTCATGATGGCATATGATAACTATAAGAGTCATGCATGGTAGCTATAAGCTAAATTGGTGGAGGTGGGTGTCCTATTTTGTGGGGCCTTATTTTACGCTAATTTGGTGGAGTTTGTCATACACCATAAGTTAATTATGGATAATTATGACAAAGATTATCGTATGATAGGTTATGACAATGTAAGAGTTGATTATGAAAAATTATGATATGCATGTTGGGTGGCACCTTGCATGTGAAGATTTTAAGCATCTAAGTTTGTTATGAGCTCTATAAAATTTTGTGGTGTATTTGGAGTTGTATGATAGTGTACTTTGTAGGTATCATTTTGAATAGGTTGATGAAAAAATCTCTTTCAAGGAGTGTAGAATTTTCAGGTTGCCAATGGGTTGCTGAAGGAAAGGAAGATTACCAAAGGCTTCCAATGGAATAATAGATGGTGTTGTCGATGGGTTGACGATGAGAAAGAGGATTGATGATGATGATGACATTACCCATGGGTTTTTGAAGGAAAGGAATATTGGAAAATTCCAATAATGGTGTTGCCGATAGATTGTCGAAAGCAAAGGAGGATTGTCAAAGGCTGATAATGGCATCATCGAGGCTATCATTGATGAAATTGTTGATGGGTTATTGAAGGGAAAGAGGATTGGCCAAGGATAACAATGGCATCACCGATGGTGGTGCCGATGGGTTGTGGAACCAAAGGGAGAGAGGCTTTCCCAAGGATGATGATGACATAGACATGGTGTTGTCGATGGATTATGGATGGAAAGAGGATTGCCCAAGGTGGAAAGATAATTTCCCAAGGTCGATTATGGCATTGTTGATGGAGAGTTTTATGGGCTGGAAAACTGAAGGGAAAGAGGATTGCTTGGTGGTTTGGTGAACTGATGGGAAGGAGGATTGCCCAAGGTTGATGATGGAATAGATGATGGTTTCATGAATTGGTTGTTGAAGGGAAAGAGGATTTTCGAAGGACAACATGATGGTGATGGGTTGTCGAAAGGAAAAGATGATTACTGATTGAACGCTAATGAAAACATCACTGATGGTGTTGTTGATGGGTTGTCAAAAGGAAAGAGGATTGGTGAGGAGGGTTGAGGATGGCATCGTTAATAGAATTGCCAAGGAATTGTTGAAGGAAAGGAATAATATCAAAGGTTGATGATGGCATTACCAATGGTGTTACTGAGACATTGTTGAAGGATGGAATTGTCAAAGGAAATGAAGATATTTTTGGAAGCATGTTTTCAACCAGAAATACCATTAATTCTCATATAAAAATAATTTTATTCCCAAAATATAGTTTAGTTTGGTGGGATCAAAAACATAATTGATTCCAAAAAACATAGTTGGGTCTTGAAGAATTAGATAAACAATTGATTCCAAGATTAGACACACAATTGATTCCAAAAACATTGTTGGCTTTAGTAAAATCAAATTTAAAACATAGCTGGGTTTGGGTTTGGAAAAAGATAACTCAAGTCAAAATTGAGGATGGAATTCTACTATTATGTTAGCATATCAGTGGGTGTGACGTACCTTTTATCAGTTGGTAGCCTTTAGGTTTTCCCCTTAAGCTCTTTCTTTTTCTAGTATGCATTCAGCTCATGCCCAATGCTCGACATCTAATGAAGGCAACCTTAAACATTAAAAGGAATATTGTTGAAGGTTGACAGTGGAATTTCCAATGGCATTGCCTTTCTGAAGGAAAAAATATTGTCGAAGGCCAATGATGGCATGGCCCAAAAAAAGGAGGATTATTGATGGAATCACTAATGGGTTTCCAAGGTTAACGATTGTGTTGCTAATGGTGTTGTCAAATGGAAAAGAGGATTTGCCAAAGGCCAATAATGGCATCACCATGGCATTATTGATGGGTTGTTGAATGGAAAGAGGATTACCGAAGGACGATGATGACATTACTAATGGGTTGTTGAAGGGAAAGACATTGCCAAAGGAAAGGAAGATTGTTGATGGATGATGGCATTATCGATGGAATTGCCCATGGGTTGCTAGAAGGAAAAGAGGTTTGTTGAAGGTCAACGATAACATCATTGATGGCATTGTCGAGGCATAAAGAGGAGGAGGATTGTTGATGACCAATGGTGAAATTGCCAAGGTATTATCGAAGGAAAGGAAGATTTCTACACCCCATTGTGTTATTACTTATTTACTTTTACCTTGATGGGTTAAAAATGCTTATATATATATATATATTTATGATTGTCTTATATGAATCTTGATGAAATATAATCACTGAATATTTAATTCAATTTTATGATATATAATGATTTTGACAATGAAATATATGATGCATATGATTATGTTGTTACCAACTAATTGTTATGATGTATTAAGCTAGATGCAGGAATAGGCTTGAACCTCTAGAAGAGAGGGGGAGTATCAGTTAGGAGAAGAACTTGGTTTGGTAACCTTGATGAACCTAGTTGAGCATACACACACTCACACGCTAGTTGGTCTAGGTTGAGTCAAGCTAGTTTAGGTGATTAGTAAGTAACCTTCTGTCTTGGTTGTGAATGTTTTGTATTTGTTTATGATCTTTTTCTATGAGTATCTTGACTAGGGTTATATGATTGAGTCTTTATATCATGTGAGAGTTCTTCTTATAAGTTCTTATTGGAATATGTTGGTCGATGAAGTATATACATATAATGTATATATGTATATATGCACGCATGTCCACGATAACTCATACATGTGAGTATATGCATGCATAAGTATATGTAGGTAGACATACCCATGCATGCTCATCAACGTATAACCTATATGTATGTGAGTATCGATTGGATAAAAGTGACATGTGTATATATATACACACTTCATGTATATACATCAATTGAAGAGTATGCACATATATGTGTTTGTATTTGATAATCCAAATAATGATATAATATATATATATATATATTAATATGTATGTATATAGTACATTTGTAGAAACATATATATGTGTATATTTGATTATTTAATATATGCTTATATCTATTGGCATAGATGTAGTTTAATAATCAAGTGAATGTGATTATATTTTATATAAAAATTTATATTAATATATATATATATATAAACACACATATATAATATGTGGTTTACATATATATTAATAATATATAATATATATACAATGTTTAAGTTATATATATTGATAGTGCATAGTATCTATCATAGCGCATAATATAGGTCACTACATATGTATTATAGAAAGCACATAAGTTAACATTGTTGTTAACACATTTAAGTGCAAATGAATATAGTGGAGTCAAGCACATAAGTATAGTGTTGTAAGTGTTTTTATTAATATGGTTAAACTACACATAAAGCAAGTGAAGACTAAGTCAAATACAAACTTATTTACCATGCATGAAAGGAGGAAGATAGTTTATACATTGTAGATGATATTAAATGCAAATTATAACAAATACAAATAAGTCTTGGAAAGAGCTATCTTTTGGGGCACTAAGTTATGAATATGTGGCACCAAGTTTGTAGTGTGTGAAGCAAACAAGAAGTATAAATCCTTTCCATGTATAGGTACAACATTTGGATAAATGTTAAACTCAATTGAAATGAAGTGTTGACAAAAATATGAGAGGATAGTCAACTTGCAAACTGGTTAGGAAACCTGTAGCTTGTATTTGTTGTCCCTTGACTCAGTAAAAGAGTCATGTTGTCTCTCATAAAGAGGTCGAATCAGCCATTAGAATAATATGGAATTTTATGTGTTGAAAATTTGTGAGTTAATCAACTAAGTTTTTGCATGTGATTAAGAAGGTGGCAGAATTTCTAGCTAGGTTGTAGCCTTTGTTTGCTCAAATTTTAGTATATATAGAGGTTCTCTACCTATCATTTGTTAATCTTCTAATCCTGATTTCTCTGTCATTATTCTATTGTATTTTCTATGCAAGTGAGTAGAGAGCTTGAGAGTTAGAGTTTATTATTTTGCAATTATTTTGTTGAGAGAATTTGTGAGAGGATAGTGTTTGGAGCCTAGTTGTTCTTTGGAGAAGTAGCATTTGTGAAGGTGTAGGCTAATGTTGGAAGGAAACATTTTCAATTTGGAACTTATATCCAAGCATGTTGATTTCTATTCTTCCTTTTCTTATGTTGAAAGGTTATTTGATTATAATTCTTTTGTTTGGAAATATTGCTTGAATGCATGAAATGCTTGTTCTTATGATCTAGCTATTTCCTAGCATTGGAATATTCTATGAATGTGTGGTATGCATGTTAGTATAAACCTAGTTAATTCCTAGAAAGGAATATGCTTGTGTGATTCATGTTTGAGTCTAAAATTAGTGAACCCTATCATTGGGATTATGTTTCTATATTGTTGAATATGTGTGGCTAAAATTTTATTAGAACTATACTAGTTCGTTAAGTCTATTTTGATAATGCATGAGATAGAATATGTTGTTATTGTTAGGATTTAGGTTTCGTCAACCTTGTAAATCCTTTAATTAATTATTCTCCTAAAGTGTTTTGTATATTTACCCATAAGAGGTGAAACCATTTGACCAACGGTGGTGAAAGAGACAATGTAAATGCAATACTATCGTTACCATTTGTCCTTTGGAAAATGACAAAATAGCTAGGCATCCCACTTTGGAATATTCTAGAATGAGGTTGTTGGGTCAAAATAGGGCATTTTAAGAGCATCTATGACATGTATGACAGTTGTCATAAGATGCTAGGATAGTATGAAATATTCCCTATGACAGAATATGCTATACTTAGACCCCAGGCACCCATGCATGAGAGATGCCTTATGACAACTGTAAGAGCATCTATAAGAGGTTATTTTTTGACAATTTCAAGGAGGAAGGCATGGGTTTTTCTAGGTAGTATTTCTTCCTATTGTTTGGTGAAACCATGGTGGTTTTCATCGTAACAAATCTCCATAAATTGGGGCCTTGAGCTAGAGTTATTCAATTTAGTTTTATAGGTTTGCAGGGTAACAGGGTGCTACTGGATTTTACAGAGTTTGATAAGAGAAGTATATTGCTGCATGTAATATTTTAGATTATTAGTAATATAATTTCCTCTCTTTTTGTGGTGGATTTTTTTTCCTTTAGGGTTTCTCCATGTAAATCCGATGTTGCATGTGTTATGATTCTTCTATCTCTCTCTCTCTCTCTCTCTCTCTCTCTCTCATTCATTCTTCACACTAAGGCTAAAGGTTAATCTACATATTTCATATTTACATACACTTATTTAAGTTCATACTGCAAGCTTTCTTCACCTTGATAATCAACATTTGGTATCAGAGCTAATAGTTTTGTTAAGGAAGGGACACTTTCCTTTTTAAAGTGTTGAAGGTTTTTTGTTGTAGTGGGAGCTGTTGTGTTGTGGGTTTTACAGATTTGTGAAAGATTGCATACCATGGCCTCCACCTCTCATCAATATATTGAGAAGTTCAATGGTACTAGTTACGAGATGTGAAAATTGAAAGTGAAGGATCTCCTTGAGGAGAGAGATCAATGGTTCCTAGTTTCAGTTGATAAGAATCCATCTACTTCATCCATGTCAGATGAAGATTGGAAGAAGTTAGACAAGAAGGCTCGAGGGAACATTCGGTTGTGTTTTACTGACTCTATCCTCCTAAATGTCTCTTCAAAAGACATGGCATACAAGCTTTGGAGGAAGACAAGTGAAATCTACCAAACTAAGAGTTTGTCTAACAAGTTGTATCTCAAAATATGTTTAGGGTATGTATAGGATCATCATGGAAAAATAGGCCCTTAAGTGGCAATAAAAAGATAAAAAATCAGAGTTAGACAACTTGACGTAAAAATTTGAATAAGTTATCTATATTATTTCAAAAAAATGTAAAAAATAGAATCTTTAGCAAATTGAATGTAATTTCTAAACTACTAGACCTTTATTTAAAAAAATAAATCTATTTGGTGAAAATTTGAAATTTGAATGCAGTAGTATTTAAATTTCAAGGTAAAAATAAGAAGTAGGTGTCTGTCTGACCACCCTAACCACAATAAAATGATAATATTTTCTTATAATATTGTACATATAAGTAGAGGACTCATGTCCTGATGTGATGCATATTTTTTTATAATTTTTTTCCATGTAAATAATTATTTATGAATTTTTTATTACAACTTCTAAAAAATATAAAACTTCATCTATCTGACCACCTTAACTGGGTCAAAACTTTTTGAAATTCAATTTTTATTTTTTTAATCCTATAGTATGCAAAGCATATAATGTGACACATGTTTCAGATTCAAAAAATGTGATACCATTTGAAACTTATAGATGTTTTTCAATCAGCCTATCAATCAGGACTTTATTCGTAATTCTAATAGAAAATGAATAATAATAATTTATTAAATTCAAATTAAAGCATAATTTATATTGGTGGAAATATGAGAATCTTCTCTAAAAACCCTTTTCGTTTCATCAATTTTGGGTAAAAAAATGTCATTAGCCACATGGGCCATCATATGGCTTACATATCGCCACCTTTTGGCCCATCATGATCATGCACATACCCTTTATATTCATTAAAGATGAAGGATGGTGATTCTATTGCTGAACATTTGAATTATTTTAATTTTATTATAAGTCATCTTGCATCTATTGATGTTAAAATAGAAGATGAGGATAAATGCATTTTATTGATTTGCTCTTTGTTGAAATCTTGGGAAAATTTAATTGTTTCTATAACAAGTGGTGGTGCAGAACCTAAGATGGATAATATTATTCCCATACTTCTTTTAGATGAGGAGAAAGACCATGCATAGTGGCTCCCAAGATGCCTTGCATGTGCGAGGTAGGTCCAAGGAAAAAGGGCCTAAAGGGGATAAGAAGAAGGATAAGTCTAAAGGACGATCTAAGACCCCTGGAAAGAGAAGAGTGAAGTGTTGGAACTATGGTAAATGGGGACATGTGAAGAAGGAATGTAGAAACAAGAAAAATAATGTAGATTCCTCCACAAAAAATTCCTCTGATAACGGTGATTCTGATGCTTTGATTATTTCAGCTAACACAGTTTGTAATGATGCTTGGCTTATTGATTCAGGTGCTTCCTTCCATATGACTCCTCATAAGGAGTGGTTTTCTACATACAAAGAATATGATGGAGGAGAGGTCTTCATGGGTGATGATAACTCACAAAAGATTATCGGTAAAGGAAAGGTAAAGTTGTGTTTCAGTGATGGGAGGGTTAAAATACTTGATGATGTTTTACATATTCCAGGACTTACAAAAAGTTTAATTTCGGTTTCCAAGTTGAATGATTATGGAATGCATGTGACATTTGACAAGTTTGGTTGCAGGATGGTAAGGGGAAGTTTGGTGGTTGCTAAAGGATCTCAGACAGGGATTTGTTTAGGCTACATGCCTCTACTTTTTGTAACTTCCTCTTTTGTAACTAGCACTGAAAATGCATGTATGTTGTGGCACCATAGATTGGGTCACATTGTGAAAAAGGTCTTAGGACCATACTTGATAAGAAACTAGTAGACGTATTTCTAATTATTTTGCTGGTAAAAATGATTTTTGTGAGGATTGTGTGTTTGGTAAACAAAATAGGTTATCATTTCCTATAAGAACTAATAAAGCTAATGGATTTTTAGAACTAATTCATTAAGATGTATGTGGTCCAATGGATATAGATTCTTTGGGTAGATCCCATGACTATGTTTCCTTCATTGATGATTGCTTAAGATATACTTGGATTTATTATATATATACAAAAATTGAAGTTTTCACCAAATTTAAGGAATTTTTAAGGCATTGGTTGAAAAGTAAATAGATTATAAGATAAAAGTATTGAGATCTGACAATGGGGGTGAATATTGTTCTAAGGAATTTGATGAGTTTTGCAAACATGGAGGAATTGTTAGGCAAAAGACTACACCTTACACACCCCAACAAAATGGGGTAGTAGAAAGAATGAATCATACATTAATGGAAAGAGCGAGGAGCATGTTAAGGAGTGCTAAGTTAGATAAATGATTTTGGGCAGAAGTTGTTGGTACTACTTGTTATTTAATTAATAGATCTCCTTGTAAAGCTCTTGTTGATAAAACACCTTATGAAATGTGGTTGGGTAAAAAACCTTCATTTTCACATTTAAGGGTCTTTGGTTGTGAGGCTTTTGTTCATGTGCCTAAAGAGAAGCGGTTTAAATTGGATCCCAAATCTTAGAAATGCATCTTTGTAGGTTATGGTGAAAATGTTAAAGGTTATAAACTTTGGAAACCACTAACACGAAAGATGACATTTTCAGGGAATTTAGAGCTAACTCTGAAGATAAGCAACCAAAGAAAAAGTCAAAGATAGTGCATTTTGAAACTAAGCAGGAAGATGCACATGTGGAAGAACAAAGAGATGGACATGAAGATGGAGAATAAGAAGAGAGTTCAAGTGAAAGTTCTGAAGAATCTGTTGTAACAAAATAAGTTGAAAATAATGAGGATGAACATGAGGAGGAATCTCTTACTCCACCTTTGAGAAGGTCCATGAAAATGAAATCCAGTTGACAAGTATAGCCCACCTCATTTTCATTGGAGATTTTTTTTGTTAAGTGCTGATGATAAACCTAGATATTTCAAGAAGGCTCTCTCTTCAGAAGAATGTGAGTATTGGATGTAGGCCATGCAGGATGAGATGATGTCTTTGAAAACCTATGACACCTAGGATCTTGTTAGTTTTCCCAAAGGAAGAAAGGCCATTGGTTGTAAGTGGGTATATAAAAATAAGTTTTGTGCAAACAATAAGCTGGAATGGTACACAACCAGATTAGTGGCCAAGGGCTACTCCTAGAGAGAGGGAGTTGATTTTGGTGAAATATTCTCCCCTATTGCTAAGTTAACTTCCATTAGATTCCTTTTATCCATTATTGCTACTTATAATTTAGAAATAGAACAAATGGATGGTAAAACTACTTTCTTGCATGGGGATCTTGAGGAATAAATTCATATGCAACAACCTAATGGTTTTGTTGTGAAAGGAAAAAAACACTTGGTTTGCAGGTTAAAACGGTCTCTATATGGTTTAAAATAGTCACCTAGGATGTGGTACTAGAAGTCTGATGTCTTTGCATAGAAGTTGGGTTTTGTTAGAAGTGAAGAGGATCAATGTGTTTATTTTAAAGTAATTGATGATCAGATACTGATTATTATATTATATGTGGATGATATGTTGTTCATTGGTAACAATAAGTGAATGATTAGGGAACTTAAAACTCTACTTTCTAGCACATTTGATATGAAAGATTTAGGGGTTGGTAAATATATTCCTGGGATGGAAATCATTAGAGACCGAGTTCATAGAATGCTTTGGTTAAGTCAGAGTAAGTATGCTAACACTATTTTGCAGAGGTTTAATATGCAGGACTGTAAACCAATAAATATTCTATTTCTTGTTGGTACTAAGTTAAGTTTAGACATGTGTCCTAAATCGGATGATGATATTGATGAAATGTATAATGTTTCTTATGCTAGTGTTGTCAGTAGTCTAATGTATGCAATGGTTTGTACTAGACTAGATATAGCCCAAGTAGTGAGAGTTCTGAGAAGGTTTATATCTAACCTTGGTAAAGAACATTGTACTTTTTAAAAAAGGGTATTGGGATATTTGCGAGGCACTTCTGATTACTGTTTGGTTTATCATGGTACTGGAAATGTTGACAAGTCATTGGACATACATGATTTTTTTGATGCAGATTGGACATGTGACTTGGACAGTCGTAGGTCCACTAGTGGCTATGTGTTTACTTTATTTGGAGGTGCAGTGAGCTGATGAGTAAAAGAAAACCTAAAGTTGCTTTGTCTACCACTAAAGCAGAGTATATGGCTGCTACACATGCCTCTAAGGAGGCGATTTGGTTACAAAGACCTAGTAATGGTATTGACCATTTGATTTCATGATAGTGAGGATTAGATGTGATAGTGAGAGTGCCATATGTTTGGCTAAAAATCCTATGTATCATGCTCATACTAAGAACATTGATGTTTAGTATCACTTTGTGTGAGAAATGGTTGAAAATGGATAGGTCTTGATTGAAAATTTTGACACTTTGGATAATGTTGTAGATTCTCTTATGAAGACCGTCACCATGGATATGTTCTCTTGGTGTAGGAAGGCCATGGGCCTTGATAACTATACTTGATTCTATGTAATTGTATCTCTATGGGTATAATTTACAATGTATGATGTCAAGTGGGAGAATGTTAGGATTTAGGTGCCATTAACCTTGCAAATCCTTTAATTAATTATTCTCCTAAATTCTATTGTACATTTACCCATAAGATGTGAAACTATTTGACCAACGGTGGTGAAAGAGACAATGTAAATGTAGTGTTACCATTACTATTTGTCCTTTTGGAAAAGGAAAAAATAGCTAGGCATCCCACTTTGAAATCTTCTAGAATGAGGTTGTTGGGTCAAGATAGGGTGTTTTAAGAGCATCTATGACATGTATGACAGTTTCCATTAGATGCTATGATAGTATGACAAATTCCCTATGACAAAATATGTTATTCTTAGACCTCAGGCGCCCATGCATGAGAGATGCCTTATGATAGATATACGAGCATTTGTAAGAGGTTATTTTTGGTATTTTTTGACCATTTCAAGGAGGGACGTGTGGGTTTTTCTAGGTGGTATTGGGGTGACCCCACAAAGCTGGTTTACAATTTCTAGGAGATTCTGATTTTTGCTGAAATCACATATTTTTAGAAAATATAATGATTTAAGCCTTAAAAAGTTTCATTTTAAGGATTTCAATTAAATAGGGTTTGACCAAACCACCTTATATCAAACCCCCTTAGATAAAACCCCACTAGTTTTAAACCATACCTTCAATGAAGTCTCCTTTACACCTATAAAATGCTGATAAAAAATAACTTTTGATATACCTTTTGGGGGATCAAATGAATTATTTCAAATGATCATGGTAGTCCTCAGAATAAGCTATCCAACAAATATAATTTTAATATGTTTTGGTTTTATTATGTATGTGTTGTTTGAGTTTTATTAAACATAGGTTTTTCATCGAAAATCAAGCTCTTTGTTCTGCACATGTGAAAAAATAGCATATTATCAAAATAAAATTTTAAAAAATATGTTCAGGCTAGGTAATGATGTCCTTGATCCATTAAAAAAATAAATTGAATTTTGATACATACAAAAAAAGTTATGTTGTATACAGTCTGCCTATGTTTCAATTATAATTGGTTTGAATTCGAAACTTGATTAAGGAAAAATAATTTAATAAAAAACTGTGAAACCAAATGAAGGTGCTAGATATCATATTTACAAATCTAAATTTGAAAAAAATAGAATTTTATCCTTCACAAATTTTTTTTTATGTTGTATACGGTGAGCGTGACTCCTTAAAAATGCTATTTTTTTTTTTAAACTAGTTTTCAAAGGAGATGGTAAAAGAAGTGCAATCTGATTCCAATTTTTTTGAAAAAAATATATCTATAATCTATAGAAAAAATGATACAAATAACTAGTTTGCATAATCTTCAAATTCATCACGGTTTAGCCACTATAGGAGCTCGAAAGTGAAGATTTAGTTAAAAAAATCAGTTCAGTGTCTAGTTTGCCTAAAAATTGTAAACCAATATTGTAGGATCACCCATTGCTGCCTATTGTTTCATGAAACCATGGTGGTTTTCATCCTCACAAATCTCTATAAATTGGGGCCTTGAGCTAGAGTTATTCAATTTAGTTTTACAGGTTTGCAGGGTAACAGGGTGCTGCCGAATTTTACAGAGTTTGATAAGAGAAGTCTATTGTTGCATGTAATATTTCAGATTATCAGTAATATACTTTCCTCTCTTTCTATGGTGGATTTTTTTCCCTTTGGGGTTTCTCTACGTAAATATGTTGTTAGATGTGTTATGATTCTTCTATCTCTCTCTCTCATTCTTTCTTGACACTAAGGCTAAAGGTTAATCTACATATTTCAAATTTGCATACACTTATTTAAGTTCATATTGAAAGCTTTCTTCACCTTGATAATCAACATTTATCTTATAGGACTTTTATGATTATGTCAATTTAAGAGACCTTAGTAGGGTTATTCCTAGGGTTAGTGAAATCCACGGGAAAGGGGGTAGCCTAGATGGACACTAGACTATGTACATGTATGGTTATACCTAGGGTTAGTGAAATCCACGGGTAAGGGTGTAACCTAGATAATTGAAGTTTATTATAGACTTGGGTATTCTTGGGGTTAGGGTAACCCATGGGTTAAGGGAATTACCTTGGTGAATATTTTATCATGTCATCACCTTAGGGTAAATGTGTGCTATGTTTATGGTCAATACCAAATCAAGCTTAAGAGTAGGTGGATAGATGAATTTCACTCGAAGTACTGGGTGTTGAGTTCTTTGGAAAAAGTAGTGTAAGTAGCCACTATTTAAACTCTTATTTCTCTGTAGTCCATAATTGCAATCTAGGCGGGGAAACCAAGGTGTGATGGCTCTAGATTTGTAGGACACAACACTATGCTCAAGAAGGTCATGATTATGGGGTTACCAAACCAATCTCTTCATTGAAGGGTAGGTCCATCTTACCATTTTGGTAGATGTGCGAGGGACTGCAGTAAGTCCATGGTTGATGGAAAAACGCTTGAGTGATGCTCTCCCTCATATAGTTGGTGACTGAGATTTAAGGATGTAGCACTAGTTTGGGGACAACTAGAATGTATGCACCAAGTGATTCCAAAACATCTAGGAGGTATGCACCAACATTGGGAACATCTAGATTGTTGTACTCTATTTATGTAACTTTATCATTGAGCTCATAAAAGCTATGCATGTAAACATGTAACTATTCTTATTGAGGATTTTTAAATGAGAAATATTATCATGTGATTATGTGATGTGAAATCGTTGCTTGAATTATTGAAATGATTCTATGTTATGCAATGGGAAAGTTTGGAATGGTTATGTTTCAAATGTGCATCTATTTATTCATGAGAAAGGAATTTATTTAATGGCTCATAATGTTCATAACTTAAACTTTAACTTGTGAGTAAAACATAGTAAAAATAATGGGTAGAACAATGAGCATGTTACACATATTGTTGAAGGCCAACAATAACATTGCTAATGGCATTGTCGAGGCATTATCAAAGGAAAAGAGGGCAATGTTGAGGCATTATTGAAGGAAAGGAAGATTGCTGAAGTTTGACGATGGTCGATGGCCTTATTGATGGCTTACCTAAAGAAAAAGAGGATTACTGAAGGCCGACAACAAAATCACCATGGCGTTGTTGATGGGTTGCAAAAGGAAAAGAGGATTAATGAGGAGGATCAATGATGACATCGACAATGGTGTTGCCAAGGCATTGTCGAAGGAAAGGAAGACTTTGAAGGTTGAAGATGGCATTACTAATGACATTGTTGAAGGATGGCAAAGGAAAGGAAGATATTTTTGGAAGCATTTTTTCAACCATAAATTCTAAAAGTAGTTTTCAAATAACCAATTATCAAGTTTATGTTGAATATTCGAGATACTGAGGGGGGGGGGTTGAATTAGTATCTTCTAGAACATATTGAACAAACACCCTTAATTAATTTATTGCATAGAACAAAGAAGATAATGAACAAAACATGAAATTCCACAACACAAGAACACCATATTTTTACATGGAAAACCCAATGAAGGAAAAACCACGATGAGGATTAGCTCACAATATATATAGTTATTCAATACCAGTTACAAAAGAGGCTCACTGCCAGATAGAAAAGCTCACTGCTTACAAGGACTCACTGTCCAAACCTAGAGGCTTACTACCTACAAAATTTATGGAAACAAAATGGCTTACAACCAAAATATGAACTGATCGAAATACACCACAAGTGCAGATTCAGTTCCTTTGATGCTCATAGTATTCGCTCACATGACATCAAACAAATTTTCACCCTTTTGTTCACACACTTCGCATATCATTACATACATACTCGCACACGCTCCTCACTTGCATCTCTCATTCTTATTATAATTTCATTTCCAAACCAACTTGTATATATACCTGATATATCCACACACATCAATTAGGTCGGCCTAATTGGATGTAAGACATATTTACAAAAAGATAACTAGTCAGCTTTCAAAAGTAATTTAACTTTTTTATGCTCTTCATTAGGGAATCACCTACCTTCCTCTTTCACACATGCTTTCATGATCACACCATATTATGTTGTTACATACTTATCACACAATGAAATCTTTATATTTTTACATGCTTATTTGGTTTTACATGATCATATATTTTTCTACTTTCCTCCAATTCTTTGCATCACATGTATGCAACCAATTAAAGGGGGACAAAAAATGTCACTAGAAGTTCCTTTGATGTGCATGGTTGTTGTAATTTTCTCATACCACCATTTCTAGATGAAATCACACTAGTTGTTTGACACTAAGAAGAATTGTATTTTGATGCCAAATAAAATCACTTACTTTTTACTTACATACCTTTTTATTGATGACATTTTAAGAAAGTTGTAGTTTGTGTCCATTTTAAATGCTTGACAAATTTGTGGTTTCGAAATGAACAACTCATGAAATGTACCAAACTAACATCCATATTTGTACCCTTTTTATTCAAGTGTATGTATACTTTACTTTTATGTTGACTACTTATTTTATTTTGACATGCATCTTCATAGAAATTGACATGCGAGTCAAAATGATGACAAAATGTAATGGTAAAAAATGCATACCCCACACTTTTCACCTCTTATTTTGGGCCCAATTTGACAACATTATCCTTTGTGTAATGACTAGGAACAAGTGGCCTATTATAGTGAAAAAATGACAAATAACCTAAGCCCTACTTGTTCCCATGTACACTTATTCCAAGTAACCAATTCCATTACTTTATTAAGTCAAATAAATAGTTTGTGGAGCTTACCTAGCTCAATTTTGTAAGTCATTAAAATGACTCTTGAACTAAATATGGGTCTTTAACAACCTCTAACTAGTTGTTATGTGTTGAATTACACAAAAAATATATTAACTTGTGTCTGTGTTGTATTTAAGAAAAAAATCTTATTCATTTCAAACCATACACGAGAATCCACAAGCTCATTCCAATTCACATTATGACTCAAGGATAAATATAAAAGCATCGATATTGCATGATCAACTTACATTAACATCCTAGACATTCACTACATGTTTACCTCTTATTTTAGTTCCTTCTAATTGAACCGTTAAATCAACAAAAAAGGTTTAACCAAAGGAGAACATTCCTTGCCTAACAAAATTTTCAATGATGTTTATTGACACCACCTCTTTTAGACATAATTAACAAGTATTAAGGTGCATAGATTCTAAGTGATAAGTTTTATCTATTTTTACACACATAGATTCAATCTTAGTCAAATTATAAGAATGCTCTAGATCAAATTTTATTATAATTATAAAACATTAAAACATTATAATTACATTTAAAAATTATAATCAAAAGAATAGAAAAATATATATAAACTATCTAAATCAAATATGATTACTTTGATTCATTTTAATTTCTATTATATAATCTCTCACAACTATAAATTAAATTAACTAAATTTTATTGTTTATCACATTCATAGAACTTAATTGTAATAGAAAAAATCAATTTGAATATTCTTATATAAAAGTAAACTTTTCCCAAATATATTTGATGTAAAATTTTAGATTATAAAAAGTTAAAGAATTCGTTCACACATTTTTTTTAATTTCCAAAATTTTAAAACACATTTTTTTTATTGGATAAAGAACTATAACTTAAAAGATTACAATGAAAACAAAGTAAAATACTATTTAGCAAGAAAGAAACTAGAAGCAAAAATACTATTTAGCAAGAAAGAAGCTAGAAGCTACAGCTGGTACAGTATTGCTGTCCAACAACATAAACTGCTGTCCCATAACAGTAAGAAGAACATCAGAGAAGAAAAACCCACAGATTACAATGATTACAAGGTAAAATTTTGTCCAACAGCAAAAAGAAACAAAGAGCTACCAACAGCTACAACAATGCAGCCCAATAGCGTGAGCTGCTGTCCCACAGTAGCAAGAAAAATACATCAGAAGTAAAACCCAGCTGGATCGAACCAACAAGCATTGATCTTGGCTAAAGAAAACCACAGCAGCGAGAAATGCTCTGAGATGAGACATAGCAGGCAAGATGTAGTAGATAATAACACTCTTCCACGTTCTACAACCTGTAGCGTTGAAGTTACCCAAACCATCTTTCACTTATTATAACAGGGATCTCCAATCTGAGTAATTCTGTTGCCAAACTGGATATCATGTACTTGAAATTTTGCCTCCAAACCGTTGAGTTGTGTCTGAATAACCTCCATTGTCGTTTTGAGATCAGAATATTCCTGGACAGTACAATGAAGAACAAGGATCTGCGGAGACAGATTCACACATAAAATCCTCGATTCAACTTGCAGGGAATGAAAGGTATGAGAAAGAGCTATCATACATCGAAATCTTCAAATGTGTTTAAGAGTGATGTATCTAAAGTCTGAGTAATAACATTGTGAGATGAGGAGAGGTCAAGAAGAGCAGTTCTCTTAGATCAAGTCTGAGGAAAAAGCACAGAGAAGTTGGAGAAGAGAAAATTCCAGATATGCTGAGTATAGGGACAAAACCAAAAGATGTATTTAATAGTCTTTTTTTTGGATCAAAATGGGCAAATTGAAGGAGGAGAGATGGATAGCCGATCACCAATAGGGACTTTAATGTGGAGAATTTTCTAGGTAGTCAATTGGACTTGCACGTCAGCTTTAGACTTCCAGATTAAAAGCTTTAACTTATTCCACTTTGATTTATTGAGTTTGCAATGCCATTTGAGGTTAAATCGACAGGATTATGGAATGGATGGATGGAGTTGTTTATATATAGATTTGAGAGGGAAGTTTAGAGCACAATATATTGAAGGAAATAACAGAGATAAAAAAAAATTCATACACACAAAAATTAACATAGAACAGCCATTAACCACCTTTGCTACTTCAGAGCAAAAATATATTATATTCACTATTTTTTTCTTCTCCTTGATTACAAAAAATATATCCCCGTATATAAAGGATTTCGGCCTAGACAAAAATTTAATACAAACATTAAAGTCATGAAAAATGCCAGCACATTATGTCCTAAACAAGGTCAAATCGATTTAATTATAGTCCTAGTCGTAATGAAAACAGTCCAATCAAAAACGTCCTTTTATGCCAACGAGGAGCCCACAAACAAGCGCCACGACAAAGTCAAAAAGTCAAATGGAGGTTGACTACCACACTACCACCGCGGTGGCCGCAGTAACCGTGCAAACTACAAGGAAGGGGCTTATCGCGCTACCGTCGCGGTTAAGAAATAGACCGTGGTGGCCGCGGTAACCGTCCACCGACGGACAACAAACAGAAAGTAACGGGCATCGCGCTACTGCAGGAGGCAAGAGATCAGACTATAGTAGAGCAGTAACTGCACAGACGGATGGTGAGAGAAGAGCTGGTGGTTACCGCAGTACCGCACGCGGTCAAGAGAGTCACCGTGGCATGGCGGTAATAGTCTCTTGGCGGTTAACCGCGATACCTCGATCAAGTCAGAAGGAGACCATGGTAGAGTGGTGGATACCATAGGATGAAGACTTAGTTAACATGGTTGGGCGGTAAGAGTTGACGAAGTCTGCCGAGGTTGACTCATGAGTTGGGCAAAATTCCAACACTCCCCCTTGAGCACAACTCGTGTTGTTTTTGATTCCAAACTGGTCTCTTTGAAAGTTGAAGCTCTCTTTGCTTAGTGCCTTTGTGAAAATGTCTGCAGCTTGATCTTCTAACCTGCAAAAAGTTAAGAAAATCTGCGCACCATTAATCAGCTCCCTGATAAAATGAAATTGTGTATCAATGTGTTTGCTCTTTTTGTGAAATACAGGGTTCTTTGGCAATGCAATGGTCGAATTGTTGTTACAATTTTTTTTTGTAGCATCAACCTATTCATTTTGAATCTCTTTCAGAACTCACCTCATCCATACTGGTTGACACGATGCATTGGTTGCTGCAACATATTCAGCTTCAGTTGAAGATAAGGTGACAATTGGTTGTTTCTTTGAAGGCCATGGAACAACACCACTTCCAAAATGATAAACATAACCAGAGGTTCTTTTTCTATTATCTATGCTCCTAGCACAATCACTGTCTATATAACCTATTAATTTGAAATCATCTAATCTGGAATACTGAAGACCATAGTTCTTGGTTCCATTGATATACCTCAAAATTCACTTCCTAGCTTTTCAGTGATTCTCCTTTGGTGTTTCCATGAATCTAGAAATCAAACTGACTAAATACATTATATCAGGCCTTGTGGCTGTTAGATACATTAAGCTCCCAACTAGTTGTTTGTACAAGGTTGAATTCACCTTAGAACCTTTGGCTTCTTTGCTCAATTTCAGTCCTGTCACCATTGGAGTAGGTGTTGACTTACAAGTTAACATATTGAATCTCTTTAAAACATCCTTTGCATATTTAGATTGTGAAAGGAAAATGCCATCTTTATTCTGTGTTACCTCAATTCCTAAACAATACCTCATCAGACCTAAGTCTGTCATCTCAAATTTTTTCATCATTTCTATTTTGAACATTTCAATTGACAGATTCCCTGTTAAAATCAAATCATCAACATACAGGCATATGATTATAATTTCACCTTCATCATCCATTTTAGTGTATAGTGTTGGTTCACTGTCACATCTAGTAAATCCATTATTTGTGAAATAACTATCAATTCTGCTATACCAAGCTCTTGGGGCTTGTTTCAAACCATACAGTGCCTTCTTCAGTTTATAGACTTTGTCCTCTTGTCCTAATATTTCATATCCTGGTGGTTGTTCAATGTAGAATTTCACTTGCAGATATCCATTTAGAAATGCTGACTTCACATCCATCTCGTGAACTAGCCATCTATTCTATGCTGCTAAACCCAATAGCATTTTGACTATTTCAAGTCATGCAATTGGTGCAAAAGTTTCATTGTAATATATTCCAGGTTGTTGTGCATAACCTTTTACCACCAATCTTGCTTTGTGCTTTTGTACTTCTTCATTTGCATTCAATTTAGTCTTATAAATCCATTTGACGCCTATGACATCTTTGCCTTTTGGAAGACTTTGCAACTCCCATGTCTAATTGTTTTCTATTGAATCTATCTCATCATCCATTGCTATTAACCACTTTTCTTCCTTGATTGCATCTTCATAATGAATTGGATCTTCATCTTGTGAATAAAAGGCAAATAGTGTAAATTGTTGAGAATTGTTTTCACCTTCATTTTGATTATAGATATCAGTCATGCTTTTGATTTTTTGCCTCCTCATGCTAGCCAAAGTTGGATTTGATAAGTCACTTGAATCTGCAGAATGTGGACTTGAAGGTCCTGTGCCAGAAATTCTTGTTGTGGTTGGTGTCTGCAGTCTTCTTGTTGTTGCTCTTGTATTACTTGCTAGTGTCAGTTGTTGACCACTTGCTTGACGTTGATTAGGAACAGTAGGTACATTAGCTGGAACTATATTCTCATTCTCATCTTGAGGGATATTAACAGTAACATTGACTGTATTTTCTTTGCTTCCATCTCATAGTTCATCTTCAACAAATTGGACATCCCTACTGATTATTACTTTCTTGGTTGAGGGATTAAATAGTTTGTATGCTTTGGATTCTTCACTATATCCAACAAAAATGCATTTTTCTCTTTTGTTATCAAGTTTTCTTCTCAACTGTTTAGGAACATGTTCATATGAAACACAACCAAAAACTCTCATGTGAGACACACTATGCTTTTTACCTGTCCATGCTTCCTCAGGGATTATGTTCATCACACTTTTTGTAGGGCATCTTTTCATAATATATGCTACACAAGATACAGCTTCAGCCCAAAATTCATTTGTTAAGTGCTTGGCTTTTAACATACTTCTAGCCATCTCCATTATGGTTTTGTTTTTTCTCTCAGCTACACCGTTCTGTTGGGGTGTGTATCTTGTTGTGAACTATTTGTGTATTCCATGTTCTTTGCAGAAATTTAAGAACTCTCTTGAAATGTATTCACCTCCTCTATCAGTTCTCAACACTTTGATGAAACAACCACTCTGTTTTTCAGCTAATAATTTAAATTGACAAAAGTAATTAAACACTTCACTTTTCTGTTTCAGAAAATACACCCATGTCTTCCTTGAATAATCATCTATAAAAGTCAGAAAATAGAAACTACCACCTATTGAAGGTGTCTACATTGGACCACATAAATCTGAATGAACTATTTCCAATGGAGCTTTTGCTCTAGTGGATTTCCCTACTGGGAAAGACTCTCTATGTTGCTTTCCTAGTATGCAACCTTCACAAACTCTCTCTAGTTTTTGAATTAATGGAATTACCTTTACCATGTTCTTCCTATGAAGCAAATTCAAACCTCCAAAATTTAAATGACCAAATCTTAAATGCCAAAGCCAGTTTTCATCCTTTACCTCTGTCTGAAAGACAGTTTGTATAATAGTTGATACCTCTTGTGTTTGTGCAAAGTTTGTACTCAAAGCTGGCTGTATTCTCAAAGGAAACATTCTATTGTTTGTCATGTGAATTTTCGCAATCAACTGGCCACTTGGGTATTTGTCTAAAATTGTGCATAACCCATTCTTGAAGGACACTCTATAACCCTTTTGAATTAACTGTCCTACACTCATCAAATTGTGTTTAAGACCGGGTACAAAATAAACATCAGAAATGTATTTTTGCTCCCCCTGCTTGGTTAGAATATTAACATTCCATTTTCCTTTAACTGACACTTTGTTGTCATTACCCAGGGTGACATCTGACTTAATATTCTCATCTAAACTTGTGAACAACTCTAAATTCCTTGTCATATGATTACTACAGTCTGAATCTAAAAACCAAACATCTTTTTCACTAGCTTGAGCTACATTACAGGCTAAAAACATTGTGCTCTTATCAAGTCTATTGTCTTGACTCTCTCTAGAAAAGTTTGCATTTTGTCTACTTATTTCATATTGTTTCTTTCTACACTCATTCATGTAATGGCCAAATTTTTTACAGTAATGGCATTGAACCTGAGATTTATCATACTTTTATCCTTGAGGAAAGTTTTGGGATGGGTTTTGGCTGCTACCTCTTCCACTTGAACTTGACTGGTTATTTCTTCGACCTTTGTTGAAACCTCTTCCTCTTGATCTGAAATTTGATTTACCTATGCTTCTTCCTTGGTTGATTGAAGCTTGTGACTTGAATGCATGCTCCAATGACATATTTGTTGTTCTGCTGAGTCTGTGCTCATAAGAAATTAGTGAAGCATATAGCTCATCAACTGAATACTGTGTGAGATCCTTTGTCTCTTCTATTGTGATTGCAATTGACTCAAATCTTGTGGGTAAACTTCTAAAAATATTTTCTATAACTTTGACATCTTCTAATGTCTGTCCATGTGTTCTCATCTGGTTTACTAGTCCCATTATTTGAGTAAAATATGAACCTACAGACTCATTTTCTTTCACAAACAGATTCTCAAACTCTCTTCTTAGTATTTGCAACTTTGCAGTTTTGACTTTATCCATTTCCTTGATATGCTATTTGTAATATGTCCCATGCTTGCTTAGACATGATAGTGGTTGATATTCTGGAAAAAATACTTTCATGCACACCTTGTAGAATAAAGAAGTGAGCCTTTGAATCCTTCTTCTTATTATCCTTCAACAAATCTTTCTCTGTTTGTGTGAGGGCATTGTATGTTGCTGCATCTGCCGGTTCTGGAAACCCATTCCCTACATACTCCCATAAATCTTGTGAACATAACAATGCTCTCATTGTTATTGACTAGTAGTCATAATTCTTTCCATTCAACTGCGGAATTTGAGGATTACTCAAGCTTGTGCTTGCTGCCATGATTTACCGACTCTCTACAACTAACTTTAGGCAATGATACCATGTGAAGGAAATAACAGAGATAAAAAATAAAAATCATACACACAAAAATTAACACAGAACAACCATTAACCACCTTTGCTACTTCAGAGCAAAAATATATTATATTCACTATCTTTTTCTTTTCCTTGATTACAAAAAAGATATCCCTATATATAAAGGATTTCGGTCCAGACAAAAAATTAATACAAACATTAAAGTCATGAAAAATGCCAAGACATTATGTCCTAAACAAGGTCAAATCGATTTAATTATAGTCCTAGTCATAATGAAAACAGTCCAATAAAAAACGTCCTTTTATGCCAACGAGGAGCCCACAAACAACCGCCACGACAAAGTCAAAAAGTCAAATGGAGGTTGACTACCATGCTACCACTACGGTTTACGAGGAGACCGCGGTGGCCGTGGTAACCATCCATCAACGAACAACAAATAGAAAGTAACAGGCACCGCCCTACCGCAGGAGGCAAGAGAACAAACCGTGGTAGAGCGGTAACTGCATGGATGAATGGTGAGAGAAGAGCTAGCGGTTACCGCAGTATCGCACGCAGTCAGGAGAGTCACTGTGGTAGAGTGGTAACAGTCTTCTGGCGGTTAACCGCGATACCTTGGTCAAGTCAGAAGGAGACTGCGGTAGAGTGGTGGATACCGCGATACCGTAGGAGGAAGACTTGGTTAGCACGATTGGACAATAAGAGTTGACGAAGTCTGCCAGGGTTGACTGAATAATTGACTCGTGAGTTGGGCGAAATTCCAACATATATTATTACCCTTCTTTATGGCACACTAGAAAACTTAGGAGCCACGTCAAGCTTGCCGCTCACTTAAATGTCAATTAGTATCTCGGATGGATTCATACTAGAGAGTCCTAATTCGCGGTATATTTATCCCACATGTAGCAGCCAGAGATTCAAACGAAAAAAACATGTACAAATAATGAAGGGAGAAATTATTTGAAGCATACCTTTCTCGGCCTTTTGGCTAAGATCAAGTGTAGTATCTGTTCTTATCAGTTCAATATCTGATATATGGTTCAATGAACCACACGATATTAAATTAATTTCTTAAGGGGGAAGGCTAATACGGTAGCTTGCTGCCAGAGCTTTCGCGCGTCGCTTCTATATTGCACTATAGCAGAAGCCTGGCTACCCCCAATACAATTCATAAATTAAAATCTGTGTTATCTTGGCTGAACTGGTTGCCTGAGTTTTGGGTTGTATGGTTTGTATTTCAGCAGTTTGTCGTATAAAAAACATTTTGATTCTCAAAATACAGTTTAGTTTGGTAGGGTCTGACACACAATTGATTCCGAAACACACAGTTGGGACCAGACACACAATTGATTCCCAAAAACACAGTTGGCTCTAGTAGAATCAAATAAACAATTGATTCTAAAAACACGGTTTGGTTTGGTGGAATCAGTTGGGGTCTGAAAATAGATAATTCAAGTCAAAATTGAGAATGGCTTTTACCGTTATGTCAGCATATCACTTGGTGTGAAGTTGACTGGGAGAGAACTTCGATTCGCCATTGCATCCTTTACTGCCACCATACATTCCTAACAAACACTGGTCATTATATCTCTTTAACTGCTATTGTGTACATCCCTTACTCCCACTACAAGAATACAAGGGACAAATTTGTTCATGTTGGTAGCGATAATTCTTTATTTTCGCTTGGTGACTGATACTTTTGTGATTGCTCTTTCCTAGACAATACTAGTTAGCGAAGCGTTCCCTACTATTTCTTAGGCTACACATTCTTCCTAAGGCCATGACAATTTGTTCTTTATGGTGGATGATATTCCTTCGTCTATGTTGGTGACCGTTGAGACTTGGACGGTAGTAGTTTTTGGCAGTTGAAAGTTTTTTCTTGCTATTGTCAGTGATGACCATTCAGTTGCCAGAAGGGGCCATTACTATGAGGGAAAACTGTCCATCTTTGTTGCTGGGCAAACAAAGGAAGATTTAGGGTAGAAAGGAGGATGGGAGAGAAGTTTAGTTGGTTTGGGAAAGACACTCTTATGAGTGTTTCAAAGAGGGGAGGAAGCGTATAGGGATTTTGTGAAGCACAGGAGTATAGTGGAGACAAAAGTGACTGGGAGAATTGTAAAACTAACTCCATTAAAATTATTAGTCCCTGTCTATAAGGCGGGGAATTAATGTTTTCACTTGACTTCATTTTATATTAATTTGTCCTGAATTTTGTGTAAAATCAAAAAGTAATATGCTTTTTTAATGTTTGTGTAGTTTTTTTCTGATTTGATTTTCTTAAAAATAATTCTAATCTTATTTTCTGATTGGACCGTTGATAAATTTCTGGTTTGAAAAATAAAATAAAATTTGTTGTAAAGCATAGTAGGGTAAAAACTTAACCTGATTTTTAATGTTTTTGTTAATTGACCTATTTTGATCTTTGGAATGTTTTTGAATTGGTTGCAAGATGTAGCAGACATGTGCATGCCAACAAAGGAAATGAAAGGAGGATTGCTGAAGGCCGATGATGGCATTACCGATGGCGTTACCAAGGCATTGCCGAAGGAAAGGAGGATTGCCAACGGGAGATGGCATTGCCGAGAGAGGACTGTCGAAGGCAACGATGGCATTGCCAATAGCCTTACAGATGGGTTACCCAAGGTAAAGAAGATTGTCAAAGGCCAACGATGGCATTGCTGATGTGTTGCTAAAGGAAAAGAGGATTACCGACGGCCGACCATGGCATTACAGAAAAGAAAAGAGGACTGTCGAAGGACAATGGCATCACCGATGGATGGGTTGCTGAAGGGAAAGAGGATTGTCGAAAGTGATGATGGCATCTTCGATAGCATTGTTAATTGGTTGTTGAAGGGAAAGAAAGATTGTCGAAGACCAACAATAGTATTGCCCATGGCATTGCTGAGGCATTGCTAAAGGAAAGGAGGATTGTCAAAGGCAATGATGACATTGCTGAAGAGAAAGAGGATTGCCAAAGGCTGATGATGGCATCACCGATGGCATTGCGGATGGGTTGCTCAAGGGAAAGGATTGCTGAAAGCCGACGATGGCATTATCAATGGCGTTGTCGAAAGGAAAGATGATTGCCAAAGGCGATGATGGCATCGTCCATGGCATGCCAATGGGTTGTCGAAAGGAAAAAAGGATTGTTGAAGGCTGAAATGGCATCGTCGATGGTGTTGTTGAGGTATTGCCGAAGAGGAGGAGGATTGTCAAAGGCTGACGATGGCATTGCTGGAAAAAACAGACAAAATTTCGACAACCATGAAATAGTTGTATTAATAGTTAGAAACTTAAAGGTTTTCATTCAAGTGGACGTGCCGGAGTGGTTATCGGGCATGACTAGAAATCATGTGGGCTATGCCCGCGCAGGTTCGAATCCTGCCGTCCACGATTTGCTGCATGGTCAAGTTGTTTTGAACAAACAAGTTCTTAACAATTAAAGAAAATGCAGTCAACGTATTTTTGGAAAACCTTTGATACAAATAAATATCAAATAGTAACCAGCCTATTGATGACTCTCATTCAATTATTTTCAAATGACAAAATATAAATTTGAATTAGTCTAAGAGTTTGAGTAAGCTCTAAATTACTCTAATTGAATTGTTAAATGTAAATTTTTTCTAACGAGTTGGATTAGTCTAACGAGTTTCCCAAAACACAGTTGGGTATGGTGGGATCAGACACACAATTGATTCAGAAAACACAGTTGGGTCTGGAAAAAATTAATTCAAGTCAAAGCTGAGCATGGCATTCTACTGTTATATTAGCATATCAGTTATCACTGGGTGTGAAGTTGCCTGGGAGAGAACAGCGATTCGCCATTGCATCCTTTACATCATTAACTAACACTGGCCATTATATCCCTTTAGCTGCTACTGTGTACATCCCTTACTGCCACTCCAAGAATACAAAATGGGACACATTTGTTCATTTTGGAGGCGATAGTTCTTTATTTATGTTTGGTCACTGATATTTTTGTGATTGTTCTTTTCTAAACAACACTAGTTAGAGAAGCATTCCCGACTACTTCTTAGGCTACACATTCTTCCTAAGGCCATGAGAATTTGTATTTTATGGTGGGTGATATTCCTTCGTCTATGTTGGTGACCGTTGAGACTTTGGTGGTACTTGTTTTAGGCAGCTGAAAAAACTATTCTTACAATTATTATCAGTGATGACGATTCAGTTGCCAGAAGGGGCCGTTACCATGAGGGAAAACTGCCCATCTTTCTTGCTGGGCAAACAAAGGAAGATTTAGGGTAGAAAGGAGGATGGAAGAGAAGTTTTAGCTGGTTTGGGAAAGACACTCACGATTGTTTCAAAGAGGGGAGGAAGCGTATAGGACTTTTGTGAAGCATAGGTGTAGAGTGGAGACAAAAGAGACTGTTAGAATTGTAAAACAACTCCATTAAAATTATTAGTCAAAGTGGGAAATTAATGTTCACTTGGCTTCATTTTATATTAACTTGTCTTGAATTTTGTGTAAAACCAAAAATAATATGCTTTCCTAATGCTTTTTTTCTGATTTGGTTTCCTTAAAATTGTTTTAATCTAATTTCTGATTGAACCATTCATATTTTTCTGGTTTCAAAAATAAAATTTTATTTGTGAAAAATAGGGAAAAAAACATCTTCATACTAAAGCACAGCAGAATAAAAACTTAACCTGTTTTCTAATGTTTTTGTTAGTTGATCTCTCACTAAAAATTAAAACTCGTTTCTAAAATTTATATTTGTATTTTTGATTTTTTTTGAAACTAATTGCAAGACGTATGGGATAGGTGCATGCATGATTGTTTGCAAGTGGTAGCTCTTCAATACATGTGCCCTTCTTCCTGTCTCAAGCTTTATAATTGACTCTCTTTTAAGTTGTTTTATTCAATGGACAATCAAAAGGAAATGACCTGTTCAAGTTATTCTCATGGAGAACTTGGGGATTTTGGTGCATAAAAAATACATTATTCTTATAGAATTCAAGCTAGTCAACAAAGTTGTAATAATTAAAACCTTCGACATAGTTGGATACAAGGATGATGAGAAATGCATAATAATGCATTATCTTAGAATAATACATTGTATTCTCGTTCGTTGTAATTCTCCCAAGTACCTTTTGTCGATTGTCAGCCTTCGAGTTTTCCCTATAAGCTCTTTCTTTTTCTGATATGCATTAAGCTCATGCTTGACGTCTAACATTTGATGAAGGCAACCTTGAACATCAAAAGGAAGATTATTGAAGTCCGACGACCAATGATGGCATGGCCAATGGCATTGCTGAAGGAAAATCCAAGATTATTGATGGTGTTGTTGAGGCATTGTCAAAGAGAAACTGAAGGTCGATGATGACATCATCGATGGGTTGGTGAAGAGAAA
The DNA here is from genome assembly GCA_007115665.2 of Sequoiadendron giganteum. Lineage (NCBI taxonomy): Eukaryota > Viridiplantae > Streptophyta > Pinopsida > Cupressales > Cupressaceae > Sequoiadendron > Sequoiadendron giganteum. The sequence goes on from CM021102.1 coordinate 662,819,788, forward strand.
GAGGATTGTCAAAGGCCGACCATGGCATTGTTGAAAGGAAAAGAGGATTGCCGCAAGATCGACATGGCATTGAACCAATGGTATTGACGATGGATTGTTGAAGGGAAAGAGCATCACTAAAGGTTGAAGGCCAACGATGGTTGTGAAAGGAAAATACGATTGTTGAAGGCTAATGATAACATCACCGATGGCATTGTCAAGGAATTCCCAAAGAGGAGGAGGATTGTTGAAGACCCATGATAGCATCGCCTATGGTGTTGCTAAAATGAAAAGAGGATTGCCCAATGTCGATGATGACATCATGGTGTTGTCGATGGGTTGCCAAAGGGGAAGAGGATTACCAAAGGCTGCAATGGCATCACCAATGGCTTTGCTGATGGGTTGTTGAAGGGAAAGAGGATTGTCAAAGGTTGACGATGACATCACCCATGACATTGCCAATTTATTGTTGAAGGAAAGGAAGACTGTCGAAGGCTAACATGATGGCATTGTCGATGGCATTGCTGAAGGTTGTCACTATCAAAGGAAAGGACTTGATATTTTTGGAAACGTGTTTTCGATCACATATTTGCACCTAGTTTAGAAAAGGAAGCTGACCTTCTTTAGAGATCTAACCTCAACTGCAAGGTCCCACATCTTTAGGTTAGTTCTATTGTGTCATTGAAATGTTAAGCCTATGTTCAACAAGGTGCAATTTCATATGAAAATAGTAACAAACAAACAACCACTTATTTTTTTACATTGTCAAAGTCTTAAACAGGTAGCTCAAGGAAAAATTTCACAATGAAATTATACCACCATTATGCCTGCTTGTGCCAAAATAGGGGCTCTAAAATAGGCATGTAGGTATATAGACCATAAGGTCTTTAATTGCTTTTATTCGAGTGTCCTATAGGTTGCATGGGTTTTTCCTTTATATTTTAGTTTTACTAAAAAAACACTATCTATATATATTATAAAAAAGCAACTCGCTAAGGAAACTGATAGGGTAGGGTTGGATGGAACAATCACTATTCCATGCTCTGAATCTCCCTTAGGAGATCCTTGTGGTGTCACACTCCACCACCTTAACCTATAGGTCCCGAGGCTTGCTTAGGTACCCCTGGTTCTTCTGGCCAACCCCACTATCATCTCAATTCCAATCTACCAAGTCACCCTTGGTGTAATGCTTCTACTCTTCCTTAGCCCTTAATCTTCCCTAATGACTAATATCCTCCAATAATTAAAGTTTAACTTTGGAGGGGTGTAGAGATGCTTCCAATAGCTTCAGACCATCCTCCTAGGGTTCCTAAAGGTTCACCAAACTCCATTTACCAGTCGCTTCCACCAAACCCTCCTTTAGGGTTAAAAAGGCTACCAGCCTTTGAGCCCCAATTAGGTCTCCATCTCTGAGAAAATTGGTTAGAACTCTCAAGTTCTCCAAAGCCCACCCAATCTTTCCTTGAGGTTCTTGGTGTCTATGTCCACCTCTCAATGATTTCTAGTTTCTTGAACCTCCACTGCCCGTATAGTTCCTCAAACTGGAACTGATCAAGAACTTAGGTCTTTTTGGGTCTTTTCCCTGTCTTCTTGCAGATTGTCAAAGGTTTCCTCTCATCAAATAGGTTGATGGGGCTTCCTCCTTCTTAGTAAGCCTTGGAAAGGCATTCACCTACCCTCTCCACACTATGTATTTCTAGGAGTTAGACACCCCTGCCAATCAAGTGCTTTGCACTTTCTGTCTTTTCTAGCTGGGCACTGTCAAGCTCGCCTAGGAGAAGACTTTTTCCATGCTTCCCTGACTCCTAACCACTCCTAATCCTAATCTATATATAGACATGGAGCCTAATCACAGTTCCCAAGGCCCGTACACAAGGTACAGTGGGATTGCAACTAGAACTCCATCCTTTACAGTCTAACTGTCAGGTCAGCAACTCAAACAAAACACACTAATTACAAAGCAACGTCTGCAAATTGACACACACAAACTAAATACTACCACGTAAAGCTTCAAATACCACTACACTACATGCTACAACAATCTCACAGTGCCATGATCACTCTTGATTACTCACTTTCAAAACAAAATATAGAATTTACACAATCTTCTTACTGTCCTCCATTGTATTCATGAATTTTTAATATTGTAAATGCTTCGAATGTCTTCAAACCAATTTACAGGTCAAGGCACACCAAATATAGGTTTCCCAAAGTAGTTATCCTTCCTTTGATCGGAAATTTTAGTTATCAAGTGGCAAAGGTGCAAAATGTACCATTTTGCCACTTTTGCCAATTTCCTAGAAAACTAAAAACAAATGAGTTTCAACACTCATGAAACCTTTCCACTCCTCAACCTACTGATCACTACTGATCACTACTGATCAATAGTGATCACTACTTATTCCTAAAACTTATTCCTAAGCTTCTAATTCCATTTCAATGGTCAACAAGACCTTCAGGTAAATACATTAAAACAAAATGCATCCTAGACTTCCTAATGCCTAGTGTTTCCTAGGTCCTCTTGCACCAGAGACCTAATGAAAATTCATGTTTATGGTTAGGTCTACTTGGAATGGTTACTCTTGCATGTTACATGGTAGCAATATTAAAAAGTTGAGCTAGGGTTTTTTCCAATCATTATTTTCCATACACCAACCTTCATCTCCTTGACAATTTCTATTTGGCTGGAATTGTTTGGAACCATGGTTTTCATATCTCAGTCATTCAACAATTTGGAGGAAAATTAATCTCGAGTTAATTTTCCTTTTCCATTACATAATCCATAAAAATTTCATATTTCATTTGAGAAGTAGCATACAATAATTGACATTGATAAGGTTTCTTCTTTACCATATGTAAGATCTTTCCTTGTGGTCTATGGTACCAAATTTTACAACTTATTTTTTTCCCTACTTCTTGTTCCTTATTTCAGTACACACCTTGATTTTTGGTAAAACAAAAAATATTAAAATTAAGAAAGAAAATACATTCAATTAACATTTCCCACAAAATAGAATGTTTAGTGGTATGCAAAGTATTGGTCCACCTCAAATCTCCATTTCTTTTAAATTTAAAGAGGATACTCTCTATGGTATTTTATCGTTAGCCCATGCTTGTGTACAATCCTTAGACAATATTTGAATAGAAGTCCATGTCTTTGCTTTTTAACATACTAGAGGAATCCAAATCCTTTACAACTGCTTGTGCCCAAATTTTGGTGGTTACTATCCCAAAAATGTGTCAAGTTGAAGCACAAAACTACATGTAATTATGATACTATTTTAATTATAACAGTAGGGCTTGCAAATTTTGATCATTTTTATTTTTTTCTCTATTTGCAAATTTTTGTTCTTATGGAAAAAATCTAAAGTTTCTAAATTTTCCCATTTTAAACCCAAGCAATTGCATGAAACTTACATTCTGCCAATGCCATGTCGTTTATTTCTAAATTTTATACAAGTGTGCTCACAAACTCCACTTATCATTGATGTGGATAATAGGAGCTATTAAACTCTTCTATAAAAAAATTGTATGTCCAAATCACTAGATTTTGATTAAGGACCAATACAAAAATGTAACAAAATATGAAGGGAGGAAGGAGTCTAGATATTGTGGTAGTATGCCAATTTTTGTCATGGTTATATTATCTAGCATTTTCTTCACACTGTTCTACATTCTTAAATGTTCAATTATATTATTTATCAGGTTTCTATGGTCTAGGCAGGAAGAATTTGATGTGATGAAGCCATATTGATACTTGGTATGATATCTTAGCTTTATTAAGTTAGCTAAAGGATACTTAGGTTATAATATCCCTATGATTATGTCTTTTGGGATGAGTCTAATTAGCTATAGTTTGTTACCTGAATATCTCTTGTTGGTAATATAATATGTGGAGGCCCCTTGTCTAATAAAACAAACTATATATTGTTATTTCTACTAAAATTGTGTGTTGCATGTATTTGGTTGTACTAAACCACTCTTTTCTTATCATGGTTTATTTGTTCTTGTTATTCATAATTCATGTAGTCCCACTTGATGCTTGTCCTATGCACTTTGTTCATACTTTTGAGGGATTTAGTCCATCTATTTACACTATCAATGCATTGATGCTCACTTTGTTCTTCTATCCAATATTTTTAGATCTTGCCTTCATCAAGATGAAAGTAGAAATAACAATGATCATTAATTTTAGTTATGTTTTACACGTGCATTGTTGCAAATACAATTCTCCAATAACATATTTGAAGCTAGTTTTTCCTTGAAGCTCATCCTTGCAAGCAAGGAGAAGAACACTTCTTATGCATTATCATAAATAAGGCCATTCAAAAACAAAACTAAAAATTTAAAGATTATGGTAAGGTATTGCTGCTCAAGGATCAATCTGTAATCAATTATTTGAAATACATAGTGTAGTGTAGGAAATTGTATACCTTTAAAATTTCACACTATGTTTTTATCCCCTTAATTAATTAGACTTAATTAAGCTCCCAATTGACCAAATTATGCATTCCAAAGCCTTATTATTCCTGTTTTTCGAAAGGGAAACCTATATTAAACAATTGGAAACATTAATTAAATCACCTTGAAAACCAAGTGTCCTCGACTTAGGTCCTAGGGCCCAAATTTTAATAATTTTAATTAGAATTATTATTTAAAATTATTTTTTAATAAATAGATAATTATTAATTTCTTGTAGTCAACAATAAAATTATGGACTTTTTTATAGTTTATTGATTAATTTTAATTTTAAATAATTAACAATCGATAAATTATTATTGATTATTATCTAATATTTATTTTAGACTATAGGAATCAAGTAGCCCCCCCGATGTGCCCGGTAAAATTTTTTCACATGACCAGTGACATTGGCACGACACACCCTTCGATACCATGAGGACGGGGGGAGACTAGACCTTTTGACCTCTTGTCTACAAGATAATGTTTTAGCCAATCGAGGTAGGATCCCCACCCCTATTAATTAATAATTTTAATTATAATTATTATTTAAAATTAATTTTTAATAAATAATTAATTATTATTTTCTTGTAATTAATTTTTTTATTTTTAATAGTTATTGATTGTTGATTCTTTAAAAATATTTTGAAAAAAATAATCCTTACTAAATATCAACTAGGGGAGAGGGGCCCAAAGTAGGGCAGGTCAACTTTGGAGGTCCATGTGGACCAAAAAAAATTAAAAATTTGCCCACCATGTCACCCTGCCACTTGTGCATTTGACCTTATATTTTAAAAAATAAAATCGAATAGCCTACTACATATCAAGCACCATTTACTTTGACTTGTCCAAAATAGGCCAATTTTTCCCTCCACCCGAATGTGGAGCCCATCCACCTCCTTAATCGGTGAACACATCTACATACTTTGGATCGGATAGACGCATGGCTCCAACAAACTCGCCATGCTAAACAAACAGTTTAGAGCATTAAACTGTCGCCACCTCCTTCATTACATCCACTGACCAACTTGCCTTACTTGTTCCTTCGCATTTACTTGGACTGTTGGGCACGTAAATCAGAGATCAAGATTCATTCAATTCTCCACATTCTCTCATATCCCACTCACTCTCATTCCTTTTGTTTGCAAACATTCTCAAGTGTTCATTTGGTTTCCCACCGATACTGGTTTGGCTCGCCACACTTCATTATTCAGATCTTCACACTTCTTCGTTCGATTTTGCACTCTCAAGAGTTCCCTTTCTCTTTCAGGTGAGGTGTCTAACCTCACTTAGCCTGTACTAGTGTCTATGAATATGATGGTATTCTACCATGCACTTAGTTTTTTAAAATAATTTCTTTGCAATTTTTTCTTTTCTTTCAATGATATTCATAAAATGAAATGTGGGGAGGGTTGCACTAGTTTTCTTTTCCTCTATACTCATCTATGCACTCATAATATTTTGTTCTTCATTGCACAACATTTACTCTGCATTATGCATTTGATATTTTATTCCTTATACGAAATATGGAATGGGTTTGATTGGTTTAAATGGTTTTTCATTACTATTAGACTTCTTTGACGAAATATGGAAAGGGCTTGACTAGTTTTGTATTCCCGTGTTTGTTATTCCACAAACTTTAACTCTACATTTTCTTTTTTTACATTTCTTTGTTATTCCAAAATACAAAAATTGTTACACTAATATTATTATTAATAGGGTTATAATGTTTATCATTTTGAGGTTTTAGATGCCATTCACTTGCATTCGTGTGTTCCTCATTGCACAAAATTAACTCTCCAATTTGCTTAAAATAATCTCATGTCATTCCGAAATATGAAAATGGTAGCCCTGGTTGTCATTTTGAACATATTTTGCCATTCTTTTTTTAATTTCATTGTTACTACTGGTCAAACATGGAATGTGTTTGACTGGTTCACAATTACAAGGTTTTCTGCCACGCACTTGTATTCATGTGTTCGACAATGCACAAACTTTAACTTCCCAAATTTCATTTTCATTTTGAATATTTTTTGCCATGCAAAGACATATATATTTGTTCTTATATATGTTATTCTATATATATATAGTATATATATGTGTGTAATTATATATATATATGTATATGTAATTATTTATATATATATACACACAAATACATATAAATATATAAATATGTATAATGAATTTGTGTATATATATTATATATATAATTGTTTATGTATGTATATGTCATTGTTACTACAAAATATGAATATGATATCACTGGTTTTTATTTTGAAGATATATTCTGCCATGCAATTATATATATATATATATGTGTGTGTGTGTTCTTATATATGTAATTCTATATATATAATTACATATATATATGTAAATATATATATTTGTTCTTATATATGTAATTCTATATATATAATTACATATATATATGTAATTTTTTATGTATACATATGTGTTTGTTACTACGAAATATGAATATGGTATCACTGGTTTCATTTCTAAAATATTTTGCCATGCAATTGCATTATTTTGTTCTTCCATGCACAATAGTTTTGTCTGCGAAATGATTTTTTAATTTCATTATTACTACCAAACATGGAAATGAAAACAACTAAGCCCATTATCATATTTGGGTATAACAAAAAAATAATAAAGGAAAATTGTAGAGTTAAAGTTTGTGCATAACAAAAAAATATCAAAGGCAGTGACAAATTACATATATATATATATGTGTGTGTGTGGATATATATATATATATGTATGTATGTATGCATATATGTATATATGTATACATATATGTATATGTCCCACTTTCCGATCAACCCACTTTCCCAACAACACAACACTCATCGAAAATGAATCTTTACATGTGTCCCACTACTTAGACTACATCACACAACTATAGTTGCCTTCTCCTCTTTTGGCACATGCAACCACCAAAAAACAATGTGTTAAGGTCATCATAATTGCCCAAGAAGAAAACAAGGATTGCATGCCATTAATACATACAATCTCTACAATTGAAGGCATCAAAACACGTTTTCAAATTTGAAAAGGGAGGACACAAATTAAAGGTTCCATACCAAACCAACAGTGAACATATAAAGAGATTTAAAAGTTTAAAAATCCATTTCTCAATATTTTCCAATTTTCATTTACCATGTCTCACTTCCATATTCATATCTACATGGAACTGCAAGCATTCAACTCCCCAAACAAAAAAGTGAAGTTCTTCTTTTAGATGGAGAGTATAACGAATGGAAGGAATGTTGCATAACAAAGGGATATCCACCACCTAATTTTAATGCAGGGTGGACACAAGAGCATAAGCAACAGTAGCGTTACACTCTCCATCACAAAAGAACAACTTCACTTTTTAATTAATTCTTTATGCCTTTGAATGCCAATCTGTTGTATGCTATGCAAAGTGGGATAGGGGTGGGTTTGATTGGATTTGGTGGTGGGAAAGTCTTGGCTCTTAGTTGTTCTATGTCACATTGTATCTATGAAAATATTGGCGGTTATGTAATGCAACTGGTGATATTTAAGGGGAGTGTGGGTTATACAAATTTTATATTTTGGCTGCATGTTTTAATGTTAGGTGTCCTATAGGTTGCATGGGTTTTTCCTTTATATCTTAGTTTTACTAAAAAAACACTATCTATATATATTATAAAAAAGCAGCTCGCTAAGGAGACCTAATGAAAATTCATGTTTATGGTTAGGTCTACTTGGAATGGTTACTCTTGCATGTTACATGGTAGTGTAACAAAGGATAATTCTTTTTGGATCTTAAATGTGAATCTTGAAAAATCCTATGTGGTAATGAAGTGCAAAGGAATAGATGAACAATCTTGACAGATTGTCTTCATCCTCCATGACTAACCTCCATTACACCTTCTTAATTTACTGAAATATGCATTTTGCCCTTAGATTGTGATGAGCAAAACAATGAAATGACAAGACCAAAGCAAATACTAAAGGATTTAATCTAAAATCTCATGAAATGTAACTAATACAATTAGTAATGCATCTAAAGACCTACAATATGCTAAATGAAATGGAAATCTAAAATATGCTATGATATGATGAGAGTAACAATGCTAAGATTTTCTAAGTGCAAGAGATGTGAGAATTGACAAGATAGCTGGGGGGAAACAATGAGACCAAAATTGCTCTCTTATAGAAAAGTGCAATTTTCTGTGAACAGTCCAGATTGAGAGTTACAGAATCAACGGTGTGACTCTTCACATGGCCGACCTTTGGAATTCCAAAAGGGAGTGGGTAATGTGTCAGTAAATAATTTAAATTATTTACTAAAAGAGGGAATTTAGGATTTTAGAAGAAATTAAATAATAAGAGTTATTTAATTTAGGTGGGAATTAAATAATAGAGATATTATTGAATTGTTAGAGGAATGTGACAAATGGGATCTTTTAAATTAAATATAAGAATTTAATTTAAAGTTTAGGAGAGTGGACCTAATTAAATAAATAAAATTTATTTAACTTAGGAGAGAGAAGGCTAATGAATAATTAGATAATTAAATATAATTATTTAATTATAGTGGAAGGTGGATAAAATAAATAAGAATTTATTTAGATTTAGGAAGAGGGGGACTTAATTAGTGATGCATTAAATAAATAATCAAAATTTATTTATTTAATAATCGTGAAGAATAAATAGGTATGAATTAATCAAATAATTATGAATTATTTAATTAATAGTTGAAAGTGAGTCAGAAACATAATTAAAATGTCCCAACTAAGGTTAGAAGAAGAGCTTGTGGGCGCAGGTCATTTTTATGTGTCTACATTTGCCCCTCTTTGTCATAATGCAGCTTGTCGCATTGTGGCAAAGAAAGTAAGTCAAACATATGCCCCAGTGCAAGATAGGATGAGGAAGAATGATGAGGAGGGTTGCGGTATGCCCCCTAGAGAGGAAAGACGGGTTCCAAGAACATGGGTGTGCTCTCTAAATGGATGAGAAGACTAGAATATGGAGAGACAAAGAAATGTTAGTGAGAAAAGATATGGATGATGGTATGGATGCAATGCCTATATGAAATGCATGTTAGTTCCTAGATCAAATCCTTCAACATAGTACCATAGGACTTTAATATTTATTGCTCTTTTAATCATCATTGGGCAGATTATTGTAATGGCCAACAAACACCATGATATGACATAAACCAAGGTGTGCAAGGTCGTAGCATCACATAAGAGAAGCAGTCACAAACAAGGATGATCATGACTCATACTAAGATCGCAATTGCCCCAGTCCTTTTGTCATAACCAACCGCAAGCAGAAAAAGACAAGAAGGACAAGCCATGAAACGTCGTTGCTTCTCTAAATCCCATTTCCAGGACATCCTCGAGAAACTAGCAACATGATTGCCAAAAAGATAAAATAAAGCCACCATCATGATACGTCGTTGTTTCTCTAAATCATGTTTCCAGTACATCCTCGAGAAACTAGCAACATGATTGCCAAAAGCACAAAAAGATAAAACCACCATCATGGTACGTCATTATTTTTCTAAATCCCATAGTCAGGACATCGCTGAGAAACTAGTAACATGAGTGTCAAAAGATGAGACATCGTTGTTTCTCTAAATCCTTTTGTCGGGATCTCGCTGAAAAACTAGTAACATGATGAAAAGGCCAAAGAAAAAATGCCATGTGTTTTTAATGATCAAGGTTGCCAAATGCCGGGCAATATCAAATTCAGGAAGGACACATCCTGAATGACGCTGATATCCAGGAGATCAATTCTCAGAGTTAGGAGAATCCATCAAAATGCTAGATGATGAGGACAATGCTTAGGAAGGACACATCCAAAAGCATAAAGAAATGACGAGAGTTACCCTTCAGAAGGACACATCTGAAGAAGAACCCAAAAAAATTTCTAGGTTAAATTGCCTTGATAGAATTTGACTACATGCCATTGCTAAATTGACTGCAATTGCTGATGAAATAGATGGTTGATAGATTGCTTGCCCAAAATTGATGGAAGATTTTTCTCAATTTCAAAAAATTTTGACGTGTGTGAAAATGTTGTGCCATGAACCATAATGGACTGACCTAGTGTGGCCTCGGGGGCTCATCGATTGATTTGCCTTGCCTATGTTGTATACGCAGAGACCTTGTAGTTCGACACGACCAATAATGTTGTCCAAAGGACAAAAGGACTGAACCAATGATTTATTTTGACAAACCTAAAGACTAACCTAAATGTCTCGGGGATTCAAAGATGAATCTTGCCTACGTAGCAAATGCGCAGAGACAACGTAGTTCGGACAAGGACAAAAGACTGACTAAAATGATCGATTGAATTGATTAGACTGACTCTATTTTTGGGATTTTAACACTGATTTGGATGTTTTTGGATTTTGACAAGACTTTTTGCAGATTTTTAGGATTTTTTCAGGACTTTTTCAGATTTTTAGGATTTTTTGAGGACGTTTAAAGATTTTTAGGATTTTTTCAGGACTTACAAAAATTGTGACAAATGCATGTGAATGATGCTGACGCACATGAATCCAAGGACAACCATGATTTTGCTACTAGTCAAGCTGAATACCGATTGGCAGGTGACGATGACAACGACAACATTGTTTGACATGGGAAGGACACATCTCAAAACAACATGAGGATGCCAATGATATGACAAGAGGATAAAAGTCTACAGCAGGGCTAGGGACAAAGCCAAGGAATGTTTTGGATGATGTGCCAGGTTTTCCATATTGTTGAATTTGGAATGACTTAAGTAGGACTAGATGGGATGACGAGGGATCTTTAGACCATTGACAAGGGAAACCAAGATGGGAGATAGGTATAACAGGACAATGGATGGCTTTTGTAAAAGATAGGAGACATGGATGGCTTGTACTAGGAGAATTATCATATGGTCTCCAAGGATGATGTTGCATAGTGAAAAGGAGGCTATGAAGGTAATGACATGATATTCAATGACTAAGGTATGACCAGAAGATAGACATGTCGAAATTTTTTCCCAAAGCATGATTTGTGTTTTTGCCCTAGTCTTTGTCAAGATCAAAATAGGTTGGACAATGGACAAAATGACAGGGCTTGGATGGATAGATGGAAAGGTCATAAGAAATTTCATGTGAAGGGCATGGGAGATGAGATGACTTGCCCCCAAGTGCAATGGTCCACATAGATGATTTATTTACACATGATGCCTGTTTGCCAAGTTTTCATCATGGTACTTATCTAAAGAGCCTATTTGTCAGGGTTTCACCATTGGATGAAATTTTTCTCTTTACTATTTTTGGGATTTTTTATTTTGTTTTTATTTTTTTGGTGTCACCATGATGCCTATTTGCCAGGTTTTCATCAAGGGACAATTTTTTTGATTTTTGATTTTTTTGTATTTTCTGAGAGATTTTAAGCTGATGTTGAACCACCTGGTGGTGGTGATGTTGATGCTTTTGCCATAATGTGCCATCGATATCCTGCTTGAAAAAGTTGTTTTGCCAAGATACGTGCACTTGAATGCAACTTTTGAGATCTCTGATCTACTTTGCTGATACTGGAGTTAACCTCATCTTTGTGCGCACATTGTGATAGAGTGCCTTCTGAATCCTTATGATGAGGGGTTGCTGCCAATACATGGTCAATGTGAGAATTGGATATCATGCGTGGAGGTGTGGATGGAGTGTGTTTAGGAGTAAAACATGGATTGGTCGATAGTTTGGAACCTTTGACTCTCCAAACTTGGGAAGATGAGCAATAATTAGTGTATATGGAAGTGTGCATGCAATCTGGACCAATTGCTTGATACACTTTGTACATTGCTTGAGAAGCCTATTTTTTCCTTTGTGGACATCGTTGATGGATACTTTTCCCTTTTTAATTTTGCCCCATAGTTTCTTTGACTAATGGAGTTTGATAGGGATAATTTTTCTTTGTATTCTTTGGTATCCATATGTATTTGATTTGTCCTATATGCTCTTTAGCTTCTTTTTCCTTGATAACATTCTTCATGCTTTGATTCAAGTCTTTCTTTTGATGTTGGTCCCAATTTGTGGATGGGGTGACGGGTGGATGAAGATTCATGACGTGGTGGATTGTAGTATTGACATCGGTTTCATCATAAGGATTCTTCGTGCTCCCTATGTTGATGTTTGCTTGAGATGAAGTTGCCCCCAGTTTTGTGGAAGTATCACTGACATGTTCATATCCCTTGATTGCCGAGTAACCAAGGCCTTGATTCTTAGGATTTTCAATAATTTGTACTAGTTCCAGGATACCCTATTCATGTAGGCCTAATGTTTTGCCTTGATAATTCATTTGTTGAAATTTTTTATTTGCAAAAGGATATGATTTCCCTTGGAAACAAGGTGCTGCTCCTTCTCTGCTCTATGGTGGATCTTCAAAGGTGATAGCTCCTTTATTGATAAGATGGTTTTCCCTTACAAAGGTGAGTGATCCAAATTTATAAGTGATAGGATCCTTTATCTGTGGGATAAATGCCTAATTGATATCCTTAGCTTGATCTTGTGAAATATTAGATTGTACTACTTCTTCAAGAAGTGTTGATGATTCATTTTTCGCATAAAATTCTTCCTCATGATGGATTCTTGATATGCTTTCACATGATGTTTCTGATTCACCACTTCTGTAGAATTCTTCATGACCCATTTCTGACATGTCTCTAGATTTCTCTATTTCTTGATCATGTCTACAAATGTTAAGAGTAGGGGACTCTTGTTCCTCAGTAAGAGTATGAGACTCTTGTTTTGAATGAAGATCATCTATGTGTCCATCCAAAGAAAGCAATTGATGGGTAGATGGACGAGTATGTGCTATACGGACTTGGTCATCTTGTATGGATAGGAGAGTGTCCATTATATCATTGTAGTAGCTTGGAGATACAAATTCTTGATATCGAATGATTTCAGAATTGCTTTTGACATGCTTTGGATCAAGTTCTTGACATGGGTCAATTTCAAAGAATGGATTGCTTTCTTGGATATCTTCATTAGGCATAGGAAGTTTCTCAAATGTCATGAGGTCAAAGGATGTCCATATATTTTGGAAAGGATCATTGCTAGACATTGGTGAAAGATATTGATCATGCTTTGGAATAAATTCTTGAGATATGTCCTCTAACTCATTAGCTGATGTAGAGACATTGTCAACATGATCATTGGTGGAAGGATTTTGGATTATGTCAATAGGATCAAATATTGTCAACACTCATTGAAATAGATCTTTGTAAGAGGGGTCTTGATCATAACTAAAAAATGGCTCTTGATGAATGTTGATTTGATCACTAGATGGGGTAGACATATCTTCACAGTGCTCATTGATGGATTGATTTTGATCATTGTCTTCAATAGTTATGGTGGGTATGACTATTGGAAGTTTGTTGTGACTCAGTGCCATGGATGGTGTATTTGGTATTCCATGATTTTCTAGGAGGACTTCTTGGATAGATTTAAAGATAGGGTCATGGGATAGACTACTTTGATCTTGAGATGACGGTGATGTCATGATGTCATGCTTTGGATTTTTCATTTGACATGTATCCTCAAGTCTATGAAATGGGATGGGACTTTGGAGACCATGAATAGATGTGTTTTCATGAAAACATGGAGTGTCTTGGAATGGATTAGTGTGTAATGGACTATGATATGATGTGGAGGTTTGGAGAGGATTAGTGGATGGACTAGGATGAGACATGACTGCCTGAGAAGGATATGATGTGGATGGAGGACTAGGATATGATGAAGGACGAGGATATGACATGAATGGAAGACTCTAATATGACGTGGATGGAGGACTAGTATATGATGAAGGACTAAGATATGATGTGGAGGGTTGGCTTCCCTTGTCAAAGTTAGGGTGGGTATGACCAATGGAAATTTGGTGTGACCCAGTGCCATGGATGGTGTTAGGGGATCCTTGATAGTAGATGGATAGAGGAGTAGGACTTATGGATTGTTGGTAAGATGGATATATGGATGGTTGAATATGGGTTGTGGATTTGGATTTGCATTGGAGGTATAGTGTTTTGAAGTCCCTAGCTAGTTGGGCTTGACCATTACTAAGAAATTAGCACTCAATTTGACTAGCAAGCATGTCATGGTGGCTTGAAGACATGATGGTGGATGGCAATGAGACTAATGCTTTATGCAAGGTGACAATGCAACTAGTCCAATGCAAATGAAAACCTATGATGATTCTAAGAATGATGTGCAATGAGGGAAGTTGAGCAACTCAGTATCTGGTTTGATAGAAACAAAAATGATGGACGTGATGGAATTCTGGAAAAGAAAAATTTTGACAGTGAGCAGAATGTGTTTGAAAATCTGGAAAATGCGGCTTGATAGAGCAAATGTGGCTCAATAGAGCAAATGCGGCTCAAAATAGCAAATGCATTGCAGGAATTTATTGTGGCAATTTTTTCATAGACAGGCAAATGCAGTTCAACAGGGCGCATGCAGTACTAGAGCAAATGCGGCTCAACAGAGCAAATGTGGCGCAGCAGAGTAGATGCGGCTCTATATAGCAAATGCGGCTTTGTATTTTGCAAATGTGGTTTGTAAAACCAAATGCGGTATAGAAAACTAGTTGCGTCGCATGAATTAAATGTTGGAAAAAATAGAAAGTTGTTTGGCCGATTTGTCGATTATTTATCTAGATTTGTTTGATGTTTTAGCTTGTTTGAAGATTGTTTGAAAATAGATAACAAGCACATAGAATCTAAATTACTTCAAACAGACTCACTTTTAGAAGTCAAAAGGTCATCGTCGCAATCATAGCCTACATCTTGAAATTGCGTCGACTCACATAGCTGTGTCACCCCCTAGAGGGGGCCTGTGTTTTTGTCTTTTCCAGGTGAATACTCAAAGTGACGGAAGTAGATACCGAATCCCTTGAGCAAACAATCTGTGGTGATTATATGGTGAGTGTCTTGGGGGCAGTTTTTTCCCTCCCCTTGCACTATGATTGAAACAATGTTTGGTTACTGACACAGCTGGCTACTACACTAGGTTCTTAGTAAGTCTTTCCATTCAGCGTGACAATAGATAAACTCCCTCGAGAGACCTCCCAACCTTTAGAAAAAAGGCTTTGGGGATGGTTATCCTGTCTACTGCCATCAAGTTGGATTTTCATCAACAACTTGCTTTTGATTATAGTGGGTTGGAAACCTTGGCTTTAGGTGTTCCCACTTAGGTCATTCCCGTAGGGTGAGCACTTTTTCCCACTACAGCAGGCCTGCTAAATGTTGTAATAAAGCATGAAAGAAAATGAGTAAGTTTGGTTTTTTGATCACCCAGTAAAGGGGAGAGCATATACCTATTACCCAATCAAGCACAGTAGAAAAATGTTTAGTTTTAAACCCAAATGAAAAATTTGTTACTCTAAGTGAAGATGTTGCTTAATGAAAACATGGGGTTCGTTTTAACCAAATAAAAGTAAAATGAAGTGCCTATCCTAGGATTGATAGATTTCCCATTAAATGACTACCCTAGGGTTGGTTCATTTTAAGTCCATCAAAATGAAAAACTGGCTATGGATGCGTCGGATCCAGATTACAATTCGAAAACAAAAAATGAAATTTTACCAGTCAAATGCGACACACTCTGGCAGATGCGGCTCAGGAAGTCAGATGCGGCTTTTGGTCTGTCAGATGCGACTCAGATCTACGGATGTGTCATTTGGGGAAGTAGATGCGGCTCGACAGGTCACTTGCGTTGTAGAAAATATCAGATGCGTCGTTTGAACAACAGACTGCTGGTTTCGTTGAGAGATATGGCGTTTGGCATTTCGAATGCGGCTTGGTTCTTTAGATGCGTCGTTTCATCTCTCATATGCGACTTGACAGGTCACTTGCATCATTTAACCTGGAAGATGCGGTTCGATTTGGTAGATGCATCGTTTCATCTGGTAGATGCGGTGATCCGTATACCTGCAACCTGCAAAAAAAAATATGCCTCGAACTACAAAAAAAACATGACGAAAAATTCTTACTATGTTTAAAAAAACATGTTAATCAAAAGTCGGGTTCACCAATGTACCAAAGGATAATTCTTTTTGGATCTTAAATGTGAATCTTGAAAAACCCTATGTGGTAATGAAGTGCAAAGGAATAGATGAACAATCTTGACAGATTGTCTTCATCCTCCATGACTAACCTCCATTACACCTTCTTAATTTACTGAAATATGCATTTTGCCCTTAGATTGTGATGAGCAAAACAATGAAATGACAAGACCAAAGCAAATATCAAAGGATTTAATCTAAAATCTCATGAAATGCAACTAATACAATTAGTAATGCATCTAAAGACCTACAATATGCTAAATGAAATGGAAATCTAAAATATGCTATGATATGATGAGAGTAACAATGCTAAGATTTTCTAAGTGCAAGAGATGTGAGAATTGACAAGATAGCTGGGGGGAAACAATGAGACCAAAATTGCTCTTTTATAGAAAAGTGCAATTTTCTGTGAACGGTCCAGATTGAGAGTTACAGAATCAATGGTGTGACTCTTCACATGGCCAATCTTTGGAATTCCAAAATGCAGTGGGTCATGTGTTAGTAAATAATTTAAATTATTTACTAAAAGAGGGAATTTAGGATTTTAGAAGAAATTAAATAATAAGAGTTATTTAATTTAGGTGGGAATTAAATAATAGAGATATTATTTAATTGTTAGAGGAATGTGACAAATGGGATCTTTTAAATTAAATATAAGAATTTAATTTAAAGTTTAGGAGAGTGGACCTAATTAAATAAATAAAATTTATTTAACTTAGGAGAGAGAAGGCTAATGAATAATTAGATAATTAAATATAATTATTTAATTATAGTGGAAGGTGGATTAAATAAATAAGAATTTATTTAATTTTAGGAAGAGGGGGACTTAATTAGTGACACATTAAATAAATAATCAAAATTTATTTATTTAATAATCGTGAAGAATAAATAGGTATGAATTAATCAAATAATTATGAATTATTTAATTAATAGTTGAAAGTGAGTCAAAAACATAATTAAAATGTCCCAACTAAGGTTAGAAGAAGAGCTTGCGGGCGCAGGTCATTTTTATGTGTCTAAAGGTAGCAATATTAAAAAGTTGAGCTAGGGTTTTTTCCAATCATTATTTTCCATACGCCAACCTTCATCTCCTTGACAATTTTCTATTTGGCTGGAATTGTTTGGAACCATGGTTTTCGTATCTCAGTCATTCAACAATTTGGAGGAAAATGAATCTAGAGTTAATTTTCCTTTTCCATTACATAATCCATAAAAATTTCACATTTTATTTGAGAAGTAGCATACAATAATTGACATTGATAAGGTTTCTTCTTTACCATATGTAAGATCTTGTCTTGTGGTCTATGGTACCAAATTTTAGACCTTAAAATCTCATGTAATGCAACTAATACAATTAGTAATGCATCTAAAGACCTACAATATGCTAAATGAAATGGAAATCTAAAATATGCTATGATTTGATGAGAGTAACAATGCTAAGATTTTCTAAGTTTAAGAGATGTGAGAATTGACAAGATAGCTGGGGGGAAACAATGAGACCAAAATTGCTCTTTTATAAAAAAGTGCAATTTTCTATGAACGGACCAGATTGAGTGTTATAGAATGAACGGTGTGACTCTTCACATGGCCGATCTTTGGAATTCCAAAAGGGAGTAGGTCATGTGTTAGTAAATAATTTATATTATTTACTAAAAGAGGGAATTTAGGATTTTAGAAGAAATTAAATAATAAGAGTTATTTAATTTAGGTGGGAATTAAATAATAGAGATATTATTTAATTGTTAGAGGAATGTGACAAATGGGATCTTTTAAATTAAATATAAGAAATTAATTTAAAGTTTAGAAGAGTGGACCTAATTAAATAAATAAAATTTATTTAACTTAGGAGAGAGAAGGCTAATGAATAATTAGGTAATTAAATATAATTATTTAATTATAGTGGAAGGTGGATTAAATAAATAAGAATTTATTTAATTTTAGGAAGAGGGGGACTTAATTAGTGATGCATTAAATAAATAATCAAAATTTATTTATTTAATAATCGTGAAGAATAAATAGGTATGAATTAATCAAATAATTATGACTTATTTAATTAATAGTTGAAAGTGAGTCAAAAACATAATTAAAATGTCCCAACTAAGGTTAGAAGAAGAGCTTGTGGGCGCAGGTAATTTTTATGTGTCTACAGGTAGCAATATTAAAAAGTTGAGCTAGGGTTTTTTCCAATCATTTTTTTCCATATGCCAACCTTCATCTCCTTGACAATTTTCGATTTGGCTGGAATTGTTTGGAACCATGGTTTTCATATCTCGGTCATTCAACAATTTGGAGGAAAATGAATCTAGAGTTAATTTTCCTTTTCCATTACATAATCCATAAAAATTTCACATTTTATTTGAGAAGTAACATACAGAAATTGACATTGATAAGTTTTCTTCTTTACCATATGTAAGATCTTGCCTTGTGGTCTATGGTACCAAATTTTAAAACATAAAATCTCATGAACTGCAACTAATACAATTAGTAATGCATCTAAAGAGCTACAATATCCTAAATGAAATGGAAATCTAAAATATGCTATGATATGATGCGAGTAACAATGCTAAGATTTTCCAAGTGCAAGAGATGTGAGAATTGACAAGATAGCTAGGGGGAAACAATGAGACCATAATTGCTCTTTTATAGAAAAGTGCAATTTTCTGTGAATGGTCCAGATTGAGAGTTACAGAATCAACGGTGTGACTCTTCACATGGCCGATCTTTGGAATTCCAAAAGGGAGTGGGTCATGTGTTAGTAAATAATTTCAATTATTTACTAAAAGAGGGAATTTAGGATTTTAGAAGAAATTAAATAATAAGAGTTATTTAATCTAGGTGGGTATTAAATAATAGAGATGTTATTTAATTGTTAGAGGAATGTGACAAATGGGATCTTTTAAATTAAATATAAGAATTTAATTTGAAGTTTAGGAGAGTGGACCTAATTAAAAAAATAAAATTTATTTATCTTAGGAGAGAGAAGGCTAATGAATAATTAGATAATTAAATATAATTATTTAATTATAGTGGAATGTGGATTAAATAAAGAAGAATTTATTTAATTTTAGGAAGAGGGGGACTTAATTAGTGACACATTAAATAAATAATCAAAATTTATTTATTTAATAATCGTGAAGAATAAATAGGTATGAATTAATCAAATAATTATGAGTTATTTAATTAATAGTTGAAAGTGAGTCAAAAACATAATTAAAATGTCCCAACTAAGGTTAGAAGAAGAGCTTGCGGGCGCAGGTCATTTTTATGTGTCTACAGGTAGCAATATTAAAAAGTTGAGCTAGGGTTTTTTCCAATCATTATTTTCCATACGCCAACCTTCATCTCCTTGACAATTTTCTATTTGGCTGGAATTGTTTGGAACCATGGTTTTCATATCTCAGTCACTCAACAATTTGGAGGAAAATGAATCTAGACTTAATTTTACTTTTCCATTACATAATCCATAAAAATTTCACATTTTATTTGAGAAGTAGCATACACTAATTGACATTGATAAGGTTTCTTCTTTACCATATGTAAGATCTTGCCTTGTGGTCTATGGTACCAAATTTTAGACCTTAAAATCTCACGAAATGCAACTAATACAATTAGTAATGCATCTAAAGGCCTACAATATGCTATGATATGATGAGAGTAACAATGCTAAGATTTTCCAAGTGTAAGAGATGTGAGAATTGAAAAGATAGTTATGGGGAAACAATGAGACCAAAATTGCTCTTTTATAGAAAAGTGCAATTTTCTGTGAACGGTCTAGATTGAGAGTTACAGAATCAACGGTGTGACTCTTCAGATGGCCAATCTTTGGAATTCCAAAAGGGAGTGGGTCATGTGTTAGTAAATAATTTAAATTATTTACTAAAAGGGGGAATTTAGGATTTTAGAAGAAATTAAATAATAAGAGTTATTTAATTTAGGTGGGAATTAAATAATAGAGATATTATTTAATTGTTAGAGGAATGTGACAAATGGGATCTTTTAAATTAAATATAAGAAATTAATTTAAAGTTTAGAAGAGTGGACCTAATAAAATAAATAAAATTTATTTAAGTTAGGAGAGAGAAGGCTAATGAATAATTAGATAATTAAATATAATTATTTAATTATAGTGGAATGTGGATTAAATAAATAAGAATTTATTTAATTTTAGGAAGAGGGAGACTTAATTAGTGACACATTAATTAAATAATCAAAATTTATTTATTTAATAATTGTGAAGAATAAATAGGTATGAATTAATCAAATAATTATGAATTATTTAATTAATAGTTTAAAGTGAGTCAAAAACATAGTTAAAATGTCCCAACCAAGGTTAGGAGAAGAGCTTGCGGGCGCAGGTCATTTTTATGTGTCTACAGGTAGCAATATTAAAAAGTTGAGCTAGGGTTTTTTCCAATCATTATTTTCCATACGCCAACCTTCATCTCCTTGACAATTTTCTATTTGGCTGGAATTGTTTGGAACCATGGTTTTCATATCTCAGTCATTCAACAATTTGGAGGAAAATGAATCTAGAGTTAATTTTCCTTTTCCATTACATAATCCATAAAAATTTCACATTTTATTTGAGAAGTAGCATAGAATAATTGAAATTGATAAGGTTTATTCTTTACCATATGTAAGATCTTGCCTTGTGCTGTATCGTACCAAATTTTACACCTTAAAATCTCATGAAATGCAACTCATACAATTAGTAATGCATCTAAAGACCTACAATATGCTAAATGAAATGGAAATCTAAAATATGCTATGATATGATGAGAGTAACAATGCTAAGATTTTCCAAGTGCAAGAGATGTGAGAATTGACAAGATAGCTAGGGGGAAACAATGAGACCAAAATTGCTCTTTTATAGAAAAGTGCAATTTTCTGTGAACGGTCCAGATTGAGAGTTACAGAATCAACGGTGTGACTCTTCACATGGCCGATCTTTGGAATTCCAAAAGGGAGTAGGTCATGTGTTAGTAAATAATTTAAATTATTTACTAAAAGAGGGAATTTAGGATTTTAGAAGAAATTAAATAATAAGAGTTATTTAATTTAGGTGGGAATTAAATAATAGAGATATTATTTAATTGTTAGAGGAATGTGACAAATGGGATCTTTTAAATTAAATATAAGAATTTAATTTAAATTTTAGGGGAGTGGACCTAATTAAATAAATAAAATTTATTTAACTTAGGAGAGAGAAGGCTAATGAATAATTTGATAATTAAATATAATTATTTAATTATAGTGGAAGGTGGATTAAATAAATAAGAATTTATTTAATTTTAGGAAGAGGGGGACTTAATTAGTGACGCATTAAATAAATAATCAAAATTTATTTATTTAATAATTTTGAAGAATAAATAGGTATGAATTAATCAAATAATTTTGAATTATTTAATTAATAGTTGAAGGTGAGTCAAAAACATAATTAAAATGTCCCAACTAAGGTTAGAAGAAGAGCTTGCGGGCGGAGGTCATTTTTATGTGTCTACAGGTAGCAATATTAAAAATTTGAGCTAGGGTTTTTTCCAATCATTATTTTCCATATGCCAACCTTCATCTCCTTGAAAATTTTCTATTTAGCTGGAATTGTTTGGAACCATGATTTTCATATCTCAGTCATTCAACAATTTGGAGGAAAATGAATCTAGAGTTAATTTTCCTTTTCCATTACATAATCCATAAAAATTTCACATTTTATTTGAGAAGTAGCATACAATAATTGACATTGATAAGGTTTCTTCTTTACCATATGTAAGATCTTGCCTTGTGGTCTATGGTACCAAATTTTACAACTTAAAATCTCATGAAATGCAACTAATACAATTAGTAATGCATCTAAAGACCCACAAAATGCTAAATGAAATGGAAATCTAAAATATGCTATGATATGATATGAGTAAGAATGCTAAGATTTTCTAAGTGCAAGAGATGTGAGAATTGACAAGATAGCTGGGGGGAAACAATGAGACCAAAATTGCTCTTTTATAGAAAAGTACAATTTTCTGTGAACGGTCCAGATTGAGAGTTACAGAATCAATGGTGTGACTCTTCACATGGCTGATCCTTGGAATTCCAAAAGGGAGTGGGTCATGTGTTAGTAAATAATTTAAATTATTTACTAAAAGAGGGAGTTTAGGATTTTAGAAGAAATTAAATAATAAGAGTTATTTAATTTAGGTGGGAATTAAATAATAGAGATATTATTTAATTGTTAGAGGAATGTGACAAATGGGATCTTTTAAATTAAATATAAGAATTTAATTTGAAGTTTAGGAGAGTGGACCTAATTAAATAAATAAAATTTATTTAACTTAGGAGAGAGAAGGCTAATGAATAATTAGATAATTAAATATAATTATTTAATTATAGTGGAAGGTGGATTAACTAAATAAGAATTTATTTAATTTTAGGAAGAGGGGGACTTAATTAGTGACACATTAAATAAATAATCAAAATTTATTTATTTAATAATCGTGAAGAATAAATAGGTATGAATTAATCAAATAATTATGAATTATTTAATTAATAGTTGAAAGTGAGTCAAAAACATAATTAAAATGTCCCAACTAAGGTTAGAAGAAGAGCTTGCGGGCGCAGGTCATTTTTATGTGTCTATAGGTAGCAATATTAAAAAGTTGAGCTAGGGTTTTTTCCAATCATTATTTTCCATACGCCAACCTTCATCTCCTTGACAATTTTCTATTTGGCTTGAATTGTTTGGAACCATGGTTTTCATATCTCAGTCATTCAACAATTTGGAGGAAAATGAATCTAGAGTTAATTTTCCTTTTCCATTACATAATCCATAAAAATTTCACATTTTATTTGAGAAGTAGCATAGAATAATTGACATTGATAAGGTTTCTTCTTTACCATATGTAAGATCTTGCCTTATGGTCTACGGTACCAAATTTTACAACTTGATTTTTTCCCTACTTCTTGTTCCTTATTTCAATACACACCTTGATTTTGGTAAAACAAAAAATATAAAAATTAAGAAAGAAAATACGTTCAATTAACATTTCCCACAAAATAGAATGTTGAGTGGCATGCAAAGTATTGGTCCAGCTCAAATCTCCATTTTTTTTAAATTTAATGAGGATACTCTCTTTGGTACTTTATCGTTAGTCCATGCTCGTGTACAATCCTTAGACAATATTTGAATAGAAGTCCATGTCTTTGCTTTTTAACATACTAGAGGAATCCAAATCCTTTACAACTGCTTGTGCCCAAAGCTTGGTGGTTACTTTCCCAAAAATGTGTCGAGTTGAAGCACAAAACTACGTGTAATTATGATACTATTTTAATTATAACAATAGGGCTTGCAAATTTTGAACATCATTTTTATTTTTTTTCTTTATTTGTAAATGTTTGTTCTTATGGAAAAAATCTAAAGTTTCTAAATTTTCCCATTTTAAACCCAAGCAGTTGCATGAAACTTACATTTTTCCAATGCCATGTCATTTATTTCTAAATTTTATGCAAGTGTGCTCACAAACTCCACTTATCATTGATGTGGATAATAGGAGCTATTAATCTCTTCTATAAAAAAATTGTATGTCCAAATCACTAGATTTTGATTAAGGACCAATACAACAATTTAAGAAAATATGAAGAGAGGAAGGAGTCTAGATATTTTTTTAGTATGCCAATTTTTGTCATGGTTATATTATCTAGAATTTTCTTCACACTATTCTACATTCTTAAATGTTCAATTATATTATTTATTAGGTTTCTATGGTCTAGGTAGGAAGAATTTGATGTTATGAAGCCATATTGATACCTGGTATGATATCTTAGCTTTATTAAGTTAGCTGAAGGATACTTAGGCTATAATATCCCTATGATTATGTCTTTTGGTATGAGTCTAATTAGCTATAGTTTCTTACTTGAATATCTCTTGTTGGTAATATGATATGTGGAGGCCCCTTGTCGAATGAAACAAACTATATATTGTTATTTCTACTAAAATTGTGTGTTGCATGTATTTGGTTGTACTAAACCACTCTTTTCTTATCATGGTTTATTTGTTCTTGTTATTCATAATTCATGTAGTCCCACTTGATGCTTGTCCTATGCACTTTGTTCATCCTTCTGAGGGATTTAGTCCATCTATTTACACTATCAATGCATTGATGCTCACTTTGTTCTTCTATCCAATATTTCTAGATCTTGCCTTCATCAAGATGAAAGTAGAAATAACAATGATCAGTAATTTTAGTTTTGTTTTACATGTGCATTGTTGCAAATACAACTCTCCAATAACACATTTGAAGCTAATTTTTTCTTGAAGCTCATCCTTGCAAGCAAGGAGAAGAACAATTCTTATGCATTATCATAAATAAGGCCATTCAAAAACAAAAATAAAAATTTAAAGATTATGGTAAGGTATTGCTGCTCATGGATCAATCTGTAATCAATTATTTGAAATACATAGTGTAGTGTAGGAAATTGTATACCTTTACAATTGCACACTATGTTTTTATCCCCTTAATTAATTGGACTTAATTAAGCTCCCAATTCACCAAATTATGCATTCCAAAGCCTTATTATTCCCGTTTTTCGAAAGGGAAACCTATATTAAACAATTGGCAACATTAATTAAATCACCTTGAAAATCGAGTGTCCTCGACTTAGGTCCTAGGGCCCAAATTTTAATAATTTTAATTAGAATTATTATTTAAAATTATTTTTTAATAAATAGATAATTATTAATTTCTTTTAGTTAACAATAAAATTATTATTTTTTTATAATTTATTGATTACTTTTAATTTTAATTAATTAAAAATTGATAAATTATTATTGATTATTATCTAATATTTATTGTAGACTACATGAATCAAGTAGCCCCCCCTATGCTCCTGGTAAAAGTTTTTCACAATGTCGGTGACGTTGGCACGACACACTCTTCGATACCATGAGGCGGGGGGAGACTAGACCTCGTGACCTCTTGTCTACAAGATAACATTTTAGTCAATCGAGGTAGGACCCCCACCCCTATTAATTAATAATTTTAATTTTAATTATTATTTAAAATTAATTTTTAATAAATAATTAATTATTATTTTCTTGTAATTAATTTTTTTACTTTTAATAATTATTGATTGTTGATTCTTTAAAAATATTTTGAAAAAAATAATCCTTACTAAATATCAACTAAGGGAGAGGGGCCCAAAGTAGGGCAGGTCAACTTTAGAGGTCCATGTGGCAGTCCATGTGGACCAAAAAAATTAAAAATTTACCCATCATTTCACCCTGCCACGTGTGCATCCGACCTTATATTTTATTTTTTTTAAATCGAACAACCCGCCACATATCAAGCACCATTTACTCCAACTTGTCCAAAACGGGCCAATTTTTCCCTCCGCCCGAATGTGGAGCCCATCCGCCTCCTTAATTGGTGAACACATCTACATACTTTGGATCAGATAGACACATGGCTCTAACAAACTCGCCATGCTAAACAAACAGTTTAGAGCATTAAACTCTTGCCACCTCCTTCATTACATCCACTGACCAACTTGCCTTACTTGTTCCTTCGCATTTACTTGGACTATCAGGCATGTAAATCAAAGATCAAGGTTCAATCAATTCTCCACATTCTTGCATATCCCGCTCACTCTCATTCATTTTGCTTGCAAAAATTCTTGAGTGTTCATTTGGTTTCCCACCGATACTGGTTTGGCTCGCCACACTTCATTATTCAGATCTTCATGCTTCTTCGTTCGACTCTGCACTCTCAAGAGTTCCCTTTCTCTTTTACGTAAGGTGTCTAACCTCACTTAGCCTGTACCAGTGTCTATGAATATGATGGTATTCTACCATGCACTTAGTTTTTTAAAATAATTTCTTTGCAATTCTTTTTCTTTCAACTATATTCATAAAATGAAATGTGGGGATGGTTTCACTAGTTTTCTTTTCCTCTATACTCATCTATGCACTCATAATATTTTGTTCTTCATTGCACACCATTTACTCTGCATTGTGCTTTTGATATTTTCTTCCTTATACGAAATATGGAATGGGTTTGACTGGTTTAAATGGATTTTCATTACTATTAGACTTCTTCGATGAAATATGGAAAGGGCTTGACTGGTTTTGTATTCATGTGTTCGTTATTCCACAAAATTTAACTCTACAATTTCTTTTTTTACATTTCTCTGTTATTCCAAAATACGGAAATGGTTACACTAATATTATTATTCATAGGGTTATAATGTTTATCATTTTGAGGGTTTAGATGCCATTCACTTGCATTTGTGTGTTCCTAATTGCACAAAATTTAACTCTCCAATTTGCTTAAAATAATCTCATGTCATTCCGAAATTTGAAAATGTTAGCACTGGTTGTCATTTTGAACATATTTTGCCATTCTTTTTTTAATTTCATTGTTACTACTAGTCAAACATGGAACGTGTTTGACTGGTTCACAATTACAAGGTTTTCTGCCATGCACTTGTATTCATGTGTTCGATAATGCACAAACTTTAACTTCCCAAATTGCCTTTTCATTTTGAATATTTTCTGCTATGCAAAGATATATATATCTGTTCTTATATATGTTATTCTATATATATGTAGTATATATATATTTGTGTGTAATTATATATATATGTATATGTAATTATTTATATATATATACACACAAATACATATAAATATATAAATATGTATAATAAATTTGTGTATATATATTATATATATAATTGTTTATGTATGTATATGTCATTGTTACTACGAAATATGAATATGATATCACAGGTTTTCATTTCGAAGATATATTCTACCATGCAATTATATATATATATATATACGTTCTTATATATGTAATTCTATATATATAAGTACATATATATATGTAAATATATATATTTGTTCTTATATATGTAATTCTATATATAGAATTACATGTATATGTAGTTGTTTATGTATATATATGTGTTTGTTACTACGAAATATGAATATGATATCACTGGTTTCATTTCTAAGATATTTTTCCATGCAATTGTATTATTTTGTTCTTCCATGCACAATAGTTTTCTCTACAAAATGATTTTTTTATTTCATTGTTACTACGAAACATGGAAATGAAAACAACTAAACCCATTATCATATTTGGGTATAACAAAAAAATATTAAAGGAAAATTGCAGAGTTAAAGTTTGTACATAACAACAAAATATTCAAGGCAGTGACAAATAACATATATATATATATATATATATATATATATATATATATATATATATATATATATATATATATATATATATATATGTATGTATGCATATATGTATATGTCCCACTTTTCGATCAACACACTTTCCCAGCAAGACAACACTCATGGAAAATCAATCTTCACATGTGTCCCACTACTCAGATTACATCACACAACTATAGTTGCCTTCTCTTTTGCCACATCCAACCACCAAAAATCAATGTGTTAAGGTCATCATAATCACCCGAGAAGAAAACAAGGATTGCATGCCATAAATACATACAATCTCTACAATTGAAGGCATCAAAACACGTTTTCAAATTTGAAAAAGGAGGACACAAATTAAAGGTTCCATACCAAACCAACATTGAACATATAAAGAGATTTAAAAATTTAAAAATGCATTTCTTAATATTTTCCAATTTTCATTTATCATGTCTCAGTTCCATATTCTTTTCTACATGGAACTGCAGGCATTCAACTCCCCAAACAAAAAAGTGAAGTTGTTCTTTTAGATGGAGAGTATAACGAATGGAAGAAATGATGCATAACCAAGGGATATGCACCACCTAATTTTAATGTGGGGTGGACACAAGAGCATAAGTAATAGTAGCGTTACACTCTCCATCACAAAAGAACAACTTCACTTTTTTATTAATTCTTTATGCCTTTGAATGCCAATCTATTGTATGCTATGCAAATTGGGATAGGGGTGGGTTCGATTGGATTTGGTGGTGGGAAAGTCTTGGATCTTAGTTGTTCTATGTCACATTGTATCTATGAAAATATTGGTGGTTATGTAATGCAACTGGTGATATTTAAGGGGAGTGTGGGTTATACAAATTTTATATTTTGGCTGCATGTTTTAATGCTACAGGCCATTAACAAGCAATATATGTATACATATATATACGCATATATGTATGCAATATATATATATATGCATATATATATGTATGCAATATATATATATAGATAGATATGCATATATATATGTATGCATATATGTATATATATGTATGCATGTTTTAATGGTATGAGCCATTAACAATCAATATGGATTGTATGTTTGTGGTATCAGATGTGCTTTTAATATTCTATGACATGTAAGATTTTAAATATAACTATTTGTGTTTGGGACAAATATAAACTGATTATAATACAATTTTGGTGGTACAGTGATTTGAGTATCCTTGTTGACTTTGTGGGTGAAAACTATTATACAATTGAATATTAAAGGGGTCCTATACACCCTATGTTTGGAGGTCCACATGTTTCTACATGATACTATTTACATTGGGTTTTCCATTTATATTCTTTATGGCAAAGAATTTCAATATGTTGTATGCGAGGTAAATGTTCAATTCTTAATGCGTAGCAACTACTCTTCATTTTCTTCTTTAAGCTCTTGTATAATCATGTGTTTATCAAACAATTATTGCTATTCTTATGTACACTCGTGTTTAACGCACATCCATTTCACATTTTCTATCTCTATATGTATATGAATCACTTAGGGGACTTAGTTTTGTGAAAGCTTCCGATGGCTCCATATGCAACACTTCACAATTCAAATGGAATTGTGGACCAGTGTAACATAGGTTTCCATCAAAGGAGCATTCATAAAATCAAGTCTCCCTAATTAATTACTGAATGCAACAATAGCCACAACTCTATACAATTGATTACATGCATTATTTTTCTTACCAAGAATATATTTGTCTCTATTGCTTACATGTATATAGAATTGCTAGAATTGTTCAAGCAGAATATTGGCGGTGATATATATATATTGAGTTTGATGAAGTAGAATTAGATTTTTCTGATTACTAGCATTTGCAAGAAATCTTGAACCATGGGAATCCAAAAAAAAGCTTCTAGACATGGACACAAAAATGAAAGATGCCATTACAAAAAATGCTAAACCAGAGAAACTGAGGCCATTTTCTACAAGTGGATACATTCTTAATATTGATAGGATTGTGGAAACATATGATACAATCTACACTCAAGGGTAGATACTCTAGAAAACATGTTTGATAGAAGTGAATCATGGATCAAACTAGCAAAGGTCCTTTATGTTGTTAGATTGCTCTCTGGGAAGCTAAGAGACTGGTGGAATAATCTACCAGATGTGGGCCAATGAAATCCCCTTGATGAAGAACATGATTATGCAAAACAAAAGGATATGGGGAAAAATGGCATATTCACTACTGGCTTTGAAGAATTCAAAGTTCTACTCATTGATATTTTTATTGGAGATATTGCAAATCAAGCAACTGAAGCCAAGATCCTTCACACAATGAAACTTAAGAATTTGGCTAAATTTCATGCATACAATTTAGTATTTGAGAAATATATGATAACTACTAATAAGTTCCATGATCTAACTACCAAGCAGTATTACCTTAATTCTCTACCTTATGGTCTAGGCAGATGGGTAGAAGATTAAATAATCAAGAAGGAGCACTCAATAGTAGAAAAATGTACATTTATTGAACTAAATAAATTTATTGGCTATAAATTCGAAAAACAATGTCTATTGGGGGCACTCCAAGCCAATAAAGGTGAATATAATTATACTTGTAATCTCAAAGAATTTTTTGATCTACCTCCAATCAACTAGTTGTGGCAAGAAATGCAAGTGCAATAAATGTTATAAAAACAAATATGAAGGAGAATATTCTTTCAAAAGAAGTAAACATCATAAGCATGTGAGAAAAATAAATATAAGGTGGTTCCTTATACAAGAAGAATTTTTTCAAGACAACCCCCACCATACTTACTCAGGAAAAGAAATAAGCAAGCTCCAAAAGGAATTAATTTTTTTTTTTTAAAGCTTGACCTTCTCCTTGAAGATGTTGCAGATCTTAAATGCAGGTCATCAAAACATAGCAAAGGGAAATAAGAATTTTTTCTGCCTCAATATGAGAAGTAAAAGTGATTTTGTTCAAATTAGATCACCAAAGCACTGCACAGACATAGTTTGAACAAGAAGAAACATCTAAAGAGGCATTCGACAACAACAAAAGCCTCATACAAAAAACCAGAGATAAATCTTGCTCTCTATTATTGGCTAATAATGGGAACTATATCATAATTAATTTCTATTTTCTAGGTTTTAAGAAGATTCTTATGGATGCCTTTGTTGATACAGGATCTTCTAGTTCATTGGCCAAAACAAATGCCATACCACCAGAATTGTGGAAACCAAGGCCTAACCTACCACACAACTACATCATTAATGGGGAACGAATACACATGGGTAGGTATACACAAGATGTACATATTGAAATAATGGGAAAAATGTTTGTTACTAACTTCATTGAATTTAAATGATCTTGAAGATGATGTCTTGTTAGGATATCTATTTCTCACTAAATATGAGCGTCTTCAATTCTGGAAACATAAAATTTCTTTAAGACATGAAGATGGCCAAGTAGAAATCCTTGCACTCAAAATTGTCAATCATAAGTTTGAACATAGTGGGAAGAATGAAAATAAATAATCGGTTAAAGAACTAACAAAATCATCGAAAAGTATGTTTGATGAAATCGAGAATAGATTCAAATCAGACTATTGCAACATGAATCCTCTACAGTTCTGGTCACAAGACCATGAAGAATGTGAAATACAGTTAAGGCCAAAATGCTAGTCTATAATTCCCTATGAGCTTGTATAATTGATGAGCCCAAAAGAGGTAAAAGAGATGGATGAACACTTAAATGAACTCCTCGAAGTACATTTCATTCGTCTGAGCAAAAGCCCATTCTCTTGTCTGGCTTTCTTGGTAAACAAATGAACAAAGAAAGAAAGAGGTAAAAATAGATTTTTATTTAATTACAAACCTCTTAATGATATCATTATTCCATTTAATTATCCAATTCCATTCATTGTTGATTTGATAAGAAGGGCTGCTAATAAAAAGGTTTATTCAAAGTTTGATTGCAAATCAAGATTTTAGCAGATAAAGGTGAAAGAATCAAACAAGTATAAGAATGCATTCTTAGTTCCACAAGGGTTTTATGAATGGAATGTTATGCCTTTTGGGTCTATGCATGACACCAACATATTTCCAGAGAAGAATGGACCAAGCGCTCAGACACCTAAAAGATTTTTTGTGTAGTATATATTAATGATATCATTGTATTTTCTGATTCTGAAACTGATCATTTGTAGAATATTGAAGAATTGTATGCAACTATAAAAAAACACATGATATTCTTATCAACCAATAAAATTGTAATTTTCCAAGCTCAGATTGACTTCCTAGGATTGTACTTGAACAAAGGATAAATTCAATTGCAACCTCACATTCTTCAGCATATTCAGGAATTTCCTGATATATTACAAGATAAGAAACAAATCCAAAGATTCTTTGGTTGTTTGAATTATGTCTCACCATTTTATAAAGGTCTTGCGGAAGATAGAAAGGAAATCCAAGCACACCTCAAGGAAAATAAAGAAGGATGGTCTCTCAAGGCTATAGAGGTAGTCCAAAGAATCAAATCAAAATGTCACAATTTACGCTCATTACAGATTCCCGTTGTGGAGTTAGCATTAATTTATACTGATGCTTCTAACACCACTTGGTCAACTATACTCATATAGGAAGAAGGAGATGAGAAAAGGAGCATTTGCAGCTACATGTATGGCACTTTCATGGATACAAAATGTAGATATCATATCTTTGAAAAGGAAATACTAGAAATTAAGAAGGGTATTGAGAAATTCAAGATATTTCTTAAGCTAATAAAATTTATTGTAAGAACAGATAGCCAGGCAATGAGGACTTTGCTAAAAAAGAAGCCAAATAAGGACATTTCCGAAGGAAGAATTGCTAGATGGTATTTAAAATTCTTTAGTTATGATTTTGAAATAGAATGGATCAAAGGAGAAGGGTATGTGCAGGATCATGATGGGCCAAAAAGTGGCGATATGTAAGTGATATGATGGCCCTTGTGGTTGACGACTTTTTTTTACCCAAAATTGATGAAACAAAAAGGGTTTTTAGAGGAGATTCTCATCTTTCCACCAATATAAATTATGCTTTACTTTGAATTTTTAATAAATAATAATTATTTATTTTCTATTTGAATTAGACTAAAGTCCTGATTGATAGGATGATTGAAAAACATCTATAGCTTTCAAACGGTATCAATTTTTTTGAATCTAAAACATGTGTCACATTCTATGCTTTGAATACTATAGGATTAAAAAACAAAGAATTGAATTTCATGAATTTTTGACCAAGTTAAGGTGGTTGGACGTACGAGTTTTTATATTTTTAAAAAGTTGTAATAAAAAAATTATAATTAAATATTTACTTGGAAAAAATTACAAAAAATATGCATCACATCAGGACATGAGTCATCTACTTATATCTAAAATATTATAAAAAAATATTATCATCTTATTGTGGTTAGGGTGGTCAAATAAACACCTACTTCTTATTTTTTCCTTGAAATTTAACTACTACTACATTGAAATTTCAAATTTTCACCAAATAGAGTTTAAAAATAAAAATAAACCTAGTAGTTTATAAACTACATTCAATTTTCTACAAATTCTATTCTTACATATTTTTGAAATAATATAGATAACTTATTCAGATTTTTATGTCAAGTTGCCTAACTCTGATTTTTAGAATTTTCATTGCCACTTAAGGGCCTGTTTTTTCCATGATGATCCTGCACATACCCAAAAAACAATCCACTAGTTGATGCATTAACAAGAGAGCTTGCACGATCAATATATCATGGAATCGTCTTCAAGGAGCCTAATTTTTATAGATTAGACAATAATCCTATGTTCCATAGGAAGGATGGTGATGTAATTTATACTATACCATATTTTCCCAATCATATTGTGGAACTACTTCTTGAATCTTATTTCCTAGATAAGTGGCTTAGAGATTTAAGGAAAACTATTTGTTACCATCATGGGCAAGGGATAATGGACTATTCAGGATGAAGAAAATGAATTGCTTGAACTCCTAGGGTTGGAAGATGCTCCTGTGAAACAATGGTGCAGTAGATATGGAGCTATCCATATTCACATCAAAGGATTCTTTGGAATGAACTAGTCAAAATGCAGTAAAATGAATCTTCTCAAAAATTTGAAGTGTGGTTTCATCAATAGAATAAGTTTTGACCAAGACTCATTTGAAGAATACACAAACTTGGTAGGAGCCCATTTCAACCCATCTACTTAGAAGAATTCTTGAAATTGATTCATCCTCAACTCTGGGAAAGAATGTTGAATAGTATGGAATAATATTTGACACACTATCCAAGAACTGGATATGAATTTGCCCAATTAGAACTCTATGCTTTGAAAGCTAGATGGATGCTAGAGGTACGGATTGAAAATATGGAAATATGTCTCAAACCAGCATCATTATCCAAAAGAATTGAATTGGATCATGAATATTCCCAAGATTATGTGGTGCAATTAAACTATGTTTTCCATGGTCGCTCCCAAGATTGGGATATGTTTTTACTCCACTACCTGAACAATTATTGGATCCTATCCCCTTTTGATGCTAGCGCATGGGCATGTCTGTGTCATGATGTCACCCACATTAAGATGTGACAATAGGATGCAACCCTATCATAAAATCAAGATCCTCGTATCCACTTATGAGTGTTAAGTGGGCCCTTCTCACTCACGGGTGTCCAAAAAGTGATTGTCTTATTCTCCACTATGTTAGTGTTTACAGACACACTACTTAATAATTATCTCCTCCATAGTGTGGTAGGTTACCTAGACATGTGTCACTTTTGTATGGTCAGACTCAAAAATTACATTGTATAATGCCAAGGTTGCATTACCCACACTCCCCTATAAATGAAGGGCAAGAGGGTCCCCTTAGGCATCAAAATTTCTCTAGATTGGAGTCTAGAGTTTCATAGGGCATAGAAGTCCATAGATTCTAGCATATATGACGTATGCACTAATCTTGCACTTTGAGTGATCTAGATGATCAAAAATCTATATGCAATGTAACAAAAGTTTGCTAACAAGATTGAGTTTGTTTATTCCTCAAATTTGGTATCAGAGCCAGTTGTGTTTTAAATGCCCGAAGACAACTTCCACCTTGATATCATTCCTAGATCTAGATCTGATGACTCATGTTCCATATGTTTTAATTCTAAAGAACTTATCATCCCTAAGGTCTGTTTCATTTGTACTTTGTTTATCCTATCAACCAGTTGAATGATTTTACTCAGCTTAAGTAGCTCAAGAAAAAGGGTTATGGTAAGAAATGCAAATGCAATAAATGTTATAGAAATAGATATGAAGGAGAATATGCTTTCAAAAGAAGTAAAAATAGTAAGCATTGGAAAAATAAATATAAGGTGGTTCCTTAAACAAGAAGTCAAGGAGAAGGTCAAGATTTTTAAAAGCAGTTATAATATCATCATCGCTATTGGTCTTTTTCTTAGAAGAATGTTTACAAGAGGATGGTTTAGTATTTTTCTAGGGTGGAATTATGTATCCATGACCAGTTTCTTTAACAATATTCTTCTTA
Organism: Sequoiadendron giganteum; assembly: GCA_007115665.2. Lineage (NCBI taxonomy): Eukaryota > Viridiplantae > Streptophyta > Pinopsida > Cupressales > Cupressaceae > Sequoiadendron > Sequoiadendron giganteum. The sequence continues at coordinate 662,855,069 of CM021102.1, forward strand.
GGTTGTTTTTGTTGCTTCAACTATTTCTTGAGATCTTCGCACAACAACACAATAGGCAATTAGCGCTGAATTTTATGTTAGTTTTTCTTCCAATTTGACATCCAATTTTGCTTCCTATTTTGCCTCTAGGTTTGCTTCCAATTTTTCTTCAAATTTTGCTTCGGGTTTTGCTTTGGATTTTGCTTCTGATTTTTCTTCTGATTTTGGTTCTAGTTTTTCTATCAAGTTTGCTTCTAGTTTTTCTTCCAATTTTTCTTTGGGTTTTGCTTTTGATTTGTCTTCCGGTTTTGCTTCCAAGTTTGTTTCCAGTTTCGCTTCTAGTTTTGCTTCTGATTTTGCTTCTATGTTTTCTTCCATGTTTGCTTCCGGTTTTGCTTCCAAGTTTTCTTCCAAGTTTGCTTCCAGTTTTTCTTCCATTTTTGCTTTCGGTTTTGCTTCTAGTTTTGCTTCCAGGTTTTCTTCTAGATTTTCTTCCAGATTTGCTTCTAGTTTTGCTTCAAAGTTTGCTTCTGATTTTTCTTCCAATTT
>CM021102.1:662855696-662966740 GCA_007115665.2 Sequoiadendron giganteum
TAGTAATGCATCTAAAGATCTAAATATGCTAAATGAAATGGAAATATGAAATATGCTATGACAAATGAGAATAACAATGCTAAGACTAGCTAAAATGCAAGAGATGTGAGAATTGACAAGATAGTTGGGGGGAATAATGAGACCAAAATTGCTCTTTTATAGAAAAGTGTAATTTTCTGTGAACGGTCCAGATTGAGAGTTACAAAACGAGAATCAACGGTGTGACCCTTCACATGGCCGATCTTTGGAATTCCAAAGGGAGTGGGGTCATGTGTCAGTAAATGATTTAAATTATTTACTAAAAGAGGGAATTTAGCTGTGACAAAAGGGATCTTTTTAAATTAAATATAAGAATTTAATTTAAAGATCGGGAGAGTGGACCAAATTAAATAAATAGAATTTATTTAATTTAGGAGAGAAAAGGCTAATGAATAATTAGATAATTAAATATAATTATTTAATTATAGTGGAAGGTGGATTAAATAAATAAGAATTTATTTAATTTTAGGAAGAGGGGGACTTAATTAGTGACACATTAAATAAATAATCAAAATTTATTTATTTAATAATCGTGAAGAATAAATAGGTATGAATTAATCAAATAATTATGAATTATTTAATTAATAGTTGAAAGTGAGTCAAAAACATAATTAAAATGTCCCAACTAAGGTTAGAAGAAGAGCTTGCGGGCGCAGGTCATTTTTATGTGTCTATAGGTAGCAATATTAAAAAGTTGAGCTAGGGTTTTTTCCAATCATTATTTTCCATACGCCAACCTTCATCTCCTTGACAATTTTCTATTTGGCTTGAATTGTTTGGAACCATGGTTTTCATATCTCAGTCATTCAACAATTTGGAGGAAAATGAATCTAGAGTTAATTTTCCTTTTCCATTACATAATCCATAAAAATTTCACATTTTATTTGAGAAGTAGCATAGAATAATTGACATTGATAAGGTTTCTTCTTTACCATATGTAAGATCTTGCCTTATGGTCTACGGTACCAAATTTTACAACTTGATTTTTTCCCTACTTCTTGTTCCTTATTTCAATACACACCTTGATTTTGGTAAAACAAAAAATATAAAAATTAAGAAAGAAAATACGTTCAATTAACATTTCCCACAAAATAGAATGTTGAGTGGCATGCAAAGTATTGGTCCAGCTCAAATCTCCATTTTTTTTAAATTTAATGAGGATACTCTCTTTGGTACTTTATCGTTAGTCCATGCTCGTGTACAATCCTTAGACAATATTTGAATAGAAGTCCATGTCTTTGCTTTTTAACATACTAGAGGAATCCAAATCCTTTACAACTGCTTGTGCCCAAAGCTTGGTGGTTACTTTCCCAAAAATGTGTCGAGTTGAAGCACAAAACTACGTGTAATTATGATACTATTTTAATTATAACAATAGGGCTTGCAAATTTTGAACATCATTTTTATTTTTTTTCTTTATTTGTAAATGTTTGTTCTTATGGAAAAAATCTAAAGTTTCTAAATTTTCCCATTTTAAACCCAAGCAGTTGCATGAAACTTACATTTTTCCAATGCCATGTCATTTATTTCTAAATTTTATGCAAGTGTGCTCACAAACTCCACTTATCATTGATGTGGATAATAGGAGCTATTAATCTCTTCTATAAAAAAATTGTATGTCCAAATCACTAGATTTTGATTAAGGACCAATACAACAATTTAAGAAAATATGAAGAGAGGAAGGAGTCTAGATATTTTTTTAGTATGCCAATTTTTGTCATGGTTATATTATCTAGAATTTTCTTCACACTATTCTACATTCTTAAATGTTCAATTATATTATTTATTAGGTTTCTATGGTCTAGGTAGGAAGAATTTGATGTTATGAAGCCATATTGATACCTGGTATGATATCTTAGCTTTATTAAGTTAGCTGAAGGATACTTAGGCTATAATATCCCTATGATTATGTCTTTTGGTATGAGTCTAATTAGCTATAGTTTCTTACTTGAATATCTCTTGTTGGTAATATGATATGTGGAGGCCCCTTGTCGAATGAAACAAACTATATATTGTTATTTCTACTAAAATTGTGTGTTGCATGTATTTGGTTGTACTAAACCACTCTTTTCTTATCATGGTTTATTTGTTCTTGTTATTCATAATTCATGTAGTCCCACTTGATGCTTGTCCTATGCACTTTGTTCATCCTTCTGAGGGATTTAGTCCATCTATTTACACTATCAATGCATTGATGCTCACTTTGTTCTTCTATCCAATATTTCTAGATCTTGCCTTCATCAAGATGAAAGTAGAAATAACAATGATCAGTAATTTTAGTTTTGTTTTACATGTGCATTGTTGCAAATACAACTCTCCAATAACACATTTGAAGCTAATTTTTTCTTGAAGCTCATCCTTGCAAGCAAGGAGAAGAACAATTCTTATGCATTATCATAAATAAGGCCATTCAAAAACAAAAATAAAAATTTAAAGATTATGGTAAGGTATTGCTGCTCATGGATCAATCTGTAATCAATTATTTGAAATACATAGTGTAGTGTAGGAAATTGTATACCTTTACAATTGCACACTATGTTTTTATCCCCTTAATTAATTGGACTTAATTAAGCTCCCAATTCACCAAATTATGCATTCCAAAGCCTTATTATTCCCGTTTTTCGAAAGGGAAACCTATATTAAACAATTGGCAACATTAATTAAATCACCTTGAAAATCGAGTGTCCTCGACTTAGGTCCTAGGGCCCAAATTTTAATAATTTTAATTAGAATTATTATTTAAAATTATTTTTTAATAAATAGATAATTATTAATTTCTTTTAGTTAACAATAAAATTATTATTTTTTTATAATTTATTGATTACTTTTAATTTTAATTAATTAAAAATTGATAAATTATTATTGATTATTATCTAATATTTATTGTAGACTACATGAATCAAGTAGCCCCCCCTATGCTCCTGGTAAAAGTTTTTCACAATGTCGGTGACGTTGGCACGACACACTCTTCGATACCATGAGGCGGGGGGAGACTAGACCTCGTGACCTCTTGTCTACAAGATAACATTTTAGTCAATCGAGGTAGGACCCCCACCCCTATTAATTAATAATTTTAATTTTAATTATTATTTAAAATTAATTTTTAATAAATAATTAATTATTATTTTCTTGTAATTAATTTTTTTACTTTTAATAATTATTGATTGTTGATTCTTTAAAAATATTTTGAAAAAAATAATCCTTACTAAATATCAACTAAGGGAGAGGGGCCCAAAGTAGGGCAGGTCAACTTTAGAGGTCCATGTGGCAGTCCATGTGGACCAAAAAAATTAAAAATTTACCCATCATTTCACCCTGCCACGTGTGCATCCGACCTTATATTTTATTTTTTTTAAATCGAACAACCCGCCACATATCAAGCACCATTTACTCCAACTTGTCCAAAACGGGCCAATTTTTCCCTCCGCCCGAATGTGGAGCCCATCCGCCTCCTTAATTGGTGAACACATCTACATACTTTGGATCAGATAGACACATGGCTCTAACAAACTCGCCATGCTAAACAAACAGTTTAGAGCATTAAACTCTTGCCACCTCCTTCATTACATCCACTGACCAACTTGCCTTACTTGTTCCTTCGCATTTACTTGGACTATCAGGCATGTAAATCAAAGATCAAGGTTCAATCAATTCTCCACATTCTTGCATATCCCGCTCACTCTCATTCATTTTGCTTGCAAAAATTCTTGAGTGTTCATTTGGTTTCCCACCGATACTGGTTTGGCTCGCCACACTTCATTATTCAGATCTTCATGCTTCTTCGTTCGACTCTGCACTCTCAAGAGTTCCCTTTCTCTTTTACGTAAGGTGTCTAACCTCACTTAGCCTGTACCAGTGTCTATGAATATGATGGTATTCTACCATGCACTTAGTTTTTTAAAATAATTTCTTTGCAATTCTTTTTCTTTCAACTATATTCATAAAATGAAATGTGGGGATGGTTTCACTAGTTTTCTTTTCCTCTATACTCATCTATGCACTCATAATATTTTGTTCTTCATTGCACACCATTTACTCTGCATTGTGCTTTTGATATTTTCTTCCTTATACGAAATATGGAATGGGTTTGACTGGTTTAAATGGATTTTCATTACTATTAGACTTCTTCGATGAAATATGGAAAGGGCTTGACTGGTTTTGTATTCATGTGTTCGTTATTCCACAAAATTTAACTCTACAATTTCTTTTTTTACATTTCTCTGTTATTCCAAAATACGGAAATGGTTACACTAATATTATTATTCATAGGGTTATAATGTTTATCATTTTGAGGGTTTAGATGCCATTCACTTGCATTTGTGTGTTCCTAATTGCACAAAATTTAACTCTCCAATTTGCTTAAAATAATCTCATGTCATTCCGAAATTTGAAAATGTTAGCACTGGTTGTCATTTTGAACATATTTTGCCATTCTTTTTTTAATTTCATTGTTACTACTAGTCAAACATGGAACGTGTTTGACTGGTTCACAATTACAAGGTTTTCTGCCATGCACTTGTATTCATGTGTTCGATAATGCACAAACTTTAACTTCCCAAATTGCCTTTTCATTTTGAATATTTTCTGCTATGCAAAGATATATATATCTGTTCTTATATATGTTATTCTATATATATGTAGTATATATATATTTGTGTGTAATTATATATATATGTATATGTAATTATTTATATATATATACACACAAATACATATAAATATATAAATATGTATAATAAATTTGTGTATATATATTATATATATAATTGTTTATGTATGTATATGTCATTGTTACTACGAAATATGAATATGATATCACAGGTTTTCATTTCGAAGATATATTCTACCATGCAATTATATATATATATATATACGTTCTTATATATGTAATTCTATATATATAAGTACATATATATATGTAAATATATATATTTGTTCTTATATATGTAATTCTATATATAGAATTACATGTATATGTAGTTGTTTATGTATATATATGTGTTTGTTACTACGAAATATGAATATGATATCACTGGTTTCATTTCTAAGATATTTTTCCATGCAATTGTATTATTTTGTTCTTCCATGCACAATAGTTTTCTCTACAAAATGATTTTTTTATTTCATTGTTACTACGAAACATGGAAATGAAAACAACTAAACCCATTATCATATTTGGGTATAACAAAAAAATATTAAAGGAAAATTGCAGAGTTAAAGTTTGTACATAACAACAAAATATTCAAGGCAGTGACAAATAACATATATATATATATATATATATATATATGTGGATATATATATATATATATATATATATATATGTATGCATATATGTATATGTCCCACTTTTCGATCAACACACTTTCCCAGCAAGACAACACTCATGGAAAATCAATCTTCACATGTGTCCCACTACTCAGATTACATCACACAACTATAGTTGCCTTCTCTTTTGCCACATCCAACCACCAAAAATCAATGTGTTAAGGTCATCATAATCACCCGAGAAGAAAACAAGGATTGCATGCCATAAATACATACAATCTCTACAATTGAAGGCATCAAAACACGTTTTCAAATTTGAAAAAGGAGGACACAAATTAAAGGTTCCATACCAAACCAACATTGAACATATAAAGAGATTTAAAAATTTAAAAATGCATTTCTTAATATTTTCCAATTTTCATTTATCATGTCTCAGTTCCATATTCTTTTCTACATGGAACTGCAGGCATTCAACTCCCCAAACAAAAAAGTGAAGTTGTTCTTTTAGATGGAGAGTATAACGAATGGAAGAAATGATGCATAACCAAGGGATATGCACCACCTAATTTTAATGTGGGGTGGACACAAGAGCATAAGTAATAGTAGCGTTACACTCTCCATCACAAAAGAACAACTTCACTTTTTTATTAATTCTTTATGCCTTTGAATGCCAATCTATTGTATGCTATGCAAATTGGGATAGGGGTGGGTTCGATTGGATTTGGTGGTGGGAAAGTCTTGGATCTTAGTTGTTCTATGTCACATTGTATCTATGAAAATATTGGTGGTTATGTAATGCAACTGGTGATATTTAAGGGGAGTGTGGGTTATACAAATTTTATATTTTGGCTGCATGTTTTAATGCTACAGGCCATTAACAAGCAATATATGTATACATATATATACGCATATATGTATGCAATATATATATATATGCATATATATATGTATGCAATATATATATATAGATAGATATGCATATATATATGTATGCATATATGTATATATATGTATGCATGTTTTAATGGTATGAGCCATTAACAATCAATATGGATTGTATGTTTGTGGTATCAGATGTGCTTTTAATATTCTATGACATGTAAGATTTTAAATATAACTATTTGTGTTTGGGACAAATATAAACTGATTATAATACAATTTTGGTGGTACAGTGATTTGAGTATCCTTGTTGACTTTGTGGGTGAAAACTATTATACAATTGAATATTAAAGGGGTCCTATACACCCTATGTTTGGAGGTCCACATGTTTCTACATGATACTATTTACATTGGGTTTTCCATTTATATTCTTTATGGCAAAGAATTTCAATATGTTGTATGCGAGGTAAATGTTCAATTCTTAATGCGTAGCAACTACTCTTCATTTTCTTCTTTAAGCTCTTGTATAATCATGTGTTTATCAAACAATTATTGCTATTCTTATGTACACTCGTGTTTAACGCACATCCATTTCACATTTTCTATCTCTATATGTATATGAATCACTTAGGGGACTTAGTTTTGTGAAAGCTTCCGATGGCTCCATATGCAACACTTCACAATTCAAATGGAATTGTGGACCAGTGTAACATAGGTTTCCATCAAAGGAGCATTCATAAAATCAAGTCTCCCTAATTAATTACTGAATGCAACAATAGCCACAACTCTATACAATTGATTACATGCATTATTTTTCTTACCAAGAATATATTTGTCTCTATTGCTTACATGTATATAGAATTGCTAGAATTGTTCAAGCAGAATATTGGCGGTGATATATATATATTGAGTTTGATGAAGTAGAATTAGATTTTTCTGATTACTAGCATTTGCAAGAAATCTTGAACCATGGGAATCCAAAAAAAAGCTTCTAGACATGGACACAAAAATGAAAGATGCCATTACAAAAAATGCTAAACCAGAGAAACTGAGGCCATTTTCTACAAGTGGATACATTCTTAATATTGATAGGATTGTGGAAACATATGATACAATCTACACTCAAGGGTAGATACTCTAGAAAACATGTTTGATAGAAGTGAATCATGGATCAAACTAGCAAAGGTCCTTTATGTTGTTAGATTGCTCTCTGGGAAGCTAAGAGACTGGTGGAATAATCTACCAGATGTGGGCCAATGAAATCCCCTTGATGAAGAACATGATTATGCAAAACAAAAGGATATGGGGAAAAATGGCATATTCACTACTGGCTTTGAAGAATTCAAAGTTCTACTCATTGATATTTTTATTGGAGATATTGCAAATCAAGCAACTGAAGCCAAGATCCTTCACACAATGAAACTTAAGAATTTGGCTAAATTTCATGCATACAATTTAGTATTTGAGAAATATATGATAACTACTAATAAGTTCCATGATCTAACTACCAAGCAGTATTACCTTAATTCTCTACCTTATGGTCTAGGCAGATGGGTAGAAGATTAAATAATCAAGAAGGAGCACTCAATAGTAGAAAAATGTACATTTATTGAACTAAATAAATTTATTGGCTATAAATTCGAAAAACAATGTCTATTGGGGGCACTCCAAGCCAATAAAGGTGAATATAATTATACTTGTAATCTCAAAGAATTTTTTGATCTACCTCCAATCAACTAGTTGTGGCAAGAAATGCAAGTGCAATAAATGTTATAAAAACAAATATGAAGGAGAATATTCTTTCAAAAGAAGTAAACATCATAAGCATGTGAGAAAAATAAATATAAGGTGGTTCCTTATACAAGAAGAATTTTTTCAAGACAACCCCCACCATACTTACTCAGGAAAAGAAATAAGCAAGCTCCAAAAGGAATTAATTTTTTTTTTTTAAAGCTTGACCTTCTCCTTGAAGATGTTGCAGATCTTAAATGCAGGTCATCAAAACATAGCAAAGGGAAATAAGAATTTTTTCTGCCTCAATATGAGAAGTAAAAGTGATTTTGTTCAAATTAGATCACCAAAGCACTGCACAGACATAGTTTGAACAAGAAGAAACATCTAAAGAGGCATTCGACAACAACAAAAGCCTCATACAAAAAACCAGAGATAAATCTTGCTCTCTATTATTGGCTAATAATGGGAACTATATCATAATTAATTTCTATTTTCTAGGTTTTAAGAAGATTCTTATGGATGCCTTTGTTGATACAGGATCTTCTAGTTCATTGGCCAAAACAAATGCCATACCACCAGAATTGTGGAAACCAAGGCCTAACCTACCACACAACTACATCATTAATGGGGAACGAATACACATGGGTAGGTATACACAAGATGTACATATTGAAATAATGGGAAAAATGTTTGTTACTAACTTCATTGAATTTAAATGATCTTGAAGATGATGTCTTGTTAGGATATCTATTTCTCACTAAATATGAGCGTCTTCAATTCTGGAAACATAAAATTTCTTTAAGACATGAAGATGGCCAAGTAGAAATCCTTGCACTCAAAATTGTCAATCATAAGTTTGAACATAGTGGGAAGAATGAAAATAAATAATCGGTTAAAGAACTAACAAAATCATCGAAAAGTATGTTTGATGAAATCGAGAATAGATTCAAATCAGACTATTGCAACATGAATCCTCTACAGTTCTGGTCACAAGACCATGAAGAATGTGAAATACAGTTAAGGCCAAAATGCTAGTCTATAATTCCCTATGAGCTTGTATAATTGATGAGCCCAAAAGAGGTAAAAGAGATGGATGAACACTTAAATGAACTCCTCGAAGTACATTTCATTCGTCTGAGCAAAAGCCCATTCTCTTGTCTGGCTTTCTTGGTAAACAAATGAACAAAGAAAGAAAGAGGTAAAAATAGATTTTTATTTAATTACAAACCTCTTAATGATATCATTATTCCATTTAATTATCCAATTCCATTCATTGTTGATTTGATAAGAAGGGCTGCTAATAAAAAGGTTTATTCAAAGTTTGATTGCAAATCAAGATTTTAGCAGATAAAGGTGAAAGAATCAAACAAGTATAAGAATGCATTCTTAGTTCCACAAGGGTTTTATGAATGGAATGTTATGCCTTTTGGGTCTATGCATGACACCAACATATTTCCAGAGAAGAATGGACCAAGCGCTCAGACACCTAAAAGATTTTTTGTGTAGTATATATTAATGATATCATTGTATTTTCTGATTCTGAAACTGATCATTTGTAGAATATTGAAGAATTGTATGCAACTATAAAAAAACACATGATATTCTTATCAACCAATAAAATTGTAATTTTCCAAGCTCAGATTGACTTCCTAGGATTGTACTTGAACAAAGGATAAATTCAATTGCAACCTCACATTCTTCAGCATATTCAGGAATTTCCTGATATATTACAAGATAAGAAACAAATCCAAAGATTCTTTGGTTGTTTGAATTATGTCTCACCATTTTATAAAGGTCTTGCGGAAGATAGAAAGGAAATCCAAGCACACCTCAAGGAAAATAAAGAAGGATGGTCTCTCAAGGCTATAGAGGTAGTCCAAAGAATCAAATCAAAATGTCACAATTTACGCTCATTACAGATTCCCGTTGTGGAGTTAGCATTAATTTATACTGATGCTTCTAACACCACTTGGTCAACTATACTCATATAGGAAGAAGGAGATGAGAAAAGGAGCATTTGCAGCTACATGTATGGCACTTTCATGGATACAAAATGTAGATATCATATCTTTGAAAAGGAAATACTAGAAATTAAGAAGGGTATTGAGAAATTCAAGATATTTCTTAAGCTAATAAAATTTATTGTAAGAACAGATAGCCAGGCAATGAGGACTTTGCTAAAAAAGAAGCCAAATAAGGACATTTCCGAAGGAAGAATTGCTAGATGGTATTTAAAATTCTTTAGTTATGATTTTGAAATAGAATGGATCAAAGGAGAAGGGTATGTGCAGGATCATGATGGGCCAAAAAGTGGCGATATGTAAGTGATATGATGGCCCTTGTGGTTGACGACTTTTTTTTACCCAAAATTGATGAAACAAAAAGGGTTTTTAGAGGAGATTCTCATCTTTCCACCAATATAAATTATGCTTTACTTTGAATTTTTAATAAATAATAATTATTTATTTTCTATTTGAATTAGACTAAAGTCCTGATTGATAGGATGATTGAAAAACATCTATAGCTTTCAAACGGTATCAATTTTTTTGAATCTAAAACATGTGTCACATTCTATGCTTTGAATACTATAGGATTAAAAAACAAAGAATTGAATTTCATGAATTTTTGACCAAGTTAAGGTGGTTGGACGTACGAGTTTTTATATTTTTAAAAAGTTGTAATAAAAAAATTATAATTAAATATTTACTTGGAAAAAATTACAAAAAATATGCATCACATCAGGACATGAGTCATCTACTTATATCTAAAATATTATAAAAAAATATTATCATCTTATTGTGGTTAGGGTGGTCAAATAAACACCTACTTCTTATTTTTTCCTTGAAATTTAACTACTACTACATTGAAATTTCAAATTTTCACCAAATAGAGTTTAAAAATAAAAATAAACCTAGTAGTTTATAAACTACATTCAATTTTCTACAAATTCTATTCTTACATATTTTTGAAATAATATAGATAACTTATTCAGATTTTTATGTCAAGTTGCCTAACTCTGATTTTTAGAATTTTCATTGCCACTTAAGGGCCTGTTTTTTCCATGATGATCCTGCACATACCCAAAAAACAATCCACTAGTTGATGCATTAACAAGAGAGCTTGCACGATCAATATATCATGGAATCGTCTTCAAGGAGCCTAATTTTTATAGATTAGACAATAATCCTATGTTCCATAGGAAGGATGGTGATGTAATTTATACTATACCATATTTTCCCAATCATATTGTGGAACTACTTCTTGAATCTTATTTCCTAGATAAGTGGCTTAGAGATTTAAGGAAAACTATTTGTTACCATCATGGGCAAGGGATAATGGACTATTCAGGATGAAGAAAATGAATTGCTTGAACTCCTAGGGTTGGAAGATGCTCCTGTGAAACAATGGTGCAGTAGATATGGAGCTATCCATATTCACATCAAAGGATTCTTTGGAATGAACTAGTCAAAATGCAGTAAAATGAATCTTCTCAAAAATTTGAAGTGTGGTTTCATCAATAGAATAAGTTTTGACCAAGACTCATTTGAAGAATACACAAACTTGGTAGGAGCCCATTTCAACCCATCTACTTAGAAGAATTCTTGAAATTGATTCATCCTCAACTCTGGGAAAGAATGTTGAATAGTATGGAATAATATTTGACACACTATCCAAGAACTGGATATGAATTTGCCCAATTAGAACTCTATGCTTTGAAAGCTAGATGGATGCTAGAGGTACGGATTGAAAATATGGAAATATGTCTCAAACCAGCATCATTATCCAAAAGAATTGAATTGGATCATGAATATTCCCAAGATTATGTGGTGCAATTAAACTATGTTTTCCATGGTCGCTCCCAAGATTGGGATATGTTTTTACTCCACTACCTGAACAATTATTGGATCCTATCCCCTTTTGATGCTAGCGCATGGGCATGTCTGTGTCATGATGTCACCCACATTAAGATGTGACAATAGGATGCAACCCTATCATAAAATCAAGATCCTCGTATCCACTTATGAGTGTTAAGTGGGCCCTTCTCACTCACGGGTGTCCAAAAAGTGATTGTCTTATTCTCCACTATGTTAGTGTTTACAGACACACTACTTAATAATTATCTCCTCCATAGTGTGGTAGGTTACCTAGACATGTGTCACTTTTGTATGGTCAGACTCAAAAATTACATTGTATAATGCCAAGGTTGCATTACCCACACTCCCCTATAAATGAAGGGCAAGAGGGTCCCCTTAGGCATCAAAATTTCTCTAGATTGGAGTCTAGAGTTTCATAGGGCATAGAAGTCCATAGATTCTAGCATATATGACGTATGCACTAATCTTGCACTTTGAGTGATCTAGATGATCAAAAATCTATATGCAATGTAACAAAAGTTTGCTAACAAGATTGAGTTTGTTTATTCCTCAAATTTGGTATCAGAGCCAGTTGTGTTTTAAATGCCCGAAGACAACTTCCACCTTGATATCATTCCTAGATCTAGATCTGATGACTCATGTTCCATATGTTTTAATTCTAAAGAACTTATCATCCCTAAGGTCTGTTTCATTTGTACTTTGTTTATCCTATCAACCAGTTGAATGATTTTACTCAGCTTAAGTAGCTCAAGAAAAAGGGTTATGGTAAGAAATGCAAATGCAATAAATGTTATAGAAATAGATATGAAGGAGAATATGCTTTCAAAAGAAGTAAAAATAGTAAGCATTGGAAAAATAAATATAAGGTGGTTCCTTAAACAAGAAGTCAAGGAGAAGGTCAAGATTTTTAAAAGCAGTTATAATATCATCATCGCTATTGGTCTTTTTCTTAGAAGAATGTTTACAAGAGGATGGTTTAGTATTTTTCTAGGGTGGAATTATGTATCCATGACCAGTTTCTTTAACAATATTCTTCTTAGGTTGTTTTTGTTGCTTCAACTATTTCTTGAGATCTTCGCACAACAACACAATAGGCAATTAGCGCTGAATTTTATGTTAGTTTTTCTTCCAATTTGACATCCAATTTTGCTTCCTATTTTGCCTCTAGGTTTGCTTCCAATTTTTCTTCAAATTTTGCTTCGGGTTTTGCTTTGGATTTTGCTTCTGATTTTTCTTCTGATTTTGGTTCTAGTTTTTCTATCAAGTTTGCTTCTAGTTTTTCTTCCAATTTTTCTTTGGGTTTTGCTTTTGATTTGTCTTCCGGTTTTGCTTCCAAGTTTGTTTCCAGTTTCGCTTCTAGTTTTGCTTCTGATTTTGCTTCTATGTTTTCTTCCATGTTTGCTTCCGGTTTTGCTTCCAAGTTTTCTTCCAAGTTTGCTTCCAGTTTTTCTTCCATTTTTGCTTTCGGTTTTGCTTCTAGTTTTGCTTCCAGGTTTTCTTCTAGATTTTCTTCCAGATTTGCTTCTAGTTTTGCTTCAAAGTTTGCTTCTGATTTTTCTTCCAATTTTGCTTTCAAGATTCATTTTGGTTTGCTTCTAGTTTGGCTTCCATTGTTGCTTCCTTTTTTTCTTCTAAAAATGCTTCTTGTTTTGCTTCCATTTATTAATTTAATATGTTTTATTTCAATTTGATTATAGAGTAAGTTATTTAATTATTTAACTCATATGATTAAATAACAATATAATTATTGTAACATGATCATCATCTATAATTAAAACAAGTGAGTCAAATATCTATAATTTAATTGAATTTGACAACATCCATCCTCAACAGTAAATTAAAATAATCATACTTAATAAATATCCATCCAGAAATCATCAACCACTTTTAATATATATAAATCGACAAGTCAATAATAATAAGATCATCATGATATATAACTAAAATAAGTGAGTCAAATATGTCAGTACATCAAAAAATGTCAAAATGATACATTTCCAACAATCGACATAAGTGAAAATGATACATGTACAAATGATATAAATAAAATTGATAAATTATGTAACTCAAATTGATACAAATCAAGATGATACATGTCCATATGATATAGTGAAAATGATACATGTCAATATGATAGAACTCAACAATATAGTACTATAGGCCACGAAAATGATACATATGATAGTAACCATGAAAAGAGTCATCATAACGATATATCAACAATGATCCATGGTGTAGTCTATATGATCATGAATGTCACTAGTTACTATCACCAATTGTCTCATCATCATCATCACCATCATCATCATCATCATCATCATCATCATCATCGTCGTCGTCGTCGTCGTCGTCATCATCATCGTCGTCGTCATCATCACATCGTTGTTGTCGTCGTCATCATCATTGTCATCGTCCTCAATTGCTTCTATATCTGCATCATCATCATCCTCTGCCATGTGATCTATACTAACATAACCAATATTTTGTGGATCTATATCATGTTGAGGATCATATTGATCTTCTGGAAGAGTCATGTTCTGCAAAAAAAAATTTAAAAGAAAAAGTTATTATTTATTTCATGTAATAATTTATTTTCTATTATATATCTAATATTACAACATATGAGACAAAACCATAATCATATTACATCATATCAAAGTGCACATACCATAATAGAATTTCAAAAAAGTTATAGCTAATACTAGTGAGTTAGGAGAAACTTCAGCTTTAAAAAACAAAGCCAATTAGGCTGGCAGACTTGTGGATCAGGCCAACATTTGGTGGAAGAGGAAGAAAGATGACTAGAAATCTAGAGGCCCACCATAATTTATTTTAGTATTCAACCATGAGAGTGGAAGAGAGAGCTAATATCATGTATCAAAACATTAAGCATGCATTCTTCTAGCTAGTGGGATGTACTCCGCATTGATTGCATTCCTCAATCTTCATTTGATGGCATCAAGGAATGGATGAACTCCATGGATATAAAGTATTATGAAAGCAAAATGAACTTGAACTGGCAGCCGATTTTGAAGAGTATTACTGATGATCCAGATAAATTTATTGAAGATGGTGATTGGGAATTTTTGAATATAAAAGCTAATGATTCTGATTTTGATAATTTAAAAGAGTCAGATCAAGGATATGAACCCTTTGATGTAGAAGAGGAATCAAAATTAGATTTCATGTAGCCACCATCAAGAGTGTTACAAGACAACAAGATGGAGGGAATTTTTATATAAGGATAATTTCAATGTTGCAAGTACTAGCTTTAATGCCAACTACAATGGAAAATTGAAATTCCCTAGCAATATTTATGTTAAGGAAATTTCCTTTAGATGCAAGGATTCAAAGCACATCAACCATGCGGTACAAATGATTAAATCCTAGAGATGATCTTTAGCAATGAAAGAGTCTGAAAAGTCAGAGAGAGCTACACTAGTGACTTAGGAGAAACTTCACCTTTCAAAAAAAAAGCCAATAAGGCTGGCAAATGTGTGGATCAGGCCAACATTTGGTGGAAGAGGACAAAAGATGACTGGAACTTTGGATGCCCACCATAATGGATTTTGGTATTCAACCATGAGAGTAGAAGAGAGAGCTGATATCATGGATCAAAACACTAAGCATGTATTCTTCCAGCCAATGGAGAAGGAGATGATTAATTTGCTTCATTTTCATTTGCATAACCATATCATGGTGCGGGAACCAAGAAGACCAAGGATGTCCATTTTATGTGGAGCTAATGGATATGGTCCAAAATTTAGGAGGGAAGATCCTGATGTCTACCAAGAGGCATAAAGTCAGATGAATTAAGTTCACCTACATGTTTTCCAAAGTTTACTTCCAATTTTTATGACTATTTTTCTTGACTGTCAGAGTTTACTTACAAATTTGAAATTTCTTTTTGGTCATTTTGATGAGGATATGTTCAGCCAATGTGTAAGCACCCTTTGTTTGTATCACAAGCATATGTGCATTGCAATAATTTATGATTATCTATGGTCTACAACTATGTCATCTCACTTATTAGATCTTATATTTCAATGTTTTCTATGGCCTTCTTTGTTTGAGGTAGCACCTGGAAATTATACCTCCTTTCCTTAGCTGAGAATTGGATTTGAATTTGAAAATACTGCACTTTAAAACTAGCTATGGTTTAAGGAGAGCTATTCTAGCTTTGTTGTTGACACCATCAATCTTTAACAAGGACTTAGATGCATGAACTAAAATAAATCAAGGAATGGTTGAACTCCATGGATATAAAGTATTATGAAAGAAGAATGAACTTGAACTGACAACCAATTTTGAAGAGTATTACTGATGACCTAGATAAATTTATTGAAGATGGTGGTTGGGAATTTTTGAATATGTAAGCTAGTGATTCTGATTCTAATAATTCAGAAGAGTCAGATCAAGGATATGAACCCTCTAATGTAGAAGAAGAATCAGAATCAGATTTCATGTAGCCACCATCAAGAGTGTTACAAGCCAACAAGATGGAGGGAATTGTTATATAGGGATAATTTTGAATGTTGGAGGTACCAGCTTTAATGCCAACTATAATGGCAACATTGAAATTTCCTAGTAGTATTTATGTTAAGGAAATTTCCTTTAGATGTAAGGATTCAAAGCACATCAACAATGCGGTACAAATGATTAAATCCTAGAGACGATCTTTAGCAATGAAAGAGTCTGTAAAGGCAGAGAGAGCTACACTAGTGACTTAGGAGAAACTTCACCCTTCAAAAACAAAGCCAATAAGGCTGGAAAATGTGTGGATCAAGCCAACATTTGGTGGAAGAGGACAAAAGATGACTGGAACTTTGGATGCCCACCATAATGGATTTTGGTATTCAACCATGAGAGCAGAAGAGAGAGCTGATATCATGTATCAAAACACTAAGCATGTATTCTTCCAGCCAATGGAGAAGGAGATGATTAATTTTCTTCATTTTCATTTGCATAACCATATCATGGTGTGGGAACTAAGAAGACCAAGGATGTCCATTTTATGTGGAGGTAATGGATGTGGTCCAAAATTTAGGAGGGAAGATCCTGATGTCTACCAAGAGGCATAAAGTCAGATGAATTAAGTTCACCTACATGTCTGCCAAAGTTTACTTGACTATTTTTCTTGACTGTCAGAGTTTACTTAAAAATTTGAAATTTATTTCTAGTCATTTTGATGAGGATATATTCAGCCAATGTGTAAGCACCTTTTGTTTTTATCACAAGCATATGTGCATTGCAAGAATTTTGATTATCTATGGTATACAACTCCACCTCACTTATTGGATCTTCTATTTCAATCTTTTCTATGGCCTTCTCTATTTGAGGTAGCACCTGACAATCCTACCTCCTTTCCTTAGCTGAGAAGTGGATTTTAATTTGGAAATAATGGACTTTAAAACTAGCTATGGTTTAAGCAGAGCTATTCTAGCTTTGTTGTTGACAATGTTAATCTTCAACAAGGACTTAGATGCATGGACTGAAATGCATCAAGGAATGGATGAAATCCATGGATATAAAGTATTATGAAAGAAGAATGAAATTGAACTGGTGGCCAATTTTGAAGAATATTACTGATGATCCAAATAAATTTATTGAAGATGGTGGTTGGGAATTTTTGAATATGGAAGCTAGTGATTCTGATTCTCATAATTCAGAAGAGTCAGATCAAGGACACAAACCCTCTGATGTAGAAGAGGAATTAGAATTAGATGAGGAAGGTTCAGAAGATGAATATTTTGTGGAGTCAGAAGAGGACGAAGAAGAAGAAGAATATTCTAAAGAGGAGGAAGGTAAAACATGGGATGAATTAGAAGCTGAAGCCAAAATTTCAGATAAGGAAAAAGGAGATGAGTCTGACAGTGAAGAGGAAAGGCAACAATGAAAGGTAAAAACTACAGGGATGTCTCAGACACCTGATATTAGAGATTCAAGAGGAATTCTTGCCAAGAGGCATACAGTCAGATGAATTGAGTTCATCTACATCCTTCTACTATTTATTCATGCACATAAACGATCATCTTGTAATCATAAGATTTGAGCTCTATTTACTCATTCTACGAATCAATAAACAACTCAACACAAGAGATGTAAATTGACATATTAATACAACAATATCCAACTAAGTTATTGAAACTCAACTATTGATACCCTTTTCTCCATCCATATTACAAAATCGTTCCACTTTTTGTTTTGTAACATATTATTTTCAAATTGCTTTGGATGGTGGCCATATTTCTCAGATTCCTATCAAAATATGGCACATGGACTAGTTAAACTAATTAATATGAAATCATTTACTTTTTCCAAGGAAATAAAAAAATATATCATTTAACATATTAAATATACTTACAAATGTATAGATCAAGGCCTATAAATCTTTGTAGTCATTGTAATGCGTGGAAAAAAGTTTCTGAAGCCCAGCCTTGGAGGCCTTGTCCTAAAACATATAATAATTCAATTTAAATATGCACAAATTAAATTTAAATATCGTTTAATAAATTTGATATAATCTTATGATCAATTTCAAATACCTACGTACTCTCCTCATCGGACTTCCTCCATGCATCGAAATTTTGTGACAGCACGCGAGTCTTCCTTCTATTCTTGGTGGTGTTGCGGTGACTCCCACAAGTCTTCTACCAATGGCGTGTGGTAGTGAGGTGACCACCGTTGTCCCACAACTCCTTCATTAGCTCAGTGAGGTAGAGTTGTTTTTACTGCAGTCCCACAAGTTTCTTCTTCCTTCTTGGCGGTAGTGCGGTGAAAGATTCTGTGGCAACATTTTTATTCACATAGGAGGCCATGGAGAGAGGACGCACATGGACATCATAGAAATACTAAATCATTGAGGGGAAAGTGGGTGGACATTGTAGCAGACAATAATTTTCATGACCACGACTTCTAAATTTTCAGAATTATTTGCAATCCATGTTTATGTAGTAGACGTGGATTTCTTATTTCACTTGCACACTTATCTGAAAGACATAGGGTATTCACCATAAATTTCCCTTGAGAAAGCAAACATGTGCTTTCATTTATTTTTACTATATATCTCAGAAGTGAAATTGTTGTTACATAATGATGCACTAAGAAAATAATATATAAAAAAAAATGCAAAATAAATGTTTGAAATTTAACATGCAACCTACTATGTTTTTTTTTTATTGGTGATAATATTTGATTTTATTAATAATAATGTAGAATGTACATCAAATTTAAAAATTAAGTCCATCCAACAATTTCTAAAATATGTCTGTTTAACCAACATAGTTCCCAACAAACCAAAAAAAAACTAATGAATTCTCCTATAAATAATCCTATCTAATATTACCCATACCCCATATTGTTTACATTTTCAAATAAAAAATAGGGCTTAACCCCAAAAAAGGTACAATAAAAACTAAGATATAAACTATATTGTAACCAAAATTGAGCTTGAGTTTACGAGGAAGTGTCTAGTGTGCTTCCTAGTTGCATTGGGCATATTTCCTTGATTGGATTCATCTTCTTCCTTGGGTGCAAAATTTTCTTCTCTCATAGCTCCTCTCTGGCAACATCTTTGAGTCCCTCAATGACTGTCTATACCTCCATTATTTCCACACAAAGTTTCAGGGCTTTCCATCCTAGCTCTACTCCTTCTCTCCACATAGCTTTGGTGATTCCTTCTAGCCACCTAATGAAGGGATAATTTATCTCTACTACTTTAGGGTCCACATCTTCCATGCCTTTTCTCACATCAAATCCTTCTCTTGGTATAGCCCATTCCACAATACTTTCCAAATTCACTAAGAAATCCTTTGTGTACCAATGCCTTCATTAATTTCCTCACTTCCTCCTCCGACTCTCCTAAGTCTAGCCCCCATGCCATGATCAGTGAGTAAATATCCATATCAGTACGATATTTGTGCTTCAAATCTTCGAAGCTATTACCTAGGATTTTTTGCACAGATTGCGTTGCCTTCACATCCTTGGAGGGGAACAATCCTCTCCACCTCTTCATAGTTGCTTTTCCAACAAAAGGGTCCAATTTTCTCCTCGAATGTAGAGTGAAATTGGCCTCCATTTCTTCTTTGGTATGCTAGCTTCAAAACTGCCTCACACCGTAGACCTATTACATTCCTTGCCACTGGAAACCAAGAAGCATTAGACAAAATGCCTTGTGTGTCTTTAAAACACATCCTATTGTTAGCCCTCACCATTAATGTCAAATGCATGTCCAACGCTGGAAACAATACCTTCATTAATGCTTCAAGTCCTTCTCGAGAATTTAAAACACATTCCTCTACTTGCTAGTGTGAACTCCTTCCTACATTAATTACAACAGACAAATTTCCTCCATAGGAATTCCACTAAATATTCTATCTGAAGGAACCATCTTCAGAGCTCTTCACATAAATGAGGGTTGAAAACATTAGAATAAAAGAAATACCATAATTCTAAAGTAACAATTTGTATCAAGGCAAATGTTAGAAAGTATAATTAAAAAGACAAATCCTTACAATTGGACCTCAAATTGGACCAAACAAAAACAACAAATGTGCCCTAATAAATCTTGCAGATTTAAACAACTTGAAAAGACCACTTTGGAGAAAGAAAAGAAATAAATAAGCATGAAAATCGACACAACAATTGAACACTAAAAATGGATTACGAGTTATAATGTATCTTCTCCATTATATTGCTCAAAATATAAACATACATAACATGAGTTCTTTTTATATAAATAAGTGGATGAGATGGTCTAGTATCTATTCTAATGGATTGAAATGATAATGATATGATGATCAAAATCAGACCTTGGTTTCCCTATTTGTATGGGAAGCAACAAGCTTCAGGTCCATTCACAAAAGTTACATTGTTTCTTAACTAAAGCATAATTAACATAACATAGAAACTTAAAAAGATAGGTCGATTCCAATTGTTTCCAAACATTAAATAATGCTTGTGTTTGTTGATAGGTAGAAGATTTTGATGAAACACATACTAATACCCAAGATCCAACTAGGTTATTAAAATTTGGATGGGATGATCCAAACCATCCTTTAAACCATACCAGGGCGAAAAGAGCAAGGTTGAAGAGAACACGAGGAAGTGTTTCACACTGGCTCAAGGTACAATCCAACCTAGTTATGACACTGATAGCAATCCAAATTTACCTGAACCTTCCATACTCAAACGTTGCATCACAATGTATTCTTCCTACACATAAAAATGCCACATATTAACCCCTTCTAAATAAAACTCAAAATACCATGAAACAATGAGTCCCCTATATTAGTAAGTAAGTAGGTAGTCTATAGGGCATAGTTTGATTTTATACAAGGATGCTCATGAAAGGAATCTTCAAGTGACAGTGAGTGATTTGTTTGAGATTGCAGCTAATGGTGCAATATCCAGTCTTCAAGGAAGTTAGCAAAGCAATAAATGTGCAAGAAAATCCAATTGTACACAAAAAACAATTCACAATGTTATCTTGCATAATGCCTTAAGTTTGAAGAAAAAAATCTCATTGTATCTTGATGAAAGTAGTAACCTTAATGGTCAATCACTGGAAACCATGATTTTAAAACATGGTATTGTGCTTATGGAGGTAGCATTTTAAGCAACGCGGTGAGTGGTGGTTTGGAACAATGGAAGGTATGAAGGACTTGCTTTATATGCATACTATGCAGTCTAGCTTAAGACAAAATTCTTAGAAGAGATTGAAGGTGGATTAGGGAACTCAAGGGTTACCATGATAAAGATTAAAGCAAATAATGAGATCTATTTAAAAGCCACTATCATGAAGATATTAAAGATGTCAAATGCAAAACCCTAGCAGTTGGAGTAATGAACACAGTGTGAAAGAAGATAGTGTGCTACGACAGATTTAGGATATCTCCACATTATCTAATCATAGGAGAATACATCATTTATTTATTTTATTAAATTAAAATAAATTATTCTAAACCCTATGTAGGACACATTGATACTTCAAAAGCATCTAATTTATTTTTTAAAATTAAAACAAGTCATTCTAAACCCTATATAGGATACATTGATACTTCAAAAGCATTTGAAGGAATTTGAAATTATGCAAACATATGTCAATAAAATACTTGGATTGCAAACAGTAGTGTGAACATTATAACCCTTGTTGATCAGAGCTGGAATTGATAAACAACATTGAATCCTATGCCTCCTATCATGCACATCTCCTTACCATTCTCTGTCATTATTTACTGAAACACTTCTCCATTTTGGTGGGCTATGCCTGAAAACAAGGTTTCAACAAATGTTTTATTTTATGTTTATTAAAATGAAAACTCCATTCTGGCGGGCTATGCTTGAAAATAAGATTTCGATGAAATTTTTATAGTATGTTTATTATAGTTTTTGAGTATTTTGGCAGGCTATATTCTTGATTCCTTAAATGATTTATTTAAATGGATTGTGACTGACATGATTTACTGCATTTAGTGTTGTAAATTTTAATGATGCCACGATTACCGTACTACTGTCGTCTCTTAATATACCCATTGCGGTATGGCAGTGTTTTCCCCTTCCCTTCTATTGTTTACTGCACTACCCCCTTGCTCAAGGCTTCTTGCTGCAGGGTTGCGGTGTATACTGCGCTACCACATATGTTTCTCACCTTCCCGATGGTATAGCAGTGTATGCTTTTGATCATTACTTGAAGAGTGTCGATGAGGCAATCTTATTTTTCTTATCGATATCTCAATGCCTCGTCAAAATTAGATCTTATGTTCCTCTAATTTTGGTTGCTGGTGTTGATGAGACAAGTTAATATCTCTTGCTGATATGCCACTGTCTCATCGATATTTTCCTTCGGTGGTATTTCTTTATGTATCGGTGTAACTCTGCCATGTCGGGGAGACTCATGATTAACACTGTGGTATGGTGGTGTTTTTCCCTTCCCTTTAGTTGTTTACTGCACTACCACCTTTCTCAAGGCTTCTTGCTACAGGGTTGCAATGTATACCACTCTATCGCATATGTTTCTCACCTGCCCGGTGGTCTAGCGATGTATGCTTTTGATCATTACTTGAAGATTATCGATGAGACAATCTTATTTGTCTTACCAATATCTCAATGTCTCATGGACAATACTTCATTATATCCAAGAGTTGTGTTTCACTGAGAACTTGTAGATATACCTTGTCGATGTGACGTAAGTGATTCTCTCCTTGATATGCCCATATCTTGTTGAAATTTCACTATTTTACATCGTCAACGAGACATATAAATAAATCTCTTCGCCATAGGGGTGTCTAAATCGACACTAAACCTTAAGCTAAACTCGAAGCTAAAGTCAGAGCTAAAAGTGTCACTAAAATCAAAGCTAAAATCGGAGCCAAAGGCGACGCTAATGACGATGCCACACTCAAAGCCAATATTGGCACTAAAGGCGACACTAATTTCGGTATAAATTAGAACCTAAATTAGCACCAAATTGTCCTGATCCATGCAAATAAATGCCAAAAATAGCGCCGACATTTTCAAAAAACTGGAAAAAATACATTAAAATAGTGGGTGGAATAAAAAAATGAAGCAAAAAAGGAAGCAAATCATAGGGATTTGTTGTAGTGTCTTGATCAACTTCTAACTTCTTGAGCTTGGCTAGATGCTGATGAACTACATTTTACCTTTCTTCTTTTGTTCCTATCATTTTGTAAGGATCCTTGGATTTTTTAATTTAAATTTTTAGTTGGACATCCTTTAAGGTGTCTTTGAGAAGAGTGATTAGATAATACTCTTCATCTTTAGAAGAGTGTTCTTATTTTGATTCTAATGAGATTTGTCTCCTTTGTTTCTCTATCCTATCTTTTAGATCCTTATATTTCATCATTTAACCTTTAGCAGGAACAAATTCAATGAGTTCATACAAATTGTCTATTTTTGGAGAAATATGTTTACCCTAGACAATTTCCCACTCAGGATTGTTAAATTCAAAGACAACAAAAATCTTTGTTTTAGGATTTAGCTTCTTAGGAAAATTTGTGGCATAATGAGGGCCTTTATAGATAAAACATTTAGTTCATGTTGGAGCTTGCTTATTTCTTTTCCTGAGTAAGTATGGTGGGGGCTGTCTTGAAAAATTTCTTCTTGTATAAGGAACCACCTTATATTTCTTTTTCCCATGCTTACTATGTTTACTTCTTTTGAAAGCATATTCTTCTTCATATATGTTTTTATAACATCTATTGCATTTGCATTTCTTACCACAACCTTTTTTCTTGAATTGCTTAAGCTGAGTAAAATCATTCAACTAGTTGATAGGAGGTAGATCACAAAATTCTTTGAGATTACAAAAATAATTATAGTAATCTTTATTGGCTTGGAGTGCCCCTAGAAAACATTGTTTTTCCAATTTATAGCCAATAAATTTCTTTAGTTCAACAAATGTACATTTTTCTATTGTTGAGTGCTCCTTCCTAATTATGTAATCTTCTTCCTAGACCACAAGGTAGATAATTAAGGTAATACTGCTTGGTAGTTACATGATATGCAACTTATTGAAAACTATCATATATTTCTCAAATACTAAATTGTATGCATGAAATTTAGCCAAATTCTTAATTTTCATTGTCTAAAGGATCTTATTGGCTTCAATTAATTGATTTGCAGTATCTCCACAAAAAAGATCAATGACCAGAACTTTGAATTCTTCAAAGCTAGCAGTGAATATGTCATTTTTCCCCATATCCTTTTGTCTTACATAATCATGTTCTTCACCAAGGGTAGTTCATTGGCCCATGTCTAGTAGATTATTCCACCAGTTTCTTAGCTTCCCAAAGAGCAATCTAACATCATAAAGGACCCTTTTTGGCTTGGTCCATGATCCACTTCTATCAAACATGTTTTCTAGAGTATCTACCCAAGTGCAAATTGTATCATATGGCTCCACAATCTTATCACTATTAAGAATGTATCCACTTGTAGCAAATGGCCTCATTCGCTCGAGTTTAGCATTTTTTTGTAATGGCATATTTCATTTCTATGTCCATTCCTACAATATTTTTTTTCGATTCCCATGGTTCAGTTTCTTGCAAATGGTGGTAATCCGAAAAATCTAATTCTACTTCATCAAAATCATTATTTAAAATTTCTACAAAAAATTGGGAAATTTCAGACCCACTCAAAGACATGTCAAAGGTATTTACATCTGATGTCTCTTCTTCTGACTCTTTTTTGTGTAACCAAGTTCATCCATATATACTTGTTTTGTCTATTCTTCTTCTATATTCAATTCATGTAACCAATCCCTTACTTTTCCCTTTTCTTCCTGATTGGCTAACCTATGTTCTTTGACCTTGGGAATAGGTACATGAGCTGAGGGCTTATGAATTCTTGAAGAGGACTCAATTATTTCTTCTTTCTCATCCTTCCTTGTATGAGCCCTTCATTGTACAATTATTTTTTTTTTTTTGGGAATTGATTGATCTTGAATTTTTCCCTTCCTTGATTTCTCTTCTTCAAAAGAACTATCATGGCCAATCTGTACTTTTCTATTTTTCTTGCTACAACATCTATGAGCAACTTTTGATCCTCCACATCTTGTTTTTTGGAGTTTTCATGGTTCTTTTGGTTTTCATAGATGGATGCTAGATAACCATCTTGCTGGGTTTGGTTGGTTACCATAGTTCTAACATCTTGTTGTGCCTAGCTAACATGGTAGCTTACACTAGAAAAAATGCTTATAATAGAAGAAGAGTGTTGATATATATATATATATATGTATGTATGTATATGTTTGTGGTTTTCCATAGTTTGAAGGAATTTTGTGGCTTTCTTGGTGTATCCTGAATGTGCTCGATGAATTGTATGACATCTAGGGTGACCACTTCCAAATTTTGTGTTCTTAAACACACTTACTTTTTCAAGGAAAATATTCTTTTGTTCTAGCATCACTCTGACTTTAATGGGTTTAAATTCTTATGTTTCTTTCCTCTCATGGTTAGCCAAAATCTAACTTCATTCAATTTCCCATCACATGACCATGCCACCTATGCTTTTGATATGTATATGGATCTATGTACATACGTATATATGTATATACATATATGTAATTTTATATGCATATTTGTACATATATGTATATGCCTATATGTACATAAGTATACATATGTATATGCATATATGCACATAAGTATACATATGTATATACATATATGTATGAATATGCATATATGTACAAAATTATGCACATACATGTATATGCAATATGTACATATGGTGATACATATGTATTTACATACATATGTACATATAGATATACATATACATGTACTAAATATTTGTGAAATATAGATCTGCACAATGAATGATTGTGCACTAAAGAATAGTATTTAATACAAGTGCATGGCATAAAACCTTCAAAATTAAACTTAGTCGAGTGTTCAAAGTTATTGTGCACATACATATATATGAACATAGGTATGTATGTACATAGATTAGTGCATGTACATACATATGGACATACACTATGTATGTACATGTAGTAATCTATGTATATACAACTGTACATACATATATATGTATCTGCACAATGAATGATTATGCAATGAAGAACAAAATAATAGAAGTGCATGACAAAAAACCCTCCAAAAGAGAACTAGTCAAACCATTTCCATATTTTGTAGTAACAATGAAATACAAAAATAAAATTGTAGGTTGCATTATTGTGCAATGAATAACTGAATAACAAGGGGATATCAAACAAGATTGCATCACAATTGAAATCCCATACGATACCCCAAACATACAATCCATCAAGTGTAGATGAATCACTATACTACCAAAATTTTATTATAATTGGTTTATATTTGTCTCATACACAAATAGTTATTCATAGTCTTACATGTCATAGAATATTAAAAGCACATATGATACCACAAAAATACAAGCCACATTTCATGTTAATGGCTCGTAGCATTAAAACATGCAACCAAAATATAAAATTAGTATAACCAGCACTCCCATATAATATCACCACTTGCATTAGATCACCACCAATATTTTCATACATCCAATGGCACGAGAACAAAAAAGAGCCAAGAATGTCCCATCACCAAATCTATTATATTATACAGAAGAGGTTGTTGCACTTTATACATTTTATATCATGTAAATGATGTTTCCAATGAGTTGTGTACATGACTATATGAAGATTGAAGAGATATTGATAGTGGTTGTTAATGAATAATGTTGTATACGTGTAATAGTTATGCAAAGTGTGTTGTACATTTCACCCCAATCAAGCAATCACCATAAACAAAGTTTCAATATAATTAAGCAAACCTACATTAACAAGCAATTGCACTACACTGCCAACATGGACTTCATATTGCTAAGTAGGCCCATAAACATATCCATTTAATAAACCAATAAAAAAATCCATTTGATAGATCAAATACATAATATAGGAATGTGCATAATGCTGGAAACAACATTTACATATTATAGGACATAAATTTGTAGTGGCATTGGAGGTTATAGCATTGAAGAGACTTATTTTTCAGAAGAGCATTTAAGTATTAAACTATGTATCATTACACTTTATAAATTATTAGTTTATGCAACATGGTTTAATACTAAAAATGATTTGGTGAAAAGAAGCCTCTCCAATCCATAACCAAATCAATATCGAACATAAATCAAATAAACACTCGAGAATGTTTACAAACAAAAGGAATGAGAGTGAGCAGGATATGCGAGAATTTGGAGCATTGAATGAACCTTGATCTCTAATTTACTTGCTTGAAAATCTAAGTAAATGTGAAGGGACACATAAGGAAAGTTGGTCAGTGGAGGTAACGAAGGAGGCGGCGAGCAATTAATGCTCTAAACTATTCGTTTAGGGTGGTGAGATTGTTAAGGCCACACATCCATCCGATCCAATGCACATAGATTTGTTTGTTGATTAAGGAGAAAAATGAGCTCCACTTTGAGGTGGAGAGAAAAATGGGCCCATTTTGGATAGGTCGAAGTAAATGGTGCATGATAGGTGGCGGGGTGCTCGATATTGAAAAAACAAAATTTCCAGATGCACAATTGGCATGGTAGCATAGTGGGAAAATTAATGTGGTTAATATCATGGTATTACTGTCTCGAACAAAAAAAGTAAACAACCAACAATTGAACTCTATATTGTAGCCCAGAATACACAGCCAAAAAAGTAGCCAATCATTCATATAGTTGTAGGGATGGTGCCTCCCTACATCAGTCAAGAGTTCTAGGATAAACATCTAGAGATGTGTTCTGATCTCCTACTTCTGTGTTTTGAGTTGTCATTACATTATTTGAATTTATTTTTGTAAATTGAGTGCAAATTTCATTCAATAGTGTTGAACAACTATTTCCAACATTTGGGCAGAGACTCGAATTGACATCAACAACTGCAAACAGAGGGATGTATATGTTCAATATTTCCTGAAACAAGGCATGGTTGTCTACTAAAAAATTTGTAGGACCGACTATATGTCTTTCTTGCTGAAATGACCTATGGGCCTAGTTGATTTCTCTTTCCTTCCTATCTTTTTTCTTTTGAGCCCTTTGTTGCTCCATCTTCTCCTACCTTTCCTTCCTATCTTGTTTCTTTTGAACTATGTCTTGGTCCCTCTTTTTCTCTCTTTCCTTCCTATCTTGTATCCTTTGAACTTTCTCTTGCTCCTTCTACTATCTCTCCTTCCTATGTTATTGCTTTTTAGCTCTCTCTTCCTCCTTATTCTATTCTCTTTCCTTGCTCAAATCTGCATAGTAATCTAGCAATTATGGTATGGAAAATGTGGTAGGTGGAGATGGTAATGAATAAGTTCATTTCTCTTCTTACCACTGCAAGAAAATACCCAATTTATTAGCTCCATCCGCCAACCAAGATGGTTGGGTAGGGGACGAGGGAAGACTTAAACTGTCATTACCCACATCAGTAGCTCCCTCTACCAACCAAGGCAATTGGGAAGGATTTGATGGAAGACTTAGAATATCATTACCCATATTTATAGATCCATCTACCAACCAAGAGAATGGGGTAGGGGTTGAGGGAAGACTTAGGCAGGACCCTTATGTTCCTCACATTGGTTGTCCACCATGTCATTTGTTTGTTGATTAAATATTTCATTATGTACTATAGTAAAATGCATACCCTTGCATTTTCACACTTGTTTGGGCCTGCCTTGCTTTATTTATCCTTCTTTATGTCCACAAGCCCTATGAATGGCATATTTTTCTTGTTATTCCCGACATTCTCTAATGCCTAAGTGATCTCCTAATGAATCTAATTAGTGTCCCTGATTTCTAGTTAGGAATAAAATGCCACTAAGGGTGTCTTTGTCCCCCCGAGGTCCTGGGACCCTAATTTTGAGGTATATTATTATATAGGAGCGAATTTGCACCCCTTAGGAAAATTCCCCTTTTACCCTTCCTCACTTTAGAAAACCATATTCGAAGGCTAAATTCCACATAAGCTCAATGCCTTCATTCCACTTGGTGCCTGTTTTGAGGGTCGATAGAGGAATAACTGTCAGGGATGCCCTCCCAACGCGTAGACATTCGTGTAGTGTGCTTACATCCCTGATAGATTCACATGGTTGGAGCCTATAGAGGCGTATCACTTCTCATTAGAAGTCGACTTGTAATGCCCTCTTCAATCAATTGACTCGAATATGGCCGTTTTCTTCACTCTTTCCTTCAAAATCACTATTCCTTCCTTCATTTGGGACCTTTGACAATCTCTTTGACAACTCCATAGAATTTAAGCCTTCGATTAATCTCGCTTGGCTCTTCACCATGCTCTAAGCATTCAATCCATCACTCTCAAGCAACACTTTACACTTAATAGCAGAAATTCCATCACTCCATCAACTCAGTAGAGAAAGTGTAGAACAACACCATTGCAGCAGAGGCTTGAGTCCTCCCATTTTCTCCCCCATTAGCCTTGAGTGCTCTTGGTGGAGGTGGTAATATTTCTACTCCTTTCCTCTATTATTTGGTTGAGTAAGCACATTACCATTTTGTTGTGTTTTAGTGTTCTTTCTTCATTCCTTCTTTATCATACTATTTCTCTATCATTGTAAAATTGGCTGTCAATGGAGGTGGAAACACCAGAATGGGAGTTTGACTGAGGAAAACCCTTATACAACCCCCCAACAATTTCTCTCTCTGTCTATCTTTTTCTCTTGTGTGTAGATATTGAAGACATTCATGTGGTAGAGGCTCCATCACTTGCATGATTGTAAGTATTTCCTTTCGACTTCTTATTCTCTTTATCTATTTCACTATACTTCAACTTTATCACTTTCTGACATTTTCCTACATTGTGGAAGTTCTCAACAATTAGAGTAGAAGTAGTCACTTAGCTATTTTTTGTGACATTTTCGCTCTTTGGTCTGTACAAGATGCCAATGCACCTCTAGGACTCCAACGTGCCACGCTGTCATCCTTATCATGTGCATACATCCTTTGGTCGAGAGCTCATCAATTTGTCTAGAGAATCTTTGTGACCTACTCTTTCTGATTCTAGAACTCTCGTTGTTGTTCCTTGAGGTAATTTAGGATAGTTCACCCCATGAGATTCTCTGAGTGAAGAGAACTTGTGAGTAGCGAACCCCCCTTCTCTAGATTTTGGTGAACTCGACGTGAATCAAAAAACTAGGAATTAATTTACCCCTACTTGGCAGGGTCATAACTTTTGACTCGGTGCTCAAAATTCAAAATCGTTTGCACCATTGGAAAGGTCTCCTAGAGAAACAATTCAATTCCTAGAATACTAGTGTCTTTAACAATCAAAGTTTAGGGACTGATGCAAGTTCTGAACTCAAATTCTACTCCAAAGACCTCCAAAAATGTAAATTACTAGAACATAGAAAATACCAAAAAATCATAATGAGTTTAATATCTTCTTTTATTAGCTCAGTATCTAATTTTGTTCAAAATATTAATGATCCATTTCATGCATGTGATGGTGACTTGGCTTTCCCTATGTCACTTGGTGTCTTTGATCTTTGTCATGAAATTCCCCTTACTTCAGAGGATATTTTGTTGCAAGAAAATGAAATATTTGGTACCTTTCTTAACATTACTTTACCTTCTCTTCATTCCAATGCACTCTCTTCCAGAGATGATGCATTTGTGAATGATGAATCTCACTTTCTTTCCAATGCACTCACTTCTAGAGATGTTGCATTTGTGAATGATGAATCTCTTATCTATTCTAATGCACTCTCCTCTAGAGATGATGCATTAGTGAATGATGAATTTCCTTCCACATTCGATCCTATTTGGATAAATGTTGAGAATATGTCTTTAAATAATTATTCTACTAGTTGTGATGATTCTGTAAATGTAATCTGTCTCTGCTACCCCTCAAAGGCCTAAGAGACTAGTCATTTATGTGACTCCAACTATTCCTTCTCCTAAAATGGTTTGGTAACCCATACTTATGAGAATAGAATGAATAAACAACCAATATTTCCTCAAGCACCTAAACCTACAACTAAAGCACTATGTGATAATGGTTTTGTTGAGCAACCTCAGGTTACTCCAGCTAAGATCTCATTGTGGGACTTTCTTCAGCCTACTCTAGTTTACCAAGGTATGCTTCAAGAAGCCTTGCAAAAGATCCTCTTGCCTTCTTCTACTAGGCCGATAGATGCTGATGCGTTGATAGCTCATATTCGTGCAGATTCATCAAATATTATGTTCTACTCATAGGAACTCCCACCTTCAGAAGTATAGAAGCAAAAAAACCCTTTAATGATTATAGTTAACATTAATAAAATTGGTATTAGATGTACTCTCATTGATGCCGGTTTGACGCTCAATGTATGTAGCATTGATCTATTTCCTAAGATTAATATTGATCCATATTCTCTTAATGCTTCTTCCATTGAAATTCATGGTTTTGATAATGTTGGTCGATAAGCTCTAGGTACAATAGTATTACCTTTGCAGCTTGGACCCATTACCGTACCTACCCTTGTATATGTTATGTTAGAAAAGTTACCTTATAACCTTATTCTTGGTAGATCATGGATTCATGCCATGGCTGTAGTCTCGTCTACCTTGCATAAATCTATTAAGTTCATTTGCAATAATAAAGTAGTCATAGTCAAGGTTGACCCTGATGCTATGCACTTATGTGAGATGGTAGCCATCAGTCAAGCTTCGGTTGTCCCTACTCTTATTCCTTCAGTGTCTTCCAATCTGTCGATGTTTACTCCAACATACCTACTATAAAGGATACTCTTGAGATAGATGTCCCTGAAGAAGATTCTTTTGATGTAAAAAATCCTAAGTTTGCTCCTTCTACCTCTTCTCAAGAGAATGCATGTCTTGGTGATGATTGAGGTTCTCTAGACTTTATAGATTCCTTCATTTAGGAATATAAAGTCACCTCGATCCACTTAAACCTTCCAATAACATCGTCCAAACCTGCTATCAAATATGGTTATTCTTTTGCATTGCGATATAGTGTGAGCAACATTTGTAATGTCCTTGATGTTCATCCTCCTCCTTCTGAGGAAGATGACCGCACCTCTATTAAAGAGGTTAATTTTGGTAATCCTATCAAGAAAGATGATGGCAATCTCGTAGAGGAGTATAATCCTCTTTTCTAGAATAATACTCTCCATGTAGATCCTCTACTGTCTTCTATCTTCGTATCTTCTTCTTGTAAGAAGTCAAAATTTTCTCCACAAGAGAAAGGGTTGCTTCCTACTCCTCATCCTTTGTTTGAGCTAGAGTGTATTTTGTTGTGGCTTCTAAAATCCCACTTGATTACTCTTCCTTCTCCTACATGCAATAAATCTCATAAACATGATAAAGGAAAACACTCTTTCTGCGTATACCATCAAGTGACTAGCCATTCTACTAGTGAATGTAATTCCTTAAAAGATAAAATACAACAACTTCATGATTCAGGTGCCTGCTGACGCACCTGCCTTTTCTTCGTATGACAAGCGATATCAAGGTTTACCTCTATCCTGTATGATCTAAATATCTTGCATGGTTCACCTCCCCTATATGTTGGGGGTAGAGATAGCTTGTTTTGGAGATGTGTATCCTTCGTAAAAGACCCCTTCTCTTCTCTATGCCTTTAAAAGGGGGTCCCTTTGAAAGATTTTCTCTTGAATGAATTCTATTGAATCTAGCTTGGGGGCAACCCAACTAGACCTACTTCATATCTTTGTGTCTAGCTTGGGGGAAGCCTAGCTAGACCTCCCTTTTCAAATAGTGTGTCCCTTGAGTGGACCCCTCTTCCTTTTGAAGGGTTCCTGAGGGACCCCTTTGAAAGCCTTCCAACTTGATGATGATTTGCATGACTGTCTATTTGCTTACCTATGTGGCCGCTTCTTGACATGTTCTATTTGTGGGTAAACATGTTGCTTCATGGGTGTGCCCATGAATCCACTTTTTGACTCTATGGAGTCTGTTTTTCCCAATTTCCTTCATGTGAGAGTTCTTGGAGGATACCTTCCTTGAAATTTTGTGAGCCTGTAAGGCGCTTACTTCCTAGGGCTTTCTTCATACGAGAGATCTTGGGGGTTGCCTCCTTGTAGGTCTCTGGGCCTGTAAGACACTTTCTTTCTTTAGCTTCATAGTTATATGGAGATATGAACTCCTTTTCTTGTTCTGCACTCTTGAGTTTTCTAGATTGAGGTATGCTTCCTCGATGGTTTAGATATACATTTCTAACGCTACTACTTCTTTGATCTACTTTACCAAAGCACTCATCAATATTCGTGCTCACTAAAGTGGGGACAAAATGTATAGGAGAAATTTTTCACCCCTTAGGTAAATTCCTCTTATACCCTTCCTCATTTTAGAAAACCATATCTGAAGGCTAAATTCCACATAAGCCCATTGCCTTTGTTCCACTTGGTGCCTATTTTTGAGCATTGGTAGAGGAATAACTATTAGGGACACCCACACAGAACACAGACATCCACGCGACATGCTTACCTCCCTAACAAATTCCCATGGTTGGAGCCTGTAGAGGCATTACACTTCTCATTGGAAGTTGACTTGTAATGCCCTCTTTGGCTAATCGACCCGAATATGACCGTTTTCTTCACTCTTTCCTTCAAATTCACTATTCCTTCCTTCATTTGGGATCTTCAACAATCTCTTTGAAAAATCCTTCATAGAATCTAAGCCTTCGATTCATATTGCTTGGCTCTTCACCATGCTTTAAGCATTCAATCCATCACTGTTAAGAAACACTTTACACTTCATAGCAACAATTCCATCACTCCATCAACTCAGTAGAGCAAGTGTAGAACAACACCATTGTAGTAGAGGCTTGAGTCCTCCCATTTTCTCCCCCATTAGCCTTGAGGTCTTTTGGTGGAGGTGGTAAGATTTATACTCTCCTCTATTATTTGGTTGAGTAAGCACATTACTATTTTGTAGTGTTTTAGTGTTCTTTGCTTCATTCCTTCTTTATCGTAATATTTCTCTATTGTTGCAAACTTGGCTGTTTGTGGAGGTGAAAACACCAAAATGGGGGTTTGACTGAGGCAAACCCCTATACATTCCCCCAACAATTTCTCTACCTCTCTTGTGTGTAGGTTTGGAAGACATTCACATGCTAGAGGCTTCATCACTTGCGTGGTTGTACTTGTGTTTCCTTTCCACTTCTTATTCTCTTTAATATCTATTTCACTGTACTTCAACTTTATCATTTTCCTACATTTTGGAAGTTCTCAGCAATTAAAGTAGAAGTAGTCACTTAGCTAGTTTCTGTGACATTCTCGCTCTCTAGTCCATATGAGATGCCAACACGCCTCTGAGACTCCAGCATGCCGCACTGTCATCCTTATTATGAATTGATGTCCTTTGGCCAAGAGCTTGTCACTTTGTCTAGAGAATCTTTGTGGCCTACTCTTTCTGATTCTAGAACTCTCGTTGTTGTTCCTTGAGGTAGTTTAGGGAAGTTCACCCCATGAGGCTCTCTGAGTGAAGAGAACTCATGAGTAGTGAATCCCCCTTCTCTACACTTATTTGGGCCACTTGTTGGTGTTTGTGCCCCAAGTTTCATACTTGGGACTAAGATGCCACCTAGGGCGTCTTAGTCCTCCTTGAGTCCTTTTTCAAGATTTAATTTCAAATTTTGGTGGGATTTAACCTCCTTCATTTAATGAATCCATATGTCATCTTGGTGTAATACAATTTTGGGATATTAAGCATAGACAAGTATAAATACAAGTTTCATTCATTCATTTTCATCCTAAGCATTCAAGTATTGATTCCTAAGGAAAAATTATGAGATCAAGAGCATTCAAGAGAAATTCATCAAGCATTTGAAGCCATCAAGATTTAAACATCATTTCAAAGCCTATTCTAGAATCATGTGTGTTGTTGTGCTAACATTTGTGATACAGGGTTTTGATATAAGCAAGCAAGCATTTCAAGATCCATATCCATTATAGCCATTTCACACAAATTTGTAGCCATTACAAGGATTTGGTGAGTTGTAGAATTGCATGTTGTTTAATCACCATTTCCTTCATCATTTCTATTTCATTTCAAGGTTTAATTATCAACAAGGGGTTTGACCAAGGAAAACCCCCATTTTACTAACAATCAACAAGTTTTTCCCATCTTTTCCATTTCTATTTGTAGATCTAGGTTGAAGACTTGAAGATCACTTAGAGTGGAAAGTTGTCAAAGTTGTATTGAAAAGTTTTCATCTTCATAGAAACTCACCTATAGGTCAAATCCGATTGTTTCAGAACTTGAGATCCGAGAAGAAGCAAATGCAAATCTAGGAGCTCAGGACCACGTTCAAACTTTTCAAAAATTTAGAGCAAGACTAAAACTCCATCTTGGGTGTCTTAGTTCTCCATGAGATATTTTTTATAGATTCTTCAAGATTCTATATTAGCATCTGAAAATTCTGTGTTTGCTTTGAAAAACAACAGGACTAAAACACCATCTTGGGCATCTTAGTCCTCTAAGGCATATTTTGGCAAGCTGTTTACATTTCCAAAATCTTAATTGCATCTCTAGGCTTCCCAAGTACACATACACTAACTTGGATTTGTTCATTTTCAGTGTTTACATCTCTCATTTATCTCATTTTAGGTTGTTTGCATATCATAGTGTGTTTTCCAACATTGTCTTTTCTAAGCATTTGCTTGGTGGTCAACCCCTTAAATCCAAAAGAACACCCCCTCATAAGTCCTCCTAATTATGTATTGGCTCACCCTTAGAGGTTGTTAGTCAATCCTATTAGGGTTTTTTGGACAATCCTTGAATGATTTAGTTGGAGAAGGAGTGGTATTCTATGTAGAACCCGCCCTCCTTTTCCTCTTAATCATTTTGGTGAACCTGAATTTGTTTGAGCATTATTCCTTTTCTAATTTGGAGTCCTTTAGAGTTGTAGATCTAGATTGCATCTTGCATTAGTGAAAGTACATCTAGGGCTTCTTGCCTCTTGCATTAGTGAAATTGCATTTAGGGTTTCCTATTTTTGCATTAGTGAAAGTGCATATAGGTTGCATTTTTCCTTTCTTGCATCATTACTGTTACCTGTTCTTAGCTATAGATGAAAACAAGTAGAGATGATTTTCATTCAATATTCAAAGGTACACAAGTGGTTAAATTTTTTTATACTAAGTATTCATTTTTGAAACAAATCTGATTACTCTTGAATTTCTAGTATTATTATACAACTAATTATAATAGAAAAAATAATGAAATTGCATAATATTTGTTGTTTTATTCATATTGTACAAACCAAAGTCCCACACAAGCCATGGGAGTAGCCTAATTTGATTTTCATAATCAAATAATGAATACAAAAAGGAAATGTGCACAACACAACTGAAGATGATATAGGAATAAGAGAGAAGGTGATCCGTCATTGCCTGGAATGATGAATTGTTGTCACATTCAATGTCTTCAGTTGTCATGTCTCCAAGCTGTAGTAGCTCCAAGCTCTGAATGCATTTGCAAGATTGTAAAAGGGGGTGTTAGAGAAATGATGAATCATGTCCTACCTCATGCCTATATTACCAATATAGATGTAATACCCATTCAACTAGTCATTCATGAAAAGACTAAATCAAGCAGGAAGGCATATGTTCAGAAGGCATAAAGTTCAATGGAAGCTTTCAACTTCAATTATTTTTGCTAACATGTTTGTTCACTATGTAGGAACAAGTTCATTATGTTCGTGATCATTTATCATTAGATATGTGGAGAAAAATGGGCTCCCACAAGGATTGAGCTCCACATATCAGGAGGACACTCTCTAATTACACATGAGAGTCATCAATATCAAAACAATCATTAAGAGAAGCTCTATTGTAACCTAAAAGAGATTCATAAATCAATTTTTCTTCGACATGGTGAAAACAGTTTGAGCAATCATTTTTATTGCTCATCAACTTCATTTTTATCATCAAAAAAGTAGTTCACATAAGATACAAGTTTACATAACTACCAAGAAGGCAATCCACATGACTGTAGGACAACATTATGAATCAAGAGGCATCATTAACATATCATCATTATCTCTGATTACTATAGATGGACAGGAAAGAGCCATGCTTCATGCCTATCAAAATTAGAATCAAGCACCAAATTGCTATAGGAGGCTTATGCTATTATAAGCAAGGATGATGAAAAGCCATGACAGTCCAAGATATGTTGGACAATAATGAAGTTCACAAGGATCCTTTAAAGATAAAGGAAGCATGATAATGTAATATAGTGATTCATATACATATTGCATTATGATAGATTCTACAAGTGTGCTTTCAAGAAATACTTTGTGAAGTTACAAATGCTTGTTCTAAAGCTAGAGGTGAACATTACAAACAATGATAGGATCAAATAGTTCACCTAATAGAGATGCATTAATAGAAACAAAGTTTTTGAGCGATTGTAAAGAATGAAGAGCAGCATTTTAAATGTGCACCATAGTTGAATAATGCAATGCAGGGAGCCTTACAATGAAAGGAGAACAATCAATGCATCATGTTTTTTGTTT
Source organism: Sequoiadendron giganteum (assembly GCA_007115665.2). Classification (NCBI taxonomy): domain Eukaryota; kingdom Viridiplantae; phylum Streptophyta; class Pinopsida; order Cupressales; family Cupressaceae; genus Sequoiadendron; species Sequoiadendron giganteum. The sequence goes on from CM021102.1 coordinate 662,893,503, forward strand.
TAAGATAGAGTATGTACCAGTGTTTTAAATGAGACATAAGAATATGTTGCCTTATCTTGTAAGGATAAAGTACATGGGAAATACAATATTTCTTTTCAGAATAAATGTACATTGCAAGGGAACACTTAGTTAAACTGAAACTGAACAAATATCACCTTCATAGGAGAAATAAGTGCTAACTTTCTAGTACCTGAGAAGTAGGTGCCACAATTTCAAAGTGATTATGCTAGAGAAGAATAGATTTGTGCTCACATCCTTTCATAGTAACAATGATATCATATACAATGGATGAATTCAAATACTGTCATAACCTATTGACAATAAAGTACAATAGTCACTATGTCTTCAACAACTCAAAAAAGACAATCTCAAATGTAATAGTCATTCCAATTTTATGGCACAATCATTTCAAATAAAAAAAATGGAGGAAACAAGAAGCTCATCAAAAAGGGAGCTGTCATGTCAAAGGGTTCATGGAGTTGTCCATAAAAGATAGTGTTATCAAGAGTTTATAAGATAGGAACATTGAGAAAGTTTTGTGCAACTTTTGCAATGAAATACAGTCATGGTCATGGCTAGGGAAAAAACACAAAACACATTTGCAAGGGTTTCATAATACCCATATCATTATCATTTTCAAGTCTCAAACCCCAGTCATGGTTGTAGAAGTTGAGAAAATACAACTCCACAAACCCCGAAGATCACTTGCATGCAAACAACCTGTCACAAAAGAAGAGATGGAGATAAACAAGCAAGGGTTCTCTGAAAACTAAAAATGTATATATCAGAGAGAATGAGAGAATGAATTGATGTGATAATACAATGAGATCAATCCTTATAAAAGGAGATCGAGAAACCCTAAAGAAACCCTAACAGGAAAAACCCTAAAAGAAGCCCTAATAGGAAAATATTTAATAGTTAATATAATTATTAAATGTCACTTTATGCAAACTAAAGTGAAATCTTAAGAAGGGAATAAAGGTAACTTAATCAACATAATTAAGTTAAAACCTTTACTCTAACACCCCCCTTAAGAAGAGCAAGAGTGTAGCTACAAACATGTGCAAAAAAACAAAGGTAACTACAATGCAGAAAGGAAAACATGGGTCTTGACAACTAGGCCAGAGCAGGTACCCAAATACAACCAAATCTCTGTAAAGTGGAGAGAATAGAGAAAACCTCATGGGAAAAACTCTACTCCAAAAAGAGATGTTGAAAGCCAGGAAGAACATCACTGAAGTAGAAGAAGTTGCAAACAACTATAGAAAGATGACTGTTATGGTGCTGAAGAACCTCCGCTGAAGATAAGATGATCAAGATCAATAAGACAACAATCTACATGAGTGCCCCAAATGACACTATTCGAATCAGATGGAAAACAAAGGCAAAGACCTGGAACAAAGATACACATGGCACAAGTACCAATAGTCTAAAAACAAAAATCATCAACTGAGAATGGAAGATTCCTTCCAAGGCAAAACCAAGGAAGCAATAGCACGAACAGTATAATACCCCCCCGTAATGCTAAACTGGGAGAGCTTGACAGATCCACTGAAATGGTGTGTAACACCCTGTAGTGCATGAGGAAGAAGATACAACATTTGAAAGTGTGCAAAAAAGCACCTGCAACTGAAAAAGTGGTGTGCAAAAACAAAGCACACATGCATGAGGCTAGAATCATATGGATCCACTGTCATCGTGGAGGGACACTCACCGGACAAAGGTGTGATGGCAAACAAAGGCAAACTACGCAACCCCCCATGGCACTTCATAATACAGTGTGAGCACAAAATATGACACAACCTTATGTGCAAAATCCCCAGAGTACAATAGTGTGGCACTTTATCTCAGTGCGTTTACATAAAAGATATTGCTTACAAATGATGCTCAAAATGCCCAAAAAAAGGACAAAAATGCTGGAAATACTTGAAGGACAGCCAAAAAAATGACTGTAGAATGCACTAATAGAAAAAAGAAGTGATGAGACCCACACCACTGGAAAGTTGACAAAACCAACTTTTCGACGATATCTCATTTGCCAAAAAATGATATCGTATGCCCAAGTTATGACCTCTGGAAAAAAAATAGCTCCAAAGGGGAAAAAGCTAGTGCTGCATTAAATTTGACGGTCATACGACCGTCACAGTAAAAGGACGAGCTTAAATTTGATCGCCAAACGACCATCACCGTATTTTCACAACTAGGCTTATTACATAAAAAGTGTTTTTTTTTTATATAAAAAAATACAAATTTAATTTAATTTATTTTTTTTTAAAATAATAAAAAAAAAGGAAGCAGGCAGGGGTGGCCGCCTATGGTTGCAGTGTACCACAATTGACATTAAAGCAATCTATTGTATATAAATGCACTGAGATAAAGTGCCACACTATTGTTCTTTGGGGATTTTGCAATAAGGTTGTGCCATATTTTGTACTCGCACTGTATTATGAAGTGCCATGGGGGGTTGTGTAGTTTGCCTTTGTTTACCATCACACCTTTGTCCAGTGAGTGTCCCTCCATGACGATAGTGGATCCATATGATTCCAGCCTCATGCATGTGTGCTTTGTTTTGCACACCATTTTTTCAGTTGCAGGTGCTTTCTTGTGCACTTTCAAATGTTTCTTCTACTTCATGCACTACAGGGTGTTACACACCATTTCAGTGGATATGTCTAGCTCTCCTAGTTCAACATTATGGGGGGGTATTATACTATTTGTGTTCTTGCTTCCTTGGTTTCACCTTGGAAGGAATCTTCCATTCTCAGTTGATTAGTGTTTTTCATACTATTGGTACTTGTGCCATCTGTATCTTCATTCCAGGTGTTTGCCTTTGTTTGCCATCTGATTCGAGTAGTGTCATTTGGGGCACTCATGCAAATTGTTGTCTTCTTGATCCTGATCATCTTATCTTTAGAGGAGGTTCTTCAGCACCATAGCAGTCATCTTTCGACAGTTGTTTGCAGCTTCTTCTGCTTCAGTGATTTTCTTCTTGGCTTTCTCCATCTTTTTTTGGAGTAGAGTTTTTCCCTTGAGGTTTTCTCTATTTTCTCCTCTTTACAGAGATTTGGTTGTATTTGGGTACCTGATCTGGCCTAGTTGTCGAGACCCATGTTTACTTTTTGCATTGTAGTTACCTTTGTTTTTTTGCACTTGTTTGTAGTTGCACTATTGCTCATCTTAAGGGGGGTGTTAGAGTAAAGATTTTAACTTAATTGTGTTAATTAAGTTACCATTATTCCCTTCTTAAGATTTCACTCTAGTTTGCATAAAGTGACATCTAATAATTATATTAATTATTAAATATTCTCCTTTTAAGGTTACACTTTAGGGTTTCTCGATCTCCTTTTATAAGGATTGATCTCATTGTATTATTAAATCAATTCATTCTCTCATTCTCTCTGATATATACATTTTCTAGTTTTCAGAGAATCCTTGTTTGTTTGTCTCCATCTCTTCTTTTGTGATAGGTTATTTGCATGCAGGTGATCTTTGGGGTTTGTGAAGTTGTATTTTCTCAACTTTTACATGCGTTTACATAAAAGATATTTCTTTGATACCATGTAGAAGTTGAGAAAATACAACTTCACAAACCCCGAAGATCACCTGCATGAAAATAACCTATCACAAAAGAAAAGATGGAGACAAACAATCAAGGGTTCTCTAAAAACTGAAAATGTATATATCAGAGAGAATGAGAGAATGAATTAATGTGATAATACAATGAGATCAATCCTTATAAAAGGAGATCGAGAAACCCTAAAGAAACCCTAATAGGAAAAACCCTAAAAGAAGCCCTAATAGGGAAACATTTAATAATTAATATAATTATTAAATGTCACATTATGCAAACTAAAGTGAAATCTGAAGAAGGGAATAAAGGTAACTTAATCAACATAATTAAGTTAAAACCTTTATTCTAACAATGGTGTGGCTTGAGAGTTTATCTCTCTTATCAAGGAACCCAAACCCACATGGGGTTTGCATAAGAAGCTTGAATATACCAAAATGGAATGCTGAAACAAGTTCAAATAATAGAAGAAAACACCCATCAATACAGTCATTCTCGTGGCCAGGAATACAAGCAAGATCATAGAAAGGAAAACCCTCAAATATATGCAGAGAAAAATCTTCAACTTTCATTTTTTCTAGTAGTTGCAAAACTATGAAAGGTAAAAGGTACTTAAAGATAGAGCAAGAATGAGATATACAACCACAACCCTAAATACAGAGAGGTCTTCAAATTACAAAATAATATTTATATCTCAGTGTTTTAGCCACGACCCATGAAATACAGTTTTTAAAAGAAGATGCATCATTCAAATACAAAAAGAAGAACTTACCATGCAATCCCAATACATAACTAAAGAAGAAACTCAATAAAGGCTCAGGTTAGCTTCAGTTTTCACCAAAAATATCCATCAAAGACTTCATAAAAAATCCAGTTTAAAGAATTCATGGCACCCACAACAGAAGAACACACAAAGGGATCAAGATCAAACTCCATGTCTCATAGCAAACTTCCAATAGACTCCCACTTCTAGATGACATTCATACCTTGAATACCGGAAGCATGGTGGCACATTCAATAGTCCAGACCAAATACAAAATGCAAAAGTTAAGAATAATTTAGGGTTTGAGTGTTTTCACATGCAAACCTAATCCAAATGTGTGTTATTGTTTACCTAAGTTTTAGAAAAAATCATTACACATGAAGTTTTCCTGAGGTCTATGACTTTAAAGTCAAAGGACCTAATGATATCTATGAAGCTTTTAAGGCTAAGGAAGGGGTTAGGGATATAAGGAGCGTTTATTTTATTTTCTTCAAAATACTTTTGTAAAGCCCCTTGAATTTATTGTAAAATCTTATTTGACATTATTAAAGCAATCGTATTGATTGTTTTTAATAATTGCTAGAATAGATTGGTTTAGATGGCGCTATAAAAATAAAGTAGTATTTTATGCATTCGATGAGGAGTGAGATTGGAGTCATCTTTGATATTGTTATCCATGCAAAAGTAGAGACTAAATGTAGAATCGAACTATTTTCATGCAAATGAGAGGTGAAACAAGAGTTTTCACATGCACCTTTTTTTTGGATTTTATCTTTGACTTTTAAGTCATTTGGAGCCCTTTTTGAGTTCACTAAAGTCAAGTGAAGCATGACAAGGATTTTGGAGCCATTTAGATACACATTTCTTTAGTTTTTCCTCTTCTTTTCTAGGGTTTCTGATTTTTCTTGTGAGAGCATATGGTGGAGATATTTTGACTTTAGTTCTCTTTTAGTTCCACCTTTTTGCTACTTTATGCATGCCTTTATTGTATATATTCGAAAAATTTATTCTTTTTCCTTCAGTTCTTGATTTCATTTTCCTTTGCAACTTTTGCAAAGAGGATTTCTTGTAACTCATTTTTAGTTTCAGATCAATATATTCAGCAGGTTCTATAGGTTATCAGACATGGTTTATTGCAGAATTTCCTTCTAAGTGTTTTGTCAAAACGAATGTTTCCCTTCTTATTTTTTGATGCCTTGTGTGTTATAGTGATTTGATGCAAGTTTATTGTGTTTTGCTTAGAAACCCTTAAATTTTTGTCTCACTTACCTTTGCATGTGCATAAGCGGTAGTTTGTTACAGGTTATTAATTATGCTCATAAAGTATATCTTTTCTTTTGGATTGTGAAAACCTTGTTTTCCTTTGTGTGAGTGAGATTCAATAGAGCCTTTTAATGAATTAATTATGTGTTTGAAATGCCTAGATTAGGTTGCGTTAATAGTTTTTGAGAAGCCTAGCTGTGTTTTAGGTCTACAAGTCATTTTCTTTTCAGTGAGTCACCCAAATTTAGTTTTAGTTTATGCATTTATTTCAAGCCTTCTTCCCTTTTCCAAATAATTTATACATAATTAACCAGAAGATCAAATAGGAAGCTGACCTAGAATCCAGAGGTCTAGTTCCATACAGGGTACCCACAACCTGGAATTAGTCCAATGTTACATGGGATTGTAGAGTTTTATAGCTTTGCATGCAGGTGCAAATCCCTGTGATAACAATTAAATTTCATTGAAAAACTAAAAAATGCATTATTCATTTTATTAATCACATCATTATTGCATTAAAAATTGAAAAATTGCATTCCAAACTTGCATTCAATTTCTTGTTAATCATTTCTTTCCTTTGCATCCATTTGCATCATTTTTTGTTTCCAAACATCAGGTCCCTAGGTAGGCAACCTGAGAAAGTTTTTATCAAGCCAAAATTTATTGTTTTTTCCCAGAAAATCTCTGTTAGGACTAAAACGCCCTTCCTGGCGTCTTAGTCCCTCTCAAGTTTATTTTGCTCAGAATCATCTCTCTACTATTTGTTGCCTGTTTCAGCCTCTGGAACTTCAAAATCTCATCAAGAGGATTAAAATGCCCTTATTGGCATCTTAGTCCCTGTTGATTTTAACTCTCAAGTTTTTAGTGTCTGAAATTGCTTTTTTGTGTTTCTATGAGTTGATTTTAGTTTGTTGTTTTAGTTTGTTGCTTTTAGTTTTTTGTTTCAGTTTCCAAAATTGTTGTTATCATAGTTTCTTTCATTTTCAAGTGCATTTGCTTAATTTTGCATCATGGATATGTGCTTCAGAAATTTGTGGATGACCTTGTAATCCTTAGTAGATGTCTCAAATTGTGCCTTTGGTAATGAGCCTAATGACATTGAACTCACTCATGCTCACTCAACTCCTAATGCATGTCCTCCTCATGATGTTGAAATCATTGGAGAAGATGATGACAACATGAATAAGTTCCTAAATAATTGTCTTGATAACCTCAAAGCTAATGCATCCTTCTATCCATCTATGAAACAACCAAATCCTCCTACAATACCACCTCTTGAGATGTTTGGTTACATACATCCTAAAAATAAAGAAAACATTGACCCTAAGTTCTCTACAATAGGTGAATCTAGTTCCTCTAGACAAGAAAACATTCAACCATCTTATGATAACAAAGTAACAAACACTCCAATCAATCTCGAAGAAACATATGACAAAGGATTCACAATCTTGAGTAAACAAGAATGTGATACAACAAGTGAACATGAAATTCATCAACTCTTAGACCAAGTTCCAACTATTGAAAAAAAGGGCTAGGATACTAAGATCCCCCTCACAACGTAGAAATACTTAGAGAATACCTACAACTTCATAGTGATGGTATGATGGTTTTGGATACAAAGTTTTCCTAACTCCCAATAATGATGAGGATGTGGGTGAATCTAGCAAATGCAAAAGACCTTACAAACTACAAAAATTACAACCTCCTCATCCACCACTTGAAATTTGAAAGGAATTTACAAATACTTCTCAACAAAGGATTCATAACATTTCCTCTTATGAATAGATTAGTCCTCTATCCTAAGGATGCTAAAGTATCAAATTGCACATACTCTCAAACTCTCATACATAACATCGAGGAGTGTCGCACATTCAAGTTAATACTACAAAGATTTCACTTCAATGGCGATGATTTCCATCCAGTGATTGAATAAGCTTTATCTCCTTGTCATGTAATCATTGTAGAATCTTGCAATTCTCACCATTACATGACCTTCTCATCACCTATCTTGGCCCCTTCTTGTCTTGCACTCAGTGAGGGAAAGAATTTGATGGCCTAGTCCTTGTCAGACATTTGTTGTTGTCCCTTTGGTTCATTATCTACCTTCCGCTTATGCAAATTGAGAGTGGGAGGCAAATAACCTACTTTAGGTTGACTCGCATGTGCCTTAATAGTATTTTTCTTTTCCTTTTCACTTTCGCTTTCATGTGCATATTGTGATCCCATGTGATGTTTTGTTTGATGTTTCTCTCTTTTTGTGCATTCCTCTATTTGCACCTTCATTCTTCTCTATGTCATAAGCTTTTCACTTTTCATTTATCTTTTCTTTTCGCTTTTGTCATATGTTTTCATTTTGAGGATGACGCAAGGCATCAAGATACCCTATGTCTCTTCCATGTTGACCCACAAGCTTTTTCTTTACATTTCACTTTTGTCTTGTGTTTTCCTTTTGGGATGACGCAAGGCATTGAGACACCCTATGTCTCTTCCATGTTGGTCCAAAAGGATTTTTCTTTGTTTTCACTCTCTTGTGTCATTCATCCAGTTTTATGTGTATTTGGGAAATGATGAAAACTCCAAGCTCTCTAATATCATTGTAGCAAAGACAGCTACTAAACCCGAATCCATAGATCCCTTATGTGTTTCTGGGGGCCAACCCCCTTTTCCATGTTTTTCTACTTTGAAGTAATTTCTCATAGTATGGTGTTAGCAATTTCTTTAAAGTGGGGGCATACATTGGCATTATTTAGGCATGATTTCATTTGCATTTTCTTTTCCATGTTCCTTGATGTAATTTTCTTTTTTCATACAATGTGCTTTCCTCTTTGTCATGACATTGGGAGAAATGTCCTTCAAGAGTGTGACCTATCTCAGCATATTATATTCCCCTTAGTGGTGGTGTGATGCACTACATCCCCTAAGAGGTGAATATTTTATCCTTTGACTAGTCCTCTCTTGGAGACGTTAGGAAAGATGTCCACTAAGAGAACCCACATAAACTAAGAAAAATCCCTTTGAAAATCTCTCTTTCTTGTTGCATGCATTTTATTTTTATCCTTATCATAGTCATGGAGGTATGGATTTGATATGGACCCTCTAGGGCTCACCTAGTGAACAACTATCTTCACTAGCCCATGTGAGTGTGAATTTTATTTTTGTCCTTGGGTGATCCCATAATACTGGTTTACAATTTTTGGGCAAACTGGACACCAAACTATTTTTTTAAAACTAAATCTTCACTTTCGGGCTCTTATAGCAATTAAACCATGAGGAATTTGAAGATAATGAAAACTAGTGATTTGTGACATTTTGTTTATAGATTCTAAATATTTATTTTTTTATTTTTTTGGAATCAAATTGCACTTATTTTTCCATCTCCTTCGAAAACTAGTTTAAAAAAAAAAAAACATTTTGAAGGAGTGACACTCATCATATACAACATAAATTTTTTTGAATTTAGATTTGTAACTATGATATCTATCACTTTAATTTGGTTCTATAGTGTATTATTGAATATTTTTTCCTTAATCAAGTTTTGAAGTCAAACGCTTTACAATTCAGACATAGGCGGACCGTATACAACATAATTTTTTCTGTATGTATCGAAATTCAATTTTTATTTTTTTACTTGATCAAGGACAAAAATACTTCACACAAACATATTTTTTAGAAATTTATTTTGATAATCTACTATTTTTCCACATGTGCAAAATAGAGAGCTTGATTTTCAGTGAAAAACCTATGTTTAATCAAACTAAGAAAATAAATACATAATAAAACCAAAACATATTAAAATTATATTTGTTGGATAGCTCGTTCTGAGGACTACCATCATCTAGTTGGGTTTGTGAAGTCTCCTCCATTTTCATCCTCAACCCAAGCTTCGAAGGGAAAAATTCTAGAGATTTTTGGTGCCAAGAAGGGATAATGGGGGAAAAGGGGGGTTCTAGCGAACCCGTGGGGGTTCATTCGAACCCCCTTTCCAAAAGCTTTTTTTTTTCTTATTGTTTCAGGAAATGTGAGGTCTGACATTAAATGGGTTCGATCGAAGGGGGGTTCGAAAACCAATTTTGTTTGCATGGGGTCGTTTTTTGCATGGAGGTATGACGTTGATATGGACCTCTTGGGGCTCACCTAGTGGAAAAATAGTTCCCACTAGCCCTCATGAGCATGTGTTTTATTTTCATAGTGGACAACACATTCCACTTGTAAACCCTCTTCAAGCTTAGACCCGATCCACCACGTTGGATGACCAGTCAAAGCTTTACGCATTGCAGTTCTTTTCCTATTGTCTTTTTCTTGTCTTTGATGGTGTATGTTTTTTATATGATTTTGGCTTCATATATCATCCGCATGTGTGTTCCTTTATGCCTATGTTGGTTTCCCATAGGATCATGATCCTAGGGGCTTGGCCACCCTCTTGATTGTTTTCATCCTATCTTACTAAAATTTGTACATTTGAACCCCTCTTGATTGCATGGTTGGCTACTTTAGTGTGAGTTTGAAGCAAGTTCATCCTCTCACTAAAGTGGGGGCTAAATATAGTGTAATAAAATGCATACCCTTGCATTTTAACACTTGTTTGGGCCTGGCTTGCTTTAATTATCCTTCTTTATGGCTTAATTGGTCCTATTTTGTGTCCACAAGCCCTATGAATGGCACATTTTTCTAGTTATTCCTGACATTCTCCAATGCATAAGCGATCTCCTAATGAATCTGATTGGTGTGTCCCTAATTTTTGGTTGGGACTAAAATGCCACTAAGGGCATCTTTGTGTGCCTGAGGTCTGAGGACCCTAATTTTGAGGTATCTTATTTGGGCCCCTTTTTGGTGTTTGTGCCCCAAGTTTCATCACTTGGGACTAATATGCCACCTAGGGTATCTTAGTCCTCCTTGAGTCATTTTCAAGATTTAATCTCCTTCATATAATGAATTCATATGTCGTCTTGGTGTGATACAATTTCAAGATATTAAGCATAGACAAGTATAAATACAAGGTTAATTCATTCATTTTCATCCTAAGAATTCAAGTATTGATTCCTAAGGAAAATATATGAGATCAAGAGTATTCAAGAGAAATTAATCAAGCATTTGGAGGCATCATCAAGATTCAAGCATCATGTCAAAGGCTATCCCTACATCATGTTTTTTTTTGTGCTAACATTTTTGATGTAGGGTTTTGATCTAAGCAAGCAAGCATTTCAAGATCCATATCGATTATAGCCATTTCACACAAATTTACAGCCATTACAAGGGTTTGGTGAGTTTTAGCATTGCATGTTCATTCACCATTTCCTTCACCATTTCTATTTTATTTCAAGGTTTAATTACCAACAAGGGGTTTGGCCAAGGCAAACTCCCATTCACTAACAATCAACAAGTTTTTCCCATCTTTTCCATTTGTGTTTGTAGATCTAGGTTAAAGACTTGAAGATCACTTGGAGTGAAAAGTTGTCAAAGTTGCAAAGTTACATTGCAAAGTTGTCATCTTCACAAAAAATCACCTATAGGTCAGATCCGGTTGTTTCAGAACCTAAGATTCGAGAAGAAGCAAGTGCAGATCTGGGAGCTCAAGAACACATTCAAACTTTTCAAAAATTCAGAGTGAGACTAAAATGCCATCTTGGGCATCTTAGTCCTCCAAAAAATATTTTTTAGAGATTCTTTGGGATTCTGTTTCGGCATCCGAAGATTTTGTGTTTACCTCGAAAAACAAAAGCAGGACTAAAACACCATCTTGGGCGTCTTAGTCCTCCAAGGCATATTTTGGTAGTCTTTTTGCATTTCTAGAATCCTAATTGCATCTCCAAGCTTCCCAATTACACATACCCTAACTTGGAGTTGTTCATTTTCAATATTTACAGCTCTCATTTAGCTCATTTTAGGTTGTTTGCATATCATAGTGTGTTTTCCAACATTGTCTTTTCCAAGCATTTGCTTGGTGGTGAACCCCTTAAATCCAAATTAACACCCCCTCCTAAGTCCTGATTGTATATTGGCTCACCTTGAGAGGTTGATAGTCAATCCTATTAGGGTTATTAGGACAATCCTTGAATGATTTAGTTGGAGAAAGAGTTGTGTTCTATGTAGAACCCGCCCTCCTTTTCCTCTTAATCACAGTTATTGTCAAATCCCAATCTCGTGATGCTGTTGTCTACCTGCCTAATGGAACAGTAACTATCAAAACTGTCTCTGCTTCATGATTTTGTTCTTCTTTAGGGGGGAATGTAACCCCTCTTCTACATGCAGGCCACCTTGTTGTGGCTCTCTTCTTCATTAGCATGAACATCATGTCAACTTTATAATGCACCTACACACATTAGTTAGAAATGTTTCATACAATGATAAGAACCACCATTGAACACCCTAAAGACAAAGTGATGCATGAACTTATTTTTTATTTATTGTGTTAGCTGATAGTTTATAATGGTAAATTTGGTAACTATTGAAGTTTTATGTGATCATACTACTTTCTTTCAATTGCACTCATTTAGAATCTTTTGGATTGAAATGAAAGGAGTTGGTCATATTCCATACATCTGATTGGAATTAACAATGCAGATAATTGAAATTCATTATCATTCATTAACAGTTTCAAACCCTATGATATTGAGTTACAAGTTTGTGTGAGAAACATTTAGACAACATAGAACATATTAGCATTACCAGGCATATAGATGATATATGAAAATGTTGAAATTGAACATTCATAAAAATTCATATATAGTATAAGTCAAAACCCTAGATAATGAGTTAGAAAGAATAGGTTGCAATGATCACATTGCCATTAAAAAAATGACCCGGTCTTGTGCAACAATCACATAGGGTTTAAAATTACATTGTAAGGAACTAAAATTAATTGACATCCATAAATAGTGTAAGTTGAAATCCTAGATATTGAGTCACAGGGCAGTGGGTGAGAAACATTTACAGTGCATATAATTGATTTATATACCCAGGCATATATAACATAACAAATACCCAAGAATTGAACTAAAATGACTAGATATTCATAAATAGAGAAAGTTGAAACCCCATATATAATTATTATAGACTGGTGCTTGATAAGAATTTATGGTGCATAGAACTGATCTATATTGGTAGGCATATAGAGCATAAGAAAAATCAAGCGAACGAACTCAAATGACTTGACATACATAAACACTGTAAGTTAAAACACCAGATATTGAGTTATAGGTTTGTGGATCATAGAACTTTAATAGTGAATAGAACAAATATATATTGGGAGGCATAAATAACATAAAAAGAACCCAAAAAATGAACAAAATTGACCAGACATTCACAAACAGTGTAAGTTGAAACCCTAGATGTTGAGTTATAGGTTTTTGTGAGAAAAATTAACATCACATACAACATATTTCCATCGGGACATAAAGAGTTTATATGAAAAATAAAATGTATTTATAGTATTGTGAAAAATATTTTCATAGCATTGAGAAAATTAGCATTCATAGGCATAAACAAGAAGTTTGAGATTGGCATTCATAGGCATAAAGCACAGGTTTGTGTAGAGTACCTGAATGTTGATAACATGCTGTTGGCGCTGCTTCTTCTTCTCCTCTTTGTTCATCTACCTCTAGGAAAATATAACACTGAATATGAAAATGATGTGGTAAATGGAAATGCATTTTTTAATTTGAAAATCTCTTTATATGTTCAATGTTGTTTGGTATGGAGTATTTAATTTCGGTCCTCCTTTTTCAAATTTGAAAATATGTTTGGGTGCCTTCAATTGTGTAGTTTGTATGTATATATGGAATGTGGTGTTTGTTTTCTTCTCAAGCAATTTTGGTGGCCTTATTTCCATTGTTTTGGTGGTTGCAAGTGGCAAAAGAGGAGAATGCACTAGTTGTCGTGTGAATGGATTTGACCGATGGGATAGTTTTGAATGATTTATTTTCCTTTCAGTGTTGTATTGATGGCATAGTGGGATAGTGGGTGGGTTTGATTGGATTTGGTGATGGGGCATTCTTGGCTCGTATTTTTTCTCCTCAACCTACTTGTATTAAAATATTGGTCGTGATCTAAAGCAAGTGGTGATATTATAGCGGAGTGTGGGTTATACTAATTCTATATTTTGGGTGCAAGTTTTAAAGCTACGGGCCAATAACAATCAATATGGATTGTATGTTTGTGGTGTTAGATGTGCCTTGAATATTATCTGACATGTAAGACTGTGATTCAGTGTTGAGGACAAATATAAACCGATTATCATACAATTTTTGTGGTACAGTGATTCAAGTACCCTTGTTGACTTTGTGAGTGAAAATTGTTTTACAATTTGTATATTAAGGTGGTCTAGTGTGGGGCCCATTTGGGACTACTTGTGTCCCCAATATAGGCTCCTTCCCTACTTTGGGCCCCTCTCCCCTATAAATAATTTATTATTAATAAACTTTGTTTAAATAATTAAAAATAAAAATTTATTTCTAATTATTTTTAATAATATAAATTATTAATGATTTATTTCTATCTTAAAAGTTAAAAATAAATATACTAGATCTAAAACCAAATCTAATTGGTTACCTGAGTTATGAGACAAGGGTTTGCATGAGGAAGCGAGCATGAGGGTTTACATGCCTTGTGTATGCTCAAGTTGTAGGTGGGGGAGGTCATGCCCCTGCCCATAAGGTTTGTATACATGTAATATTCCTCACTTGCCTGACATTTATTTTCATTAAGTGTTTTCATTTGTGCCATATGTGGGTTGGGTGTTATTTGGATTTCTCATTTTTTCTCACATACCCTCCACTCTATTGTTGTTTTGTGCATTCTATGATTTGGTTTAGTGGTGGTTCTCGGATCTTCCCAAATTTATGGATGGAGGTACAAACTCCCCCATCCCTGATGCTAGTGTTGGACGCAATAATGGAAACCCTATAAATGTTGCAAAGTCCTTTAAGGATGTGGTTGGAGAATGTGGTCTAGTGGTCCTTAAAAATGTCAAATTTTTGGTTCAAAACAAGAGGGAAAGAAGTGTGGAAGGGCTCAATGATAGAGAGAAAGGTAAGCATCCCTTCACTCAACCTAATCCTTTGAAACTCACCACGAATGAGGAAATGAGAAAGCTAATTAATAATGAAAGAGCTAGGTTTAAAGAAACTACCTTATTCATGACAACGATGGATGTGAACAAAATTCTTGCTAGAAAATTTCTTGATAATTGGTTTACCAATGTTTGGTCTAGAAAATTTGGAATTCAAATCAGTTTCTATAGAATGATACAAAAGGTTGTATTTGTTATTTTTCTTAAGAACCATTTGATGCAAGAAAAATCCATGTCTAAATCCTATTGGAATGTGGGCGGGTGTGTTTTTAGAGCCTTGTCATGGTCACCCTCGGCCATTGTTGATGAAGTTTTGGCCTTGTCTTCCCCTTGTTGGCTTGTGATAAAAAATATACCCTTGAGTTTTGTAGTCTTATTCCATATTTCTCACTCCAATTGAGAGTGTGGTGTGAGTGGATGAGGTGAAGGCTTCGCTTCCCCATATTGATACCTATGCCCTTGTTTCTCTAGCACATGGAGTCAAGGTACCTGGTAGCATTGAGTTGGATAATGATGAAAATAACCTTGTTTTCCACTTGGAAATTTTGGGTGGAATAAATGCTTTCTATCTATGTCATAATGAGCGGCATATCAAGAAAAAATAACTAATTATCTGAAGAAATGTTGTCAAAGGAAACCCAAGAAATATCTCTGGCCAAAACCCTAACCCGATAGTTTTGACTAAGGACCCTAGATCTAGTCCTAATGGGGTCTCTACTAGTGATGGTTCCATGTCTAGTATTAGCCCCTGTGCTGACCCCTTGCCATGTTGGGAGACTCCTCTCTCCCAGGCCAGCTTAGATGGGGGCCTCGTGGATAGTGTACCCCAAGATCCTAGGCTCAAGTCCCAAGAATTTTTCTTGGCCTCGAAATTGATGGTTGGGTCATCTAAAGGAAACATCCCTTCAAATCTTGCCCTATCTGTTGTGACCAAGAATCAATTTGAGTCCCTTTTTGGGGATCTTGATGGTGTTTTTTCTAAGTCCCCTTTTGAGGTTTGTATTGGTGTTAATGCAACACCTATTGAGAGTAATTTGTCCTTGTTTCCCTCAATTCCTCCCCCAAGGTTGTTATTACCAGGGATAAAGCTTTACTGCAAAAGTTAAATGCATAACAACTTGCTCTGTGCACTATTAGAAAGAGAATTGCAGATCAATTTAACACTAAAAAATCGTCTACCCAAAAATCTACACAATTCCACTTCAAATATGAAGGTGGAAAAATAAGTTTAATAAAGAATACCCAAAATGTTGCAAGAACTGAAGATGTTAAATCAACTAGGGGCAACAAGGTCTCCATCATGTGAGATGATCTTTCAACCAACCCTCAAGAAAATCATCTTGAAGTTTGTAAAGGGAATTCTAGACCCACTCTGAACTATGGTTCGACAATTGATGCCTTGAAAAATGAAAACTTGCCAATTGTAACCTTGATTGGAAACTCTAGTAATGTGGGATCTTCCCTGCTAAATGAGGGCCCCTTAAAGCCTTCCAATTGGATTAGCACCTCCACTTTACTGTAGGATTCTAAGGCTAAAGAAGTTAAGAATTGTTGTGTGCAAAATCTAAAAGCATATAAGGAGGACACTAAATCCTGCTTGCAAAAGGCTCCTCTGGTAACTAATTTGGAGGAAAAAGAGGATAATGATAAAGATATGCTCCCCCCCTTGATAATATTGGAAAAATAGAAGCTAACTTAAGAAACAACATGGTGCAACCTTAGACCATGGGAACCTTTGAATATGAGAGCATCATAGAAAGGAAAGTGCTGAAAATTACCAAGCCCCACCCTAGAACTGGTAGGCTAAGGAAGAATGGGAAGTCATTATCTATGAGAAAAAATATTTAGTTAGCCAAAACTAAGAGAAAGAAGACAAGTTTAGCAATTCAGTCACCCACGACAAAAAGATTGGAAAGTGAGGATAGGATCCCTAAATGCTTTGAACAATTCGAGAATGACCAATATGTCTCCCCTATAAGTGTCGAAGGTGAATCTTAATTGTATGTCTTGGAATCTCAAGGGACTTGAGTCCCCTAACAAAAAATATATTATTAGAAGGTTCTTGAACTTGAAGAAACAAAAGGACTTTGTCCTTCTTCAAGAAACCAAAGCAACTAGTTTCAACTTAGATACTAATATGAAGTTTATTTGGAAAGACTCCTCATACTATACTACCAAGCATGAAAGAGGAAGGGGAGGTGCATCGATCCTTATCTCTGAAAAATGGGCCAAATTTGTAACCAATCAAGGAATCTCCCCTTGCAATAGGGTGGTTTGGAATACCCGAGAAAAATATGGTATTTGCATGGGAATCTAATCCATTTATGCCCCTAATTACCACATGGAAAAAACCACATATTACTAGATTTTCACTTATAGGTCAATCAGGTAGAGCTTTTGGATTTGAATTGATAGAAGAAAAGGTACATTTCTTAATCTTTCCTATATTACATTCAGGTGCATAAGCGTAAATTAAAAGATTACATTTACAAATTACCACATTTATACAAGTTCATGTAACATAAGAAGGATTTACACAAATATTTTTTGAATATAGAGAAGTAATATTTATTGAATGTAAAATGTACATTGTCTCACACAAGCCATGAGAATAACTTTACTTATTCAATGAAAATGAAGAAAAGTATATACATGAATAAGAATGCAAATGTTGTGCATATAACGAGGCAAACCAGTCATTGCCTGAGAATAATTGGTTCACGGTGCATTGTCTTGCATTGCTGCTGCCCTGAGCTGCTTGTGTCCCTCCTAGCTCCATGTTGCTCCTAGTTCCTGCATCTGGCAATAGCAATGATGTTAGAGCAATTCTCTAAGTAATGAAAAGTCTCTAATATTACATGAACAAACACCTATGCATGTATAAACTAATCTTAAAATGCATTAAACAAGCATGCAAACCTTGGATGTCCCAAAAAACCATTGAAGTCATCAAACACATCCATATCCACATGTTTTTCTAACTTGTTTGCTTCAAGTGTAGGTATAGAGAAACTAATGTTACTATTTTATTTTATCTAATTACAACATGTGGGGTAAATGTGGCTCCCACAAGGGTTGAGCCCAATGTGCTTCCCTCTGCTTGAAGAGGGATTAGAGTGCAAGAGAAATATACTTACTAACTTGCAACATGTATCAATACAAGATAGTTAATAACTAGTGGCTAAAAGAGTTTATGGATGAGCATGGCACACATGATCATATTCTATCTATGAATGTAGAATACCACACATATATTGAGAAGGATTTTGTACTTGAGTGCAGATTTCAATAAGTTTGGAAAATAATATTCCATAGTTTTGAGTTTGAGCAACATTTAATGAGAATAGATTTGGACCAATTAAAACTTTCCACATATCCAACATAAAAAAAAAGGGTTTGTGACTGCTGCTAGACTTAGAGTTATTATTCTGCTACTTGATTTTGTTTAAAGGAATCTTCATTGAAGGTCAAATTAACTATAATCATCAGTCAAAGCAACTATGATGAGAGGCCCAATATGAAAGTGGTTGTAATAAGCATAGTGAAGTATGAATTGGTGCAGAATAAAGTGAGTTTGAGATCTGAATACTCCAGAATAAGGAAAGTGCAGTCATGAAGTCTTATGAGAGCATTATATACATGTTCACAGAATGATACATTGTGACAGTCCTAAACTGGGAGATGTCATTCATCCAGTAAATTATTCCATAGAAAATGATAGAGCTAAAAGTGACATCTTATGTCAATAATGCAGAGACAACAAATGAAGGCAAAACTTCCATGACAGGATCTTGGTAACAGTAAAGGGTGGTCAGCTTGAACTTCTGCTAGGGTGGTATTGAATGCATGAGAGTAGTGCAATCTTTTTTGAAAGGATCAAACCAAGGCATGGTATTTTAGGCCATAAATGTTAGAGTTAGGTTTTGAAAGGATAGTCCATGGTGGAATTTAGAATGAGCAAAAGAGATGTCTAAGGGGCTTTAAGTAAAGGGATAAGATTGTGAAGGTGGGTCAAACTCTTGACAAGGTGAGAAGTCACTAAGTTTCCTCATTATGGGTGACCTAGTATTCTCGCATGATCATATTGTGGGTTTTGGCTCATTTTGGTGAACATAGGACACACAACTACATACCTATTAAGACAATTAGAGTGATGGAAATGTCTAGAAAATGTGACAGTTCTTCTTCTAAGGGTCTACTGGTCTGTAAGCAAGGACAAAGGTAACTTTTTCTATGTGCATATCATACATTTCATGAGCTACAAAAATAGAGCAGTTGCCATGAGTGAAATAATACAAACCCTCAAGAGGTGTCAAGGTGGAGGCTCAAGACCGAGCATGTCAATACATAGGAAATGAAAACAAACGTTTTCATTATTTTCTTCTAAATGTCATATGGAAATACAGAGAGCCATAGTCAAGATGAAACTCTCGACATCGACCCAAAATGGGTGATGAAGTCAACTTTCAGGTGCCTGGAAAGGAAAAACATGAAAATATAAAATTATAGTGGCCGAAATGCTCAGAATGAGATTTTCTTCATTTTCATGAAAAGCGACATGAGTGAAGGACATGATCTCTGGGCATTTGTGATAGACATGACCATGACCATTGGAAAGGATTTCACTCTATATTAGTAAATCGAGTTTCCTTTTGCTAATGCCAATTAAATACAAAGATAATGCTTAAAAATGCTCATTTACAAGAGGGAATAAGTAGAAAAGAAAAAATGCTTATTATTTTTGCTATAGGTCAGATCTTGAGCAAACATTTTCCTACAAGAAGAAGAATGTGGAAATATCCATTCATTTTTGTATGTAAAAGGCTTACCTAGTTGTTTTTTGTTCTTATTCTCCAAGTTTTCTATCTTGAAATGCATTCTCAAGGTTTGAAGATGGGTCTCCATGGCAGCCAAACAAAGAGGAGATTGATAGGGAAAAGTGAAACAATACGAAATGCATTAGTAGGGCTACATGAGCCACGACCAAAGAGGCTAAAACAAGAAAAATGAATCTTTTTATTCATGTTTGATACACATTTTGACTTACTATTGTTGTGTTATGTAGATTTATAGAAGAAGTGCCTCTTTTGTGCAGAAATCTATCATGGTTTTCTCCAGAAACTATAGAAATCCTCACTCATGGTGACGTCTTAGCTTCCTCAAGAAGCTTCATACAAATTAATGAAACCTACGGGCTAAGTTATACCTTGTTATGTGTTCTCCTTTATATATGTATAAGTATTCTAGGACTTACTTCTTATTCTCTTTATTTTTGCATTTGACTTTTGAATGTACAGAATTTTTTATTAAGTAATGAGTTATAAATTACTTCATAAAAAACCTTCTATTTTAAAGGTGAAAAAATAATGCATTTTGCTTTGTAAATGCAAATACGAAAAGATGAAGATATGCTTTCATTTATGCTTTTGTAAGGATATAGGGAGGTTTAGAGGCAGTTTGCAAACATAAGGATGGTATATAGGTGAGTTTGGTTGCTTTTGAGAGCCTTTTGAGGATAGTTTTATGAGTCACCTTGGTAGACTAAGTCATTTTTGACTTTTTCACACATTTGGAGCTCTTTTGAGGAGGATCTAGTCCCTATCTTTTTGGATTTTTAGTTGCATCCGACCCATGGAGGTTTGAAACTCCTTGTTTGGTGCAACTATTTGGGGGAGATGCTTATATTCAATTTTGTACCTCATTTTTGAGTCAGCTCTAAGGATGCTTTTATGGAGTTAGTGACTTTTTCAGTCCTTTTGACATAAAGAAGCATTTTGATGTAATTCAATTTTGGATATGAAATTTAGTGGAAGCCTTGGATGCTCTTCATACAAAATTTTCCCTTCTTATTCAGTGTATTATTGTGTGTCCCACATGATTGATCAAATTATCTGTGAGAAATTATTTACCTCCTTTTAATTTTGTCTCATGATCTTGATACCTTTATGCATAGGTGTGTTAATGCAGGTTATAGATTGTGCCATAAGATGTAAAATGCCTTCTAGCTATGAGATTACTCTCCTTCTTGAAGTCTGAGCTTTGAGGACCTTTTGTAAAATAATTAAATGCAAAAAACATACAATAATAAGTAGTGCAAGTTCATTTTCTATCATTGCAAATAAGTGGTATGCAAGTCTGGGTTTCATAGTCCTTATCAGTTTAGTGTATTACCATAGGATAGTATTTTTTCAATTTTCATTTTAAGCATTCTTTCTCCCTTTTCCTTTCAAAATAAGTAGCTATAGGTTATAACCAACTAGAAATTCGGCCTATTCGGAGGTTCTTTCTCACTTTAGGTGACCCACAACCCGAGAATGCTCCCATGTTTCACTAGCTAACTGAGTTTCATAACTCAGTTCAAGTGAAAGTTTTAGTGATAACACCACTCTCTAGCAATGGCTCACTAGCCTTCTAGAGGTTCCATGGATTTTTGGTGGTGATTTCAACATGGTGGAGCAAGTGGAGGACAAGAATGGGGGAATAGATATGGCATGGAAAGGCAGTGAATAGTCCTTTTGACAAAGGCTTAAAGATAAAATTAACTTGATTGACCCTCTAGAAAAGGGGATAAAAGATAACAAAGGGATTTGGTTCACTTGGTGCAATGCACAAAAAGGTGGAAAAATAATATATTGTAGATTGGATAGATTTTATGCAAATGAGGACTTCTTCAGTTTCTTACAGAATAGAGAGGGTCGTAAAGTCACTATTTATTACTATACCCTTTCTGATCACCACCCTATTAAGGCGCTGCTAGTAACTAATAATAGCACACCTAAGAAAAATACAAGGAAGGGAGGATTCTTCCTGAATTCCCACTTTTTGAAAGACAATGATTGCAAAGATGTTATCTCCTCTTTGAAGGAGATAAATAAGTGGATGCTAAAAGATGAGAAAACCATAGATAGATGGAACCAAAATATGGAATCCTAGAGGAAACTATTCCTAACCATTGGAATAAAAAAGTCCATGGACAAAATAAGTGAATACAATGAACTCCAAGAATACTTATTCTTAGCTGAAGCTAGGGTTCAAGCTGATCCTAAGAATGAAAGGCTAAGTGAAGAGATTGGCATGGCCAAGAACAACTTTAGAAGGATCCAAACTCACAATATCTAAGGCCTAAAGGTTCATGCTAAGCTAAATTGGAAAAACTGTGGGTACAAAGGTTCCAAATTCTTTTTCAAGTACATTAAGAAGAAAGTTTTTAAGGAGCAGATTGATCAAATTTGGGAAGGTAATAATATTTTCAACTCATAAGAGATAATTCTCAAGAAATTTCATGCCTTCTTCAAAAACCTGTTCACTTCAAAAGGATAAACTAAAGATAATCATAAGGCTAGAGAGTTTATCAAAGGGATTATTCCAAAGAAAATAAATGAAACGGATGCCACAAGGCTCTCTTCCTACATTACTAATGATGAAATCAAGAATGGAATTCTCTCTATGAACAATGATAAGTCCCATGGGAAGGATGGATTGATAGTGGAGCTCTACAAAACCTTTATAGATTGGGTTTGTGATGATATTCTCTAAGTCTACACTAAAGATTTGGAAAATGGTTCCTTGGGGAAAGATATCAATAAAAACATCATCAAGCTTTTGTGCAAAGGAGGTGATAAAACACTGATCAATAAATGGAGGCCAATAATTCTTCTTAATGCCTCATAAAAAATTCTAGCCAAGGTACTAGCACTAAGGTTGGTGAATGTTCTCCTGAATTTTACCAATATAACACAAACTAGTTTCATTAAGGGGATATATACTTTGGAAAATATCATCACAAGTTTGGAGGCCATGGAATGGTCTAGATACTCAAAGAAAAACTCAGCTATGCTCCTTCTAAACTTTGAAAAAGCCTATGAAAGAGTGGAGAGGGCCTTTCTAAGGATAAAATTGGAAGCCTTTGGATTCCCTATGGTATTTTGTAATATGGTCAACATCATACTCAATTTTTTTTTTCTTAGGTGGAAGTAAATGGTTTACTTTTTGATGACATTGACCTTGAAAGGTCCATCAGGCAAAGGTGTCCACTGGCACCTACCCTCTTTGTAATTGCTTTAGATTCTCTTCACTACCTTCTAAGGGACCACACACAATCCCCAAGGATCAAAGGCATAACTATCCCTGATCAAAGTGAGTTAATCAATATCCAATTCACTAAAAATACTACTAACTTCCTAGAGCTTGAAGAAAGGAACATTGAATCTCTAATGGTGAAGCTTAATCTACTTTTCTAAGATTCAGGTGCAAATATTTCTTACGCAATCCAACATCCTAGGATGGGAAGACTCTCCACTTGAATGGATAAAAAAGTTTGAGTTCCAATGGGGGGTCCAAGCAAAAAAAAAGGTACCTGGGAATACCTTTTTCTGTCAATGCAAACTTGAAGAAAATGTGGCTTTGGACCAATGGAAAATTTTGAAAATTTTGGAGGGTTGGAACAAATAGTACCTCTCCCTTGCAGGTAGACTATAGGTCTATCAAAAAATCTCAGATCTTCCTACAATATATATTTTTCCTTGGTATGGTTTTTCAACAGTTACCAGGTGAGTGAGATCTAGAAAAGAATCTGGAACTTCCTCTGGTTAGATGGTAGAGGAAAAATGGAAAGGCACTTGGTGAAGTGGGAGTGGTGTTGTATTGAAAAGGTCCATGGGGGGATTGGATTGAAGGATCAAAGGCTTCATGGTGTTTCCTTGGCATCCGAGTGGATTTACAAAGCCATGGAGGGTAATGAGCTATGAAAGATCTTGGTAAGAAACAACATCAAGATTGCCACTCCAAAAAATTCTAAGGATTGGAGAGGCCTACCAATCTATGATATTGTCATGAGTAAGTACTCAATGTCTCCAATTGGCTCAATGGTTTTCAAAAGATTGTGGAAGGCCTAGGAACTTGTTAAGAAAAATGTTGAATTCAAACTAAGTAATGTGGTAAGTAATGATAACCTAAAATGCCAAAATTGTAGCTCCATATGGTGGAACTTAGAACATAATAATAAACCTCTTGCTTTGTTGCAAGGTTGTTCTACTAAGAAATGGAGTCAAATTGGTATTTGAGCCTGTCACTATGTCTTGGATAATCGTAAAGTTAAAACCTGGGAGAATCTAATGTTTGAGTTTCATATCCTTGTTTCTAACTTAAGAACTTACAATATGATTGTGGAAACATGTAAAGATGTTGTCACGACCCCTATTTTTGTGGTTCGCATTTAGAATGTCTTTTAAAATAATTTATAAGGAAGTAAAAGTGAAAAAGGATAAATAAATAAATAAATTATGTTTTATTTAGAAAATGCATTTCTTCATTTATTGATAATGCTTGTTATTTAGAGAAAATAATTTAATTAAATGGAAATACTTTGTTATTTAGGAAAAATTATCTATTGTGTGAGTAAATAATATTTCATTATTAATTAATTGAATAAATATATTTATTGAAAATTAAAAAGGTTATTTCCTATTTTGAGAGAGATAAATATTGTGCATTAAAAAGAAACATTATTATTTTTAGATTAGGTTTTGTAAATAAAAAAGAAAACTTTAAATGAAGGAGAGGTCATTACAGGAAGAACAACCATTTCTTGATGAAAATTCTTGGGAGGTTTGCTCTGCAGCAAGAAAATGGGAAAATGGGGATACACGAAAGGGGAATATTACTTTGGATGTAGCATGGCTAATTAATTTACAGGGAAATTGGAAAGAGGATAGAAGGAAGGAGATGAATTATATAGTTGGGATCTCAAAAATCATCTTCAAAGGAGAAGCAATTTCCAGGTTTAAATCCTCTTCAAGTACATCTGAATATTTCTCTGGGAAACAAAGTTCAGAATGATTTCATTTTGTTTAATTGAGGAATAAAAAAAGAAGAAGATATATTTTTTATTTACTTAGAACTATGTTTGTTCTGTTTTATCTGATCATGAATTTGCAACCATAAATTCTCTTCTTGAAATTATTCCGGATCTTGAAAGCATTATCAGACTTGGTTATTATAAATAGATATATATATATTCTAATATATATATGCATAAATTTGGCAATATATATATACATATATATATTCATTGAAAAAGAACTGTGTCAAACTTTGATTTTCTACTGAAAACTATGATTCAAATTCATGTTTACCCACGCCCATTGGAAGAGCTCTGGTGTGCTAGGCGAAGGGGAGACCATCCCCCACAGTCCGCACCTTCCCCCTAATGGGGAGAGCTGCTCTGTGGGAGCGGCGGCTCCCCACAGGCCTCGTCCTGTGGGAAAGGCACCGCCCACAGGCAGTGGACCCAAAAGGAGGGGCCGCGGACTGGGGAGGGCCGGCCTCTCCATCAAATATTAGGGCTCGACGTGGCTGCGTAGGGTTCTTCCTTGATTCCTCTGTGTAAACTACTCTTCCTGTTTGAAAATCGATTCTAATCATTATCTTTTTTAAATAATTATATATATATGTTTCTGGTGAATAGGCTGTCAATGTTTGATCAGTGGTGGAAAGCATTATTGTTGGTTTTAAATCAAATTGTAGCAAGCATGGGTAGGAATATTTGAATGTAAATTGTATAATTTCTCTTTTCCAAAAATGGATACATAAATAATTGATTAAATAAATGTATTTATATATGTACATACTCATATGTAATCTATATATATATCTACTTATTATTATATGGCTATGAATGCATTTGAAAAGTAGTTTGAAATTGTATCTAAGATAAAGGTATATTAGATCTGTGAATTTAGATTACTGACTTTTTTTTACTATCATGAAAAATATAGATAAATTTATATTTACTTATATATATATATTATTTATATAATATATATAACTAGCACTTGCACCCCAATGAGGTGCAATGGTTATGCCGATAGGCCAGCATACACAGGTATTGTATCATTTACATGTAGAAGCGGTGTATTTTTTCTTTGTGGCAATGAGATTTTGTGAGCTGTAGGATTTGTCTTTAAGGCCTATATAATGAAAGCAACGAGGTGGTTAGGTGTGTAGATAAGGCATTGATACAATAAAATTGTAGCACCAATTTTAAGCTTAGAAGTGTGAATTTTGTAATAGGTGCGTACCTTGATTTAGGAGAGATATCTTTCAAAAGAGAATGGTGGTTGAATGTGAAGATCATTTAATGATTGAACTCTAGATATGGCTATAGGATTTGTCTTGAAGGCCTGCATAATGAAAGCAATGGGGTGGTTAGGTGTCTAGATAAGGCATTGATCCAATAAAATTGTAGGATTTTGTAATGGGTGCGTACCTTGATTTAGGAGAGCCATAGTTGTTGTAAGCGGGCCTCCTCTCGTTTCCTTATGATTGTGAATCGATTGGTTTGCATTTTGGAATATCTTTCAAAAGAGAATGGTGGTTGAATGCGAAGATCATTTAATGATTGAACTCTAGATATGCTTGTAAATGTTAGTCCTTGCCTATCTATTTTACCAATATCAATTGTTGCTTTTTGTAGTGTTAGACCTTGACCTTTGTGTATGGTAATAGCCCATGCCATTGTGAGAGGTATTTTCCTTCTATTGCCCAGGGAAATAGGTATTATTGGTATGCTCTTGGGGTCAAGCTCATTCCATGGTGGCCTGTTGTAGGTGGAAAACCTTGTTACAACATACATGGGAACATATGGCGGTTTGGAACCTGGACTGTAAATGATTTAAACAACTTCGCCAAGAGCTCCATTCACTAGTCCTACTTGTGTCCATATGTTGGATGTGAGCATTATGCATTGCCCTTTACAAAGCAATACTTCTTTTCAAGTTGTTCATTGTTAGCTGGAGTATCCATTCTAGATTGAGTGCTTGTTGCAACACTGATTGCAATTGGACGATTCAACGATTTTAATATTCTTTTGTTGTGTAGTCTAACTAAATCATTTGTAGCAAACAAGTGCATTGAATTGTCAAACTCTTCTTTTTCTCTCATTGTGTGCTGCTTGTCTGTGCATGTCATTAAAATGTGCCAATCCTCTTTTGTTGCTTCTGCACTATGTATGTTTTACAATAGTTGACGAAATCTCTGTTGTGTTGAAGTCCCACCTTGTTGACGGAAGACTATTTGTAAGGTGACAATAGTTGTAAATTGGTTCCATAGTGCTTTTGTAGTTGAGTGGGATGTGTATAGAGGTTTTTCCATTACAGGTGGCAATTGGGTGAGGTCACCGATCAATATTATAGACACTCCACCAAAGTGTACATGTTGTTAGTGTGGGAAAGCCTCATGTAGTCTCGTGTCTATTTTCAGTAGCAATTTTGGACCTATGAAGTTCATCTCATCTATCAAAATGTATCTTATATGATTCATATCTTCTTGAAATGTTGTTAATGTTTGTCCTTGTAGTGGGTTCATGTCTTTAATAGGGATCCGGAGTGTTGAATGTATAGTTGATGCATGAATGTTAAATGTAGCCACCCCTGTAGGAGCTAATGTGAGCAATTGGTTTTTTTGTTCTGGGCTTGTACTTGTGAGTGCTTTTCTTATGCGGGCAATCAAGTATGATTTTCCTGTCCCTGTTGTTCCTTGAATAACCATGTGTAATGGTTTTTTTGAGGGGCATTGACTATGGTCAATGATAATTGTGAGTGCTAGTTTTTGTTGCACTGATAGTTTATAGTCTGGGACATCCAAGTTCCCTGCCATAGTCTCTTCTTGGCTACATGACTTTTTCATGGGTATGAATTGGGTGACAATTTCATGAAGATCTTGGGGTATCGCTAGTTGATCCCATTTATTTTTGCTATCAAACTCATGTCTACCAAGCATCTGAAGTTCATTTAGACTTACATTGTTTGAGGGACCCATTTGTGAAAATAATTCCCATTCATTAAGTTCTGGTGTATCTGTTGTGCCCGTCTCTGTATCGCTCTCATCTTCTTCTTTAGTGGTTACTTCCATTTCAACTGTGTGATTAACATGCCATACATCATATTTGGTTGTGTACATTTGCTTCCAATTTGCAATTATTGTATCTTTAGTAAGCCCTACCTCACTTTCTATTCTTCAAAAATGTTTGCATAATAGTAGCTCGCTCCAGCAAAAAGTTTCAAAGTTGTCTGAGTCCTCCTTTGGGATGCTATAGAACTTTGGGAAAACATTAACAATCGATTTTACCTCTCTCTCTTTCCATTTGCATCCTTTGTGCCTTGCAGAATAGGAAAAAGATCTTGCAGATTCAAGTAGCGTTATTGTTTCCATTTCTTTAGGCCGATTAATGTAGGAATGTAGGTAGGTTGTATGCAGGTGGATTTCATCTATTTTTCTTGTTATTCATTGGAACACTTTTCGACCAACATTCAAAGACATGAATGGTCGATTACAAACAACAAGTGGTAATTTTTGAAGCATATGACATGTTTCTTGGGCTCCTATATCATGCTCTGCAACAAGCTTTGTCATGAATTTTTGAAATGCTTTGATAGCCAGGGCATCTGTTCTCTGGCATGCAAATATTCTTGTTAACATATCATTATAAGACTCAGATGCTCTCTCTACTTTTGATGCATACTTGGAAATGTATTTTAGTACACTTGCTCATGAGATAACTGGTTGGCAATCTATGTTGGCTCTCCATATCAAAAGCATTTTTGGATTATGTATGTTTAGCCTATCATCATTTCTTGCAGGTTCATATTCTTTCTTCCCATTATCATCACACGATAAGGTAGATACAATCTATTCTTTCCATGGAGCTTTGTATCGACACTGTAGTTGTTTCCCCTTTTTACGTAAGCATGTTCCCTCTCTACATTTTGTGTGCCTCTAAACACGGTTGATTATCTCCTCATAGTCATGAGAGGGATCTATAGCCAATATCTAAGCTATGTCTAGCATGCATGGGTCATCGTGAGGAGGATGGTAGACTCTATTGTTTCTAAGTGAAGCAAGGCAAGGGTTCCAAGCACTTACATATTTGTCAAAGAATTTCCTTGCCTGTTCAACTTCTGTGTTGTTCCCCCAATCAATTTTATCCATATCTAGTGCATTTTCGAGCCAAAGGAATCCATGCACATGTGCAGTGCCTCGATGTTGCCATTCATATCTATACCAATAATCTTTTACACCAAGAAGTTTTTGGATGACCTCTTCATGAAATACTGTAAATCGTTGGTGTAGATATAACGATGTGGTGTAGGGATTATTGATTACATTGTCCAAGCGTTGTTTGTTTGTTTGCATTTCCACTATTGTATCATTTGAGAGCAATCGTTGCAGGTCTGGCCACTTTGTGTCTGCTACACTCAATGTGAAGAATAGAGTGGGAGACCCTATTTGGTTGATCATATTTGTTAGCTCATAATGACACTTTTTCCAATATGGTCTTGTGCCTCGAATTGAAGATCCAAAGTGCATGAGCTCTTTAGCTAATTGTGTGTCAGGGAGGTTTTTCAAGTGTGCACGAAGGTTTGCAATAGTTTTGGGGATGTTTTCTTCAGCATTTTTTTTAATGAAAATTGTTGCAAGCCCTTGGCCACAATGTTGCAACATAAGATTGAGCATAAAATATTGAAACCTTGGATGCCTCCCAAACCTTTGGTCATGGAACCTCATCAAGTGTAGTGCATACTCATGCATTCAGACTTCCCTAATTTGTGGTTTCATTTGTAGTGCAACCCCATTGGGGAAGAGTGTTGGAAATGTCATATCAAGCAAGCCTTCGGTATTGTATTCATTTATTGGTGATGAGTTCATCTCGGGCCAATGTATAGTGGTATTTGTGTTATCCTCAAGGTCAAGTGCTTGCTTAATAATTTCTAGCTTGCAATGTCTATTTGGCAACTTAGCCATAAATGATGATGTGTGTACTGTGCTCTCCTCAATTTCATCTTCATCAACGGTGTTCCCACTATTTGGCATTGTTGTACATTCACTAGTAGAAATGGTGTGGAACATGCTTGAAATGTCTGTGATAACTTTAGGAATTTAAGCCAAGCCATCAAAACTTATGGCAACATCATTATAGTATGGGTCATATTTCACTTTGTACTGCAATGCATCTCTAATGTGACATCTACTTACATAACAATCATAGAAA
Organism: Sequoiadendron giganteum; assembly: GCA_007115665.2. Lineage (NCBI taxonomy): Eukaryota > Viridiplantae > Streptophyta > Pinopsida > Cupressales > Cupressaceae > Sequoiadendron > Sequoiadendron giganteum. The sequence goes on from CM021102.1 coordinate 662,923,210, forward strand.
TTTCCTGTACTGTGTAGCCTTCGAACTATGAGCACATCCAAGTCTTCTATCCTTCAAGGGAGAACTTTTGCAATGTTCTTGATATCTTGTGGGAAGCTAATTGTGTGACCGCTATATTTATACTGCCCTCCAGGAGCATGGGTTACTTGCAGAACTGGGTTCACTCTAGCAATGAGCATTTCCTCCACTTGGGTTAGTATTTTCAACACAATAGGTTGTTCTCTTGGGTCCATGTTGTTGAGTGAGGAGAATCGATGTATACCTCTCTCATTAAAACATCTTTTGCACGTAGCATGAGTGTTTGATGAATGAAGAAGCATGTCTGGGTAGTTTTCCTTGCATATAATACATGTTTTCCTATTGGAAAGTGCATCTATCTTTTGTCGAAATATTTTCATTATTTTTATGAAGGTAGCAATTGTGCTGAATGAAGTTCGATCTTGTCTATCTTCTTGTGTTTGCATATGTTGACCTTGACATGTTTGTTTCTGTAAATTTTTAATTTGTTTCTTTTCTGTTATTTCCTCTCTATGATGAGCATAGTAATTGTGGTTTCTCTCAGAATCACGTACCCTTTGTTCTTCTCTTTGGTGGGGGTTGATCTGGCTAGATTGAAACTTTTTCATCCACCTTCGGGTGGCTATCACTTCTTTATGTCGAGCATAGTAATCTCGGTTTCTTTTTCGAGTTTGTTGTCTTCTAATCTCTAGTTGTTGGAAGCAAGCTTGGCTTGTTTTGGGGCAGTGGTCTGCCATCTATATTGTGGGAATATAAGGCTGAATTAGTAATAAGGGAAGCATAAACACACTTGAACAACTATGTGTGGCATCAAAAGAATATATGTAAAGTGTACAATGGTAAAAGAATACATTTTGAATATTTATACATCCAAACAAACACACACACACCCATACATATATATAATGGAGAATTATCCTAATTTAATTTTGTTGACACAATTCAATAAAATTGTAGGAAGGTATATTAAGGTAAAAGAACACAAATTCTTAGTTAAGCAACCCAATTAAATATATCTATCAAAAAAGGAAAAAAAATGAAAAATTACATATTCAACTCATAGTTGTTAGAACTAATATCTCTTAAATTGTAGTTTTAAGATAGTTGTAGATTACATCATGTCAAAATAACTGGGTCCTGCAATGGTAGAAGAAGTAGATTCCACATATATATAGAGATAAGAAAAAACATATAGATTGCTACTTTTATTTTATTGAGATTTTACTATTATAGTTATACTTCAAACACAAAATATTGAAGGGAACAAAAAAACCATCAACTATAATGCTATCTTATAATAGAATATATTGATCCCATGGTTTTTCATCAAGGAAAAAGTAGGTTTTGAAGGGACCGCAAACCCCGTACAAATAAATTTTGAAAGGATATGGAACCTCAAACCAAAAATTTGTCCTAACATAAAGACCATGAGAGCTTAGAGAACCATGGGTTAAAAAGGCATTGAAAGCCAATGAACCACAACCAAAAAGAAAGTTGCAAGGAAAAAAACTTGCAAGTAGCCAAAAACTAGACCCCAAACAAGAATAATCAAGATTTAGATTTAGAGCTACTCTTGTGGGAGCGGAGAGTCATGTCACAAGGAGTCTTAGAAGATTTAGCTTCCTTGCCCTTTACATAAATGCAATCCTCTTCCACTTGTGCTACGCTGGCAACATGGTAATCTTGCACAACATAAGCAAGCCCACCATTTGAGACACTTGGAGAGGATGCCCCTACACCCTGTGATTCCAAATCAATCACCACAAAAAGACTCCTATCTTGCTCAAATTTCTTCTCAACCGTATAATGTTGTTGGTGATTCTTGTCACTACACATTTCTTTGATATTAGAAAGTAAGATATTGCTCTCTATAGTGAAGTCAACCTGCTCAACCTTTGTGATAGTTGCCTTCAAACATTCTTCATTATTGTATGTTTCATTTCTACATGTCAAAGTAAACAAGTATTTTTTGTTCAACACGTCTCTTATTACCTGCTGAGTATCCCTTTCTATGTCATCCTCAAACTGTAGAGAGTATAGCTTCTCCACAGATATTTGCATGAGTTTTGTTGTTGCTTCATCGAATGCAACTGCCCATATCATATTTATGTGGTCCTGCAACTTTATTTATAGTATGTACCTATAATTACAAGAGGTACATGCTATGTGACACTTTGAGAAAAACCACTTGTCATCTTCAGTCTCCACCAATCTTTTCTTGCATTGTTGTCCCCCTGTTACATTAGGGCATGTTGGATAGAAAAATGATTCAGATTTGATGAACAACAATGTTGCATTTATTGTACATTGGAGATGATGCACTCTATGCAACATTTTTTCTTGAACATCCCTAATTGTTATTCTTGTGGCAGGCATGGATGGATTGCTTAACTTTGTTGAGGGTGATAGAATATTAGCCCCAATTCATTCAAACCAAGTTTGTAGTTGTTCTTTCTCTTGGATGTCAAGGTCTATAAATAAATTTGTATTGCTTGATGTGCTCAAGACCTTTCCATTGTAATTGCAGACTCGCCCATTTTTAATAGCGAGAATAGTAGTTTCTTGTACGTGATACTTTTGTTGAAGATAAGAACCTTCCTTCTCTGCTATTGTTCCCCATAGAGTGATATCTATTATTGCTTTGGACATGTCCAACAAGGATATTGTGCGCCTTAGGACCTTTGTCCCATCTCTTATCCTAATTGTCGAGCTTGGATTGACACAAGTGACAACTCCAATAACATCAATAGTTGAATTGTTACTCTTCTTTGCAAGTTCACTGATAGGTGTAAAGGAGAATAAGTGTTTTGGAATAGAATGGTCATCTTCAAAAACAGTGACCTTTGACTCTATTGACAAGGAAATTTCTAGGCCACTATTTAACTTGTTGTAAAGCTTATTAGCAGTCTTTACTACACCACCAGATAACGTATAGGTTTTTCCAATAGTAATATTTCTATAATGAAGATCAACAACTTCATTGAAACAAGTCACATGTGTTTCAACCCCTTCTATGTCAATGATGTCGAAGGTGAAAAGTTGACCTGTACCTTTTTGGGTATTGTACTAGCGAATATCCTTTTTGGCAGTCACACGACCTTTGACAGTCCATCTTGGTTGAAAAGGGTTCAAACTTTTAATAGGCGTAATTGTGACTGGTGCTTCCATTCCACCCCTAGAAGGATTCACACCAAATAATATTCTTGTAGGAGTTGATACTCTAGTAGTGCTAATTGTCTCAGGTTTCACATGTGGATCTGAGGAATTTCCCATTACCTATTTTATATGGTGCTCTTATTCCATATAAAGTGAAGTAGGTTCACCGATTATATCCTGGTTTGTAGAAACAATCTCAAGGTTCACAATGACAATCCACCTATACATGTGCAACAGAAGAATAAGAATTAGTAGTATAAGGAACAAGCTAAAATTATCATAATATTTTCTTTTCAAAAATTGAGAATTCATTTACTCACCGAGACCCAGTTGATTTGGGACAATTATATTTTGTCAACTGTATTATCGTTCCAACTGAAATTTCACCTGAGGCTATGTAATGATTGTATTTTTGTGGTAACGATGCTTTTAGTTTGTAGGCCCCATTAGATATTTCTACCTTGTAGCAGTTGTTGCGTTCATGGCCATGTGTAAAGTTGGAAATAGATAAAATCTGGACATTAGGTTCACACCCTTGATTCCCATCATGGATAAGTTTAATTGCATTTGTGGTTAATATTGTAGCCATGGTCTATGGAAGTTGACTAACCCTGCAAAATTATATCATGTGTAAGATACTGGTTGAATAGGATTGGCATATGTTTTTTTTTAGAAAACGTATACCTCAACATATTGTTGAGAGAATTTTTATAATGATGTTTAAATATATCATCATTTTTAGCAACATTGCAATATACATTTGTTAGACTTAAGGTTATAGTTCAAAATAATATTGAAAATAAGGGGACACAAGTATTACAATAAGTGCTATTCATTAAAACTAGAACTATATAGATCAATATGTACAATGGCATTACAATATAAACATAATATATAACAACTAAGATTTGGAATATAAGGTCAACCACTAAATCCATTTCACTCTATATATAGCTATTTTGACATCTTTCGACATCACAAAAAAGTAACTTCCAAGAAGTTATTTGAACTCCCACTAAATCCATTTTGCTCTACATATAACTATTTTGGCTTCTTCACTTGGCTTAACAAGAGCATCTAATTTGTATCATGCTAGTAATCTCAATCAACAATCGCAAAAAAGTAGCTAACTTCCAAGAAGTTAGTTGAACTTCTTCAACCATATATTAGTCAATAGAGCTTGGAATTCACACTTTAGTTCAAATGCATTGGCCACTCCATAATATTCACAGTATTTTAATTCACGCAGGAAACTATAATATAGCTTAAGAGCTTCATAGGTCGCATGAAATTTTTGGATAACTTCTTGCACCAACTCAACTTCATGATCTTGCACATTGCATATAGCTTGGCTTGTTTGCATAGCTTCTTCAAAAATTTCACGACAACTTGTCAAGATATTGTTTGAAAAAGCTTCAACATTGTTGTGAGGAAAACCCAACCAATCTATAGACGTTGAGTTAGTTGTTGATAGAGGTAACTCATGGGTTTGTGATGAGGGTGTCTTGGACTCAGAATCACTGCTTGAAATAGTAATAACATCTTGAGGTGCTGGTGCATTAGCCATATCCTGAAAGTATAATTCAAAATAGCAAAAATAATATTAAAAATATTATTCAATAGGACCCAAACTACAAGCATATTTTACACATCATTACGCCCTATTTTATTTCCATAATCGACCCTATGAGGTGTGCCATCTTATTGGACTATCATAATTTTTTCTAATAGTGTGTAAGGATCCATGATATAGCAAATAAAGCTTACATTGCCAACCACAAAAGTTGTTGAATCTAATTCAAAGTTGTCGAATCTAATTCAATTATTATTTTATTGTGTTAATTATTATTATAAATTTCCTACACATTTTAAGGAATAAGAATTAGGAAGATATTTTGATTTAGAAAAGTCTAAAGATTATTATATAATTTCAATTGTTTGTTGAAAAATCAGATATTCTAGAAAGATTTTTTTATATAATTTTTTGTCACTTTAAATCCATATTATTGATATATAATATCATGCTAATTTAAGTATTTTCACATAGTCACTAACCCCTAAGCTAAATAATATATAATATTTAATTATATTTATTTAATTTTAATCTTTATTAACTATTAAATAAATTCCACATTATATCTAATAAATGAAATCTTTATGGTAAAAATAGTAGAGCTTATCCTTGGATAGTACTCAATATATGCTTTGTTCGTGTGGAAGGAAAGGTCACAACAAATTTCCTTAGTCCATTCACATAGAACAAGGATGCAAAAGGTGCATTGAGAATAAGGATGTATAAATATTAATATAACAAAATACTATGAAAGTATTTTTAATGCTCATTACTCAAATGTTCTCTTTGGTAGATGTAAATGAATTAGGTTTTAGCTTTAAATATAGTACCCTAACCCATAAGTTAATTATTTTCATGTTTCAATTGACTCATAATGGTTAGTTATATTGAATCAACAAGATCCCAATTTTCAATTTATGTTTTAAAAGTGTTTAGATCACTTCCATACTTCTGAAACTAATCTAGGTAAAGGGATTGATGAAATAAAAGTCAAAATCAATTTCTTGGGTTTTGTCATATGAGATCATGCTAACTTCATAATTGAATAAAATATAACTTAGTCAAATTTAGCCCAAAAATAAATGGTACAAATATAGAGAATCAACTTTCAACATTATAATTTTACAAATAGTAGCAAATTCTTTAAAATTGATGATATTAAAAAACATATGTATGACCCTTAATATTTTAAAATTTTGGAGAGAATCAACTTTTAACATTATAATTTTACAAATAGTAGGAAATTCTTTAAAATTGATGATATTATAAACCATATGTATGAGCCTTAATATTTTAAAATTTTGGAGAAATAGATTTCATGTAATATTGAAAACAAAAATTTCAAAATTAATTAAAATGTCCTCTAAAAGAATTAAATTCCTAAATAAATCTTATTTGGATCTTAGTTTTTTAATTATTATTTGAATTTATCATTCTTCAACATCTTTAAAATAATATAAGGCTTAATATAATGAACATTTCATAGATTTACTTTATTTTCTTATATATTTACCTGTCTATAATAAATTTCAATATTATAAATTTTTAAATAAATGATAAAAGTACCAATATCTTAAAGATTATCAACTAACATAGAACTATTATAAAATTTATTTTGTTACATGATTATAAAAGCTCTTAATTTTTTTAATTTACTTTCATTTACACATATTTTTATATATTTAATCTCTTTCTATTTCTATCTACATCAGTTTTCATTTATTCGTCTTATTATTAGTTTAAATTTTCACATATTTATTCTTAATGATTAGATGAAACATTCAATGTTCTAATTCAATTATACAATATAGAGGAATAATTCTACATAATGTCAAATTGGTTCTTAATTCAAAATTTTATAACTCAAATTATTAGCTCATATTCTTTCCTTTAGACCATTGAGGTATGGAATAATATATTTTTATGTGGCTATTGATTGTGTCTTCATATTCATATTCATTTAGACATTAACTTATATCTTAGATCATTTAAACATACCAAGAAATTACATTACTTCCATCTATGTTTGTATTTGGAACATTAAAAAGACTCATTAACTGCTCAAAAAAATTCATATCTTAAAATCAATTTCTTCTTTCTCTTGTTGATTCATTAATGTTTTATTGTTCTATCTCAACACTATTTTGCTAACATTCTGACATATCAATATTATTTATCTCTTCTAGAAAATCAACATAACAAAAATCTGGAAGATGAAATGACCTTCCTTTAAAATGAGAGATATATAGTGATTTAAACCTTGTTCACCTTAAGCTCATACAATTTGTAGTTTTTAATAAAGTTATTCTATCAAACAAAGATACATAAATTTTACTCTTATCATTGAATTTATTTATATTTTCCTTTAGATTTGTGTCTATTTGCAATTCTTCCAAATATTCTTTAAGTTTTAACCAATGGTTTCCTACTTGGTATGGATGCTTCTTCTAAGAGTTTTTTTTTAAATTAAAATTCAATTGATCAAATAAACTATTATATGAAGTGCTTCCCCCATAATCTATCTTCAATATTATAAGCCTTGAACATTAATTTAAATTTTCCTTAAAGTTTCATAATTCATTCTTTCAACTACTTCATTTTGTTATGAAGTATATTGAGTTAAGAGTTATCTCTTCTCTTTTGTTTGAAAAAAATAACAATTTTCTAATGTATATACTCTACCTATTATATGATCTTAGAATTTATAATTTTTATCACATTCATTCATAATTTAATTTATAAACTCTTTGAAAACATCAAATGCTTTAGAATTTCTCGTCAAAATGTAAACCCATACTATTTATGTGAAGTTATTAGTGAATGACATGAAATATCAAGATTTCCCTATGGAAGCCATCTTAATTGATCCACACAGATCAAAATTAACTAAGTCCAATTTTATAGAGGCTTTCTAGAATTTTTCATTAGATATATTTTAAGTACTTCACGTATGCCATTTTATATTAACATGTATTTGCACAAGAAATTATTTACTAATTTGAAATTCTTAATGCATAATAACTTTGTATTAGGTTTTTCTTTTATTATTTATTACCTAATATAGATATTTCAATACATCTATTAACATATTTTAGATAGAAATATGCACAATATCTATGCTATTATAGTTAAATGTAACACAACCATTTACATAATCTTTTAGATCTTGTAAGTCAATATTCAAATATTAAAAATGGAAAGAAATAATATAATTTAAAACAATAAAAAAACATATTATTTAAAAGTATACAAATATTGTTAAGTTATTGTATACAAACACATCTCTTAATATGACATCCTATATTATCATTTAAAGTATGGTAACTCTTTGTATGACATCCTATGTATTAATTCTTTGAGCTAACAAGATAACAAAAACACTAGGACAACAAGAGTATTCCTCTATGCACTGTTTAAGACCAATCTAGGACTATGACAAAAACATTGGAATCACCCATACAAATATATTTTCTGCTCAGTTGAAAGCAGTCTACTCGGCTGAGAAGCTTCTAGGGTTTTCAGACATTGACATTGTAGTGGCAGAAACATGGTGGCCTTCTCTGGGAGATTTTGAGTAGCACGATATGAATATGGAGATGCTTTATCGTATAATGGAAATATCATGAGCTTTGTGACTTCTACTATGGGATTTATGTTGATGCCTAATAGAACCTTCGGTATTTGAATATTTAAAAAATTTATACATAACAGTTTTTAAAAGAATAAATTAAGATTAAAAAAATAATTTTATTAAAAATTAAAAATTTCTAGCGATTATTTCTCTTAAAAAATTTCACTTACACGAGTGATCTAAATCTCTAGAAACTTATTGACCTTCAAAGATTTGAATTTTTCTACAATAACAACAAAACCAAAATTTAAACAAAATCTAATATTATATTGTTATTTTTCTAAATTTAATCAAAACCTTTAATATTATATTATTATTTTTCTAATTTTACCATGACATTTTTCATAATATTAATATTGAACAAAAAGTATAATTTTGATTAAAGCTAGAAACAAAAAGTCCATAGTGTTTAAATATCCTCTGATTTGGCTAAAATGCATGTGATATAGAGTCAGAAAAGCATCATAGGGACCGTTTAAGCTTTCAGACAAAGATTAAACTCTAGTACTATGAGAAAGAGACATAGGCCTAATCCGATTACTCGCAACCGATAGAACATATAGTTTACATGTCAAGAATCAATTCAGATGAATCATTAGGAAACCTAGTAGATGAATAACCACCTAAGAAACAAACGCAAGTAAAAATAATTGAGTAGGTCTATTAAAAATATCAATTAATTGGGTGTTAAGCACTTGCAAAACCTGTGAATCTTATGTGATAGGCAAGGAAATGAATTTTAGACAAAAGATGAAAACTAAAACCCATTTCAACATAAAATAAAACTGGGCCATGGTCAAAATTTACTTGAAGCTATTTGATTATATTGCTTGTTCCATACACTCTCTGCACCACTGTGAACTTGTTGGGATTATTTAACCTTGGCTATTATTTATTGGAGACCAAATACGGAGACCCCAAGAAATGGCAGAAATTAGTGCAAACGCACTTGACCCATACCTATTATAGTTGTCGGACGAGTATCACGCCGTCACCATGTCTTCATCGACCATTCAGACGTATCTACACATTCAATGTACGTAGGACTGAAATCTAATGTAATGTGAATTAATTGTTAAATCTAATCTCAGATTTTCCCACGCTGTGAGAAGATCTGATATTAATTGTAATTAATTGTTATGTTTTGGCTCTCCTTTGCTAAGGATATATGTTGAACTTGGCAATTATGGGAAATGACAAGCATTTAGAAAATATTAGGCCTTTACACATGTGACTGGTGTACCACTCCCAGTCATTAAATATCATGCCTCTATAGATGCGACTAGTGTAAATGTCAGGCCTTTAAGATGCAACGAGTATCAATTTGTAGCCATATCAGCTCATTTATAAAGCAAGTATCAGCTAATTTCTAAAGCAAGTATCAGCAAATACGAAGACACATGGCAACAAAAACATACATTGACATGAGGAAGAATTTAAGACATTAAATGGAAACAATTTGCCTCAAAAATAATTCGCCTCCGTTTCGTTACCTGCATGGTCCCAGTGGAATACAGCTCAACAAAAACATACATTGATAGAAGGAAGAATTTAAGGATTTAAATGGAAACAATTCGCCACTCCAACTGATCCATTTGCCATAAAGTTCATGGGGCTCCCGCCGACATCAAACTGTTGGAAATGCCGGTGGGGTTCCCCCCAGGTAAATAGCCTATTGGCTAAATATATATATATATATAAATAAGTACATAGAAGTTATATACAAAATGATTACTACTACGACATGTGGAAGAACCAGTGAATTGACAAAATGATAGATGTGGAAAGCTGAGTTTAATTTATGAAAATGTATATATTTCCTATTTAGAATTTATTTGCTTGGTTGCAATTTGATTTCACCGTAAGGGAATGGAAACTATGCAAGAGAGAGGTCATTTCTTTTGAAGCTATATCTATCTGTTCACTAATATACTATCTTGCTTGAAACCCACTTTTTCATTTAAAATGGCTATAATTTTACTTGTAAATAAATCCCTCAATTTTGATAGATCCATTACTTAGAAGTACTTAATTTAACTAGAGATGGGACTTTGAATATTACAACGTTAAGAAGAGTGCGCATATGCTCATAATAGCTTTAACCTTGTTATATATAATAAAATGACTCAAACATAATGGAGGGAAAAAGGTGAAATTAGATGGTTAATTCTTATCTTGTGATTCAAACTGTTGGGACAAACTTGGAAATATAATGAAATTTACTTTTCCTAACCAATGTTGAATTGATAAATACTTGAACTTCATTACATTTGGAGTGAATTCATGTGATATTTGTTTTCTCATGTATAGAGAAGGTTTAGCAGCAAAGATCTTTAACCATCTTTGTAGCTTACTTTGGGTACTTTGGATATCATTGAAACTCATAGATATTGCAAGATTAAGCATAAGGAAACATCCATTTAAGAAGAATAGGACTAGTACATGGTATTTAAACTTACAAAATAGAACCACATAAACCATTTCATGGAAACAAAAGCTTAGATACTCATTGAATTTACCATATGCATTATGTGGACAAACTAAGTCATTTATGAGAAAGAAAACTTGCATTGAATAATTTGAAAGATTGTCTACTTTTCATTCTTGAAACAAAGAGAAATGAATGTTTATGGAAAGAAACTTTATTGCTTGATGTTATGACTATGTTGGATTTGGAAAAAGAATTATAAAATATGTTAAGTTCAAACATAATGATTTGTTATATCCTAAAGATCATCTTGCATACTAAATACTATATTTTCATTTCTTGTTAAAAAGGATCTTATGCTTGTTCCGAAAATAAATAGAAGTATGGATTTTATAGCACATCCCTTGAATAATAATAAAGAAATTTTGTTTATTGATTGCAACTGCTCACTTAGTTGATATTGGGTTTTATTTGCGTAAGAATGTATACTCATACATATTATTCATTATCTTATATATGTATTCTCGTACATACATGAGCTATACCTTCTTAACTCTTTTATAGTAGTATTCTCTTATTGTTGACATGTCCATGAATTAATGAGTTTAGAAGCAAGAATTCTAGTTATAATTGTAAAGGCATATGTGCCTCCTAATAGGCTTAGGTTTACTTCCATGAAACTTAATGCGAATGGTTTCTAGTGTACTTGTATGATATGGGAGAGAATATTAGAGGTAGAATGGTCTTATTGTAATTACTTGGAAGTAAATTCATAATAGTGTTGACATTACCGTAACTTTCATATGCAAGGATGATGCACTAGTCAAACTAGAAAATGTTGCTTGTTGACTCTTGTAACCTATAAAAGGACTTCTTTATGTCCCTTGTTAGGCGTGATATTCATGCTATCCAAAAATATGTAATGAATGGTCATGACAATGAGACCTTATGATCACTGTCTGTGAGGCAACTTGTAACCATTGAGATGTTGTAGCTAGTAAGGCTCTACCAGTGAGGCACTTCATTAAGCCAGTGAGGCACTTTTACGAGTGGTTTTTCACCCCTCCAAGGGTTTTCCACTCATGAAATTCTTTGTGTTATGGTTCTTCTATGGATGCATTGATGATCTTGTTGTTTATATTATTTGCATTACCATATTTGAATTTATGTGTGATGTGTATCATTGTGAAAGCCTTCATGGATAGGTTATGTATTGGCTTGGATTTGTGACGATGTTCATATTGACTCCTTAATGTACGAAAATCCTTTGTGATGATAATGAAGTAATGTAATTATTCCACCTTTTTCCACACCATTTATAATTAATTTATTCTATTAAATTATCTTTGGGAACTGAAGTATATAATTTGTAAGTGAGATTTCCGGACTTTACAAATGTTGTCTTCCCTTTGAACAATGACAAGGAACTCAATCGTGATTGTGACCTCATCTGGAAGGATGGTATTTCTTTAAAGGATATCAAAGCTAAAACTGTGTATAAATATCTTGTTAGTCATATCTCTATAACTGAATATCTTAATGAATGTTGGGGAGTCTCACTCCTAGATAATATGTGGCATAAAATCTTTGGCTCTATTTGGCATAATATAAAAGAGCCTAAAACAACATGTTTTAAGTGAATTATTCTTTTTACAAAAAGTTCCATATAATTCTAAATTTATTGATGTTGACATCTATAGTATTTGTAGAGTTCCAGAATCTATAATACATCTTTTTTTATTATTTTTATGCGAATTAAATTTGGAAAATCTTCTGCATTAATCTATTAACTTGGAACTCATATGCCAAGGTTAACTAAAAAGATGTGTTACTGAAAAACAAGAAATTAAGTAGAGAGAGTCAATTGTTTTGGGATCGATTATCTACTGAAATATTATGGCATTTGGAGGGCGTGTAATGAAGATAAGTTTCAAGGGTGCAAGAGGATGCTTACTGAGTCTGCCAAATGACTCACGTTTCTCAACATTGTTTTGTAGGTCTCAATTCATGTACAGATTTTCATGCCCAAGTTCTGGAAGCTAATCAATGAGGATAATTTAGAGATTGACAGGGAAGAGGTGAGGTGTGGGCATGCCCACTGCTACAACAATGAGGAGGCCAAGACATTCCTCAAGGTGTTGAATGAACTTCAAAGGGATTTCAATGGTGTATCCGGTGGAGATGTCAGGAGGCCAAGGAAACCTTCTCAGGAATGACCCCATGAGAATGTCGAAACATGCTCAATTTCAGATAAAGTTACTTAGCTGGTTGGGAGGGTGCCCAACAAAGGTGAAGGCAACAACAATGGCTAAAATGTTTTACCCATAGATGCAAGACTCGTGAAAAACTTGGTGAGTGAATGAAAACTCACGAGCTTTTTTCGCTGCTAAGATTTTTAGATATTTGTACGTGAAAAAATCATGCCAACATTTTTTCCAAAACTCATAGTACTTTTGGCAAGGTTTTTCCAAAAAGTGTGGCGAGTTTTTGTAAAAAACCCCACACGATCTGGAGAAGGCCCAAGCAGTTGGCTAAAAAGGTATTTTGAGTTTTTTTTATTCATTTGTGTTCTCAGACTCGACAAAAACACTCTCCAACTAATTGTGCACCTATTTACAATGTTTTTGCATCAAGGAGATGAGATTTGAAGGGCAGTTACATCAAATTTCAAAGGAAAATTGGATTTTTTGGTACGTTTTCTGATTTTTCTTTTCTTTTTTTATTATTTCTTCATTCTTGTTGATGCTATGTTTAAAAATCATATGAATGTAGTGTGAAAAATATTTACATACATTTATATTCATCAAAACAAGATTTTTTGATGAATTTTTTTTTTTTTTTTACATATTCTGCTGATTTTGTTCATTTTTTTCATTTTTCTTCAAACCCTAGTTAGTTTTTTTGTGTTGAATCCTCTTTTTTGTTGAGTAACATGTTTAAAATATTATATTAGCTTAATTTTTTTACTAATTTGAATTAATTTTCAGATTTTTTATATTTTTTCACATTTCTTTTGAAACCCTAGTTATTAAATTTTCTTTTTTTAATCCATTTTTTTGTTATGAAAATGTTTAGATCTTATATTAGTTTATATTTTTAGTAATTTAAAGTAATATATTTTGATTTAATCTAATTTATCTTATTTTTAAAAAAATTATCATTAAACTAACAAGTTATGCTTTCACTTTGTGTAGGTTAATTGATAATGGATTCTGAATCTGTTTTTGCCTCAGGCTCTGCCCCATCCATTCTTGAGGGATTTGTAGATACTCATCCTCAAGGAGACAGAGATCTTGCATGGAAATATGCTTATCTAGGACCCGAGCCTCGCTCAATATTTTGCATTAGATGTAAAAAAGTATATCGTGGAGGCATCAATTGCCTCAAATACCACCTTGCAGGAATCCATCAATATGATGGTAAGGCTTGTCCTAAGACCATAGAATAAATAAAAAGGCAAATGAATGTCATACTTGTAGCTACAGAGGAAAAAATGTGCAAAGAGAGAAAGCAAAAGAAACAATGCAAGCAACCATAGCCTCTTCTCAAGGTGCTCCACTTGAGTTGGATGATGATGTTACTTAGGGAAAATTGGGTACTTTCCATGGTCCACGTGTGTGAAGGAAATTGACCATTACCTCCATCTCTTCATCTACCTCTAGTAGAGAACCAAGGGAAGACTCAAGACCTACACACATGCATTATTTATTGTGCATAAAAACACGCCTGGTGTACAACCTTCCTTAGAGGCAACTAGGTGGAATAGGGAGGTGCATGAGCAAGCAGACATTGCTTGGGCAATTTTTTGGTATTTTAACAACATCCCTTTCAATGCGGTGAGTTCTCCTTACTGGCACAGTTCGGTCATCATATTGATAGTTGCAAGAAAAGGCTACAAGGTGCCTTCCAACTCAGACTTGGGTGGTAGGTTAGTTAATACTTAATTTAATCTTTTTGATAAATTTATGTTCTTTAATTTATATTTTTTAAGTTTAATTTATGATGAATTTTAACTATTTTTTTATTTATAAATTAAAATTTTATACTTAAATTCACTTTGTGGGTATGTGTAGGATCATCATGGAAAAAATAGGCCCTTAAGTGGCAATGAAAATTCAAAAAATCAGAGTTAGGCAACTTGACGTAAACATTTGAACAGGTTATCTATATTATTTCAAAAATATGTAAGAATAGAATCTATAGAAAATTGAATGTAGTTTCTAAACTACTAGGTTTATTTAAAAATAAATAAAATCTATTTGGTGAAAATTTTAAATTTCAATGCAGTCGTACTTAAATTTCAAGGAAAAAATAAGTAGGTGTCTGTCTGACCACCCTAACCACAATAAAATGATAATATTTTTTTATAAGATTTTAGATATAAGTAGAGCACTCATGTCCCGATGTGATGCATATTTTTTGTAATTTTTTTCTAAATAGTATTTAATTATGAATTCTTTTTTTACGAATTTTTAAAAAAATATAAAATTTTGTATGTCTAACCACCTTAACTTGGTCAAAACTTCATAAAATTCAATTTTTTTTAATCCTATAGTATGTGAAGCATAGAATGTAATGCAAGTTTCATATTCAAAAAATGTGTTGACGTTTGAAAGCTATAGATTTTTTTCAATCAACCTATCAATTAGGACTTTAGTTGTAATTCAAATAGAAAATGAATAATAATTATTTATTAAATTCAAAGTAAAGCATAATTTATATTAGTGGAAAGCTGAGAATATCCTTTAAAAACCCTTTTTGTTTTATCAATTTTGGGTTAAAAAAAGTCATCAACCACATGGGCCATCATATCACTTACATATTGCCACTTTTTGGCCCATCATGATCCTTCACATACCCTTGTACTTGTAGGTTGCTTAGTAATACAACTAAAAGGGCAAGGGCAACAACAAAGGAGAAAAAATAAAATTGGAAACAATATGGATGCTCTATTCTTTTTGATGGGTGAATGGATGGAAAAAACCATACCATCATTTATTTCTTGGCTACATGCAAATATGAGGTGGTGTTCTTAAAACTAGTTGATGCCTCCCACATAGTAAAAAATGTAGAAAATTTGGCTAACATGTTGGAGGAAGTTTGAATGGAGGAGGGATTCAAAATGTTGTGGAAATCATAATTGACAATGCAACAACATATGTGGTAGCATGAAGACTCCTCCAAGATAGACACCACTCACATTTTTGGACACCTTGTGCAATGCATGTCCTTGAACTTCTTTTGGAGGAAATAGGAAAACTAGATTGGGTAACACCAATTATGGAGGATGTGAGGAGGATCACTAAATATATCTGCAATCACCCTTGGGTTCTTCACTTGATGAGGGAGCACATGCATGGGAAAGAATTGGTGAGATTAGGTGTCACAAGGTTTGCAACAATTTTCTTAATGTTGCAAAGCATTCTTGGTTTTTTGATGACTTTAAAAACAATGTTTGTGAGTCAACCATGGGTAGAATCAACTTATTCAAAGAAGCTGGAAAGAGAAAAGGTTTCAAGCATTTTCTTTGATACCCAATTTGCATAAAGGGATGTATATATTGTGAAGGTAACTTCAATTTAAAAACATTGAATTTGAATTCAAATTGAATATATTTTTTAATGTCTTTCATTGTAAATTTGTAACTCTAATATTTTTGCATTTTAATATTGTAATTTATAGGTGTCAAATCCCTTGGTTAAAGTTCTCCACTTGGTGGATGGGGATAAAACCCCAATGGGATATCTTTATGAGGCCATGGATAGGTCCAAGGAGGCAATAGTTTCAGACTATCAGTATCAGTCTATTGAGCATTCCACATGAGGATGTGATTTTGTGTCTAATTTTCTTTCAAATCAACCAAATATAACTAGACTCAACTTTTATCTTCATATGTACTCATTTTATCGACTCATTGGATGCATCTTATCATTGAATTTTGCAAAAACATGCGTTTTTAACGAAGTTTAAGCAATTTTTAAAGTTGTTGAGTTTTTTGCTAAGTTTTTTCCAAACCATATTTTCCAAGCTTTTCGAGCTTTCCAACTATGGTTTTACCTCTCAGCCAATATTATAATATCTTTTATATGATATAGGTGGATGACATGTAGCCTTGTATAGCTTGACATGAAGTTTTGTATAGCTCGACATGTAATTTTCCATATGTGGATATAACTCTACTCCTCACCTTTTTTGTAGCTATACTGTGATTTCTCATGTAAAATTTTGATATAGAGAATTTGTAGATCACAATGATCTGAACTTGGCTATGGACCTAGATTGTAACTACTTATTATACTAATATTAATATAAAAAAACTTTAAATATACTGCTCTCAAATATTTTTTCATATTTTAACCAGTTGTATGAAGATGTAGTGCATTGTGTAGAATGCTCTATACATTATATAATTGCCTTCTTCTGTGTATTTTCACACCCAATTCATGTGGGACTAAAAATTAAATACTTTTTTTTCGGATAGTAGATAAAGAAACAATGATAAATAAAATAGTTCCAAATGGTAGACATGAATATAGAAAATAAATGTTACTAGAAAAAAGTTCAGTTGAAATGAGTTGTGTGCCTGACCACCTAAGCAGTCAATTCTTAGAGTGTGTTGGTTAAACCCGACCATCTATTAGTGATTCTAAGAAACACCTCGAGAATATTGTTTTCTTACTGAAATTTTACACTTTTTTCTTATTATATAGGGAACTTTTATTATTTGCATTTCCTATTTTTCATTGGCCCTAGTTTCCATTTTGTATTCTAAAATACTTATTTTGCTAAACATGTATGATGGAGGAGGTCAAGAAATTTTACAATTATCCAACAAGCTTGTAGAAGAGAGCTAGTTAATTTGACACCATTGGCCATTTCATGATGCATGCACCATTATTATTTTCTTGGATAATCGAAGAAAGGGTAAAAATATTGGGTGTCTATTGATGCTCTTTTAAATAGGGAAAATAGGGAGGAAAAATCTGATGGTTGTGGTTTCTCTTTTGGATAAGCCACTGAGTGGGGAGAGGAGTGTCTAGTACAGGAGGGCTATTAAGCCTTTGGTGATTATATTTCTTCATTTGGAAATTTCATGGGATCTCCATGCATGCTATAAATTTTAAGAATAATAGGTGTAGATTTAGAGAGTTAAGTGTGGTTTGTTTTTATTCATTTTTTCTTCATTTTTGTGCTAATATTTTTTCCTTCACTATTATTTTTTAAGTTGATCTATACATTAAAATTTAAAATTATCTATCCATTTTTTGAAGTTGATCTAATGTTGCATACACAATTTGATTGTGGATGTTTCTCTTTATCACTTCCTTCAAGAATAAATATTAAAGAGGATTGGTTACTTATTTGGAGTATTGAAGTTTACCAATTTGAAATGTATGTATACTAGTTCAATAATAGAGATTAGAATTTTTTTCCAATAATCTTCACCAAAAAAATTAATCTAGTAATCTTACTTACAAATATTCCTATGTGGCATGTTTTACTTAAGGGATTACAAGTTTATATCTTGTGTTGTCATGCTCACATGTCTATGATAATTTAAAAATTTTGCAAGCTTAATTATGATAATCTTGTTGATATATATGACACCATGTTCATACTTACATGAAAATATTATCCTTATATGCTTATCTTATGATTACATGCTTCTACCTTGAATTTACCTATCCTTATGTGATTCTTATCTAGCACATATGTATTTTATCACTTGTTTATGCTCTTCATTAGGGGGCACCTACCTTCCACTTTGACACATATTTTCATGGTCACTTCATATTATGTTGTTACATATTTATCACACAATTATCTTTATATTTTTACATAGTTATTTGATTTTACATGATCATATATTTTTATCCTTTCCTCAAGTTCTTTGCATCACTTGTATGCAATCAATTAAAGGGGGGGAAATAATGTTACCAAGCTCCTTTGATGCGCATGGTTTTTGTAATTATCTCATACTTATTAATACCATTTCTAGATATTAAATCACATTAGTTGTTTGAAACTAGGAAGACATGTATTTTGATGCCAAATAAAATCACTTAATTTTTACTTAAATAATTTTTTATTGATCACATTTTAACCAAGTTTTAGTTTGTGTCCATTTTAAATGCTTGACAAATTTGTAGGTTTCAGGATGAACAACTCATGATTTAAGCAGAAGGTAGCAAACTGACATCCATATTTGTATCCTTTTTATTCAAGTGTGTGTATACTTTACTTTTATGTTGACTAATTATTTTATTTTGGCATGCATCTTTATAGCAATTGACATGCAAGTGAAAATTTTGAAAAAATGTAATAGTAAAAAATGCATGCCCCACACTGTTCACCTTTTATTTTGGGCCTAGTTTGACAACATTATCCTTTAGGAAAAGATTTCTGGATTAAAACTGTGTGCCAAGTTTTACACTCTCTCTCTCTTTTTATGTATTGCATCCTGATGATGGATCATGGAGTATGATCCGAAACGTTGATGTAAAAATTGACTCACAGTTTTAATCCAGAAATATTTTCTTAATATTATCATGGATTGTGGAAACTTCATGAATTTAACATTATCCTTTGTGTACTGACTAGGTACAAGTGGCCTATTATAGAGAAAAATGGCAAATAACCTAAGCCCTACTTGTTCCCATGTACACTTATTCCAAGTAACCAATTCTAATTCTTAATTCATCCATTACTTTATTAAGTCAAATCAATAGTTTGTGGAGATGACCTAGCTCAATTTTGTAAGTCATTGAAATGACTCTTGAACTAAATATGGGTCTTTAACAACCTCTAACTAGTTGCTATGTGTTGAATTACACAAAAAATATATTAAGTTATGTGTGTGTTTTATTTAAGGAAAAACTCTTATTCATCTCAAATCATACAGAGAATCCACAATCTCTCATTCCAAATCACATTATGATAATTATAAAGTATCAACATTGCATGATCAACTTATATTAACATCCTAGGCATTCAATACATGATTATCTCTTATTTTAATTCATTTTAATCAAATGGTTAAGTCAACAACAAATGTTTACCCAAAGGAGAGCATTACTTGCCTAACAAACTTTTCAATGGTGTTTATTGACACCACCTCTTTTAGACATAGTTAGCAAGTATTAAGGTGCATATATTCTCAGTGATAAGTTTTATCTATTTTCACATACACATATTCAATCTTAGTCAAATTATAAGAATAATCTAGTTCAAATTTCATTATAATTTCAATACATTAAAAAATATTATAAATTACATTTAAAAATTACAAGCAAAATAATAAAACCATCTATTAACTATCTAACTCAAATATGATTACTTTAATTCATTTTAATTTCTATTATATAATCTCTTACAACTATAAATTAAATTAATTAAATTTTATTGAACTTAATTGTAATTAAAAAAAAATCAATTTGTTTATTTATATTACCTAAAAAATATTCGTATACAAAATTAAACTTTTTCCAAATATACTTATCTAAAATTTAATATTATAAAACGTTAAAGAACTACTTTATGTTGGGAAATCATTCACACATTTTTTTTAATTTCCAAAATTGTAAAACACATATCTATCTTACCCTTCTTTATGACACACTAGAAAACCCATGGGCCACTTCAAAATATCTGTTCACCCAAATGACAATTAATATCTCGGATGGATTAAGACTAGCAATCGCACCTTTGTGTGCAATGGGTACGCTGAAGATTTGATGGAGACACATATTTTAATTGCTGCTATTGTATTTGAAGGATAGAAATTGTATTATGTGGAATTACAAGTCAATTTTTAAAATTAGCAGTGTATTTAAGGAAAGTACAAGAACTTGTATAATGGTACGAGGAAATATTCATTGTATAATGCAAAAGTTTGGTAAAGAAAATTCCATTAAGTTTAACATATGAAGATGATTGGATTTCTATTGTTGGTCTTTGAAAATACTTCTGCAACTAATGCATTTACAACTTAAGCAGCAACTGCCATACATTGAATAGTAAATAATATTGTGAGGGAATATTTAATGTGTAATGCATAAGCTTCTTTAAAGAAGAATGTATTAAGTTTAACATATGAAAATGTTCTGATTTGTATTGTTTACTTTGTGAAAATAGCTTTGTCAACCATTGCATTTACAGCTTCAGCAGCTGCTGCTATGCATTCAATAGTAATTTAGTAAATAATGTTGTGAGGGAAACTGTCGCAAAAATAGCACTAGTATATTGACTGTAGAATTCAATAAGCACCAGTATATTGGCAAAAAAATGGGAATGTATTAAGTTGAACATATGAAGATGTTCAGATCTAAAATAGCTTTAAGATTTGAGGAGATCAAAATAGCTCTGGCAACCATTGCATTTACAACTTAAGTTGCAGCTGCTATACATTAAACTGTAAATAATATTGTCAAAAAACTATCACAAAAATAACATTAAATAATATTGTAAAAAACTATCACAAAAATAGCATTAAGAACAGTTAACTCTGTGAAAAATAGCTCTGGAAATCATTGCATTTACAGCTTCAGGTGCAGCTGCTATACATATATTCGCCAAAAATTTAGAATGCATTTTTAGGATCTTGGCAGTAATCTTCATTTTAAATAAACATACCCTAAAATTTAGAATGTATTTTTAGGATCTTGGCGGTAATCTTTATTTTAAATAAACATACCCTAAAACCCTGTTGAAATCTTATTTTTAATGCGGCTCGCTAAATGCAAACAATATAACACATAGTATAAGCATATATAATCATGACTATACCTAAAAAATCTAAACATCTCTTGCATACATGATGGCTTACACTGGTAGAGCATTTAATTTAATGAAATGAAAATAATAACCAAAGCCTGGAAATGAACATGTAGAACCAAGCTTGGCATAGGAATCCTTATTTACAGTAAATAGACAGCTAAGGAGAGAAAAGAGATAATAACTATAAACCAGATATATTAAGAGTCATGAAGAGATCCTTCCAAAGCTGCAGACTGACTGTCAACATTACTATACACCAATAAAGAGATCAACAATTCAAAAGAAAATATTATTATACGACATAAGAGAAAATTCTTAGTTATTTGCAGTATAGCTATATGTGATCACTCTGAGGACCCCTTAAAAAATGGAAAACCAATTTATTTCAAGTCAAGAAAACTACCGTTGGTGGCTACAATAAACACCAATCCAAGTTAAGTTGACAGTTGCAAATCAATGGAGATAATATCACAGCTTAAGCACAGCCATGGGAAGTTACAGTAGCAAACTTTTCACAGAAATTATGTAGATAATACACATTTCATTCTTGTAATTCTCTTATGTGGCAATTAAAAACATCCCCAATCTGATGAAGCAGTGTCATAAGCTAACTATGTCCAAGGAAATATAAAAAAACTACAGCAATGCCAAGCCCCACGCAATTTCTCAATTTACTCTGCCTTGAACAAGCATAGTATAGATTATCCAACTGCTCCAAATTTTAGCTGTATGCTTCACCCCACTATTGCCCAAACTCAACTGAACAATATTGAAATATCGCATTATGTTTTGCAGATATTGCAAGACAATCAAACGAAGCTCCACTTCAAGAACCATGGAACATTGAACCCATCTGATTAACCAGAGCAATATATATTAGGGGCTACTTATTACCTTTGAAGAAAATAGTGATATGTATTGTTATCCTCACCTATATTCTCTGTAGATTGATCTTCTTATAATGCCCAAGTTATTTCTTGTCTTTTGTCTTTCCATGATTCTGAATGTTAGCAATGATTTTACTCTGTACATTTAATTTTAGATTTTCCAAGTGTATTAATGTTAGATCATCCCTCCCACCACCCACCATTGCCACCAGCAGGGAGGAGATGTCACTGGGACATTTCCCTCAAAAAGAGGATGTTTCCAAGATGCTTTCTGCCACCCAAACTCCCTCCTCACCTCCCCACATGGGGATGTTGGGGATACTAGGTCATCCCTAGGCCAGCTCAGGTACTTCTACAAGTCTCTTGAATGTCTCCACAATTTCTCTATGTCATGATAACAATTTTGATTGTCTCAAAGCTTTGAATAGACAAAACAACATGATGTCGTATACATATTTTTGGACTTCGAAGAAAGGAGTGGTTAGAGGGTATTGGAGGAAAAATAGACCATTGAAACAACTATTATTAATTTTATTTATCAAGATGCACACTCGCTTATCTTAGCTAAAGGAAGTTATGGTTCAAATATTTTAAAATATTCAAGTGACAATACTCTCTTCAACCATGTAGCACTAGAGAATTTTTCACAATCCGAACTTGAAGCTCGTAAAAATCACATTACATAAAGAGGAATAGAGGAAGAAGATATCAATGATCATTCGATATCAATACTTGATGAGGGCATTTGCTAGAATAAATACTTTGTGATTTCTTACTTGATGGGGGCATCCTACTGAAATAAATAGTGCCTCACCAAGACATTGCTCAAATTTCCATGGCTCCACTTTTGCAAGGCAAACAAATTGAATACACATAAAGAATAGTTAGTATCAAAAATATGTGCTTCATCACGCCTAGTAAAAAAACAACACCACAGATAGCCTCAAGCGATACTTATGAAAGTATGATCTTCATTCAAGAAGAGTGTCTGATCATGAATGGGATGTACAACCTGAAGCACAAATGTATTCTTCTAAAAAATTTAAAACCAACATAAGTGTACATGACATTTTTGCACTACATAATTTTATTAAGAAATCATTTTAACACGAGAAATAACTCTTACAGAATTTATTGGGGCACCACTAAGATGTCTAAACTCTTTCCAATATTTCCACAAATAGGACTGTAGCTTCAGCACATCATCCTTGCAGAATATGTCCTACAAAGTCCCACCATATGCAACCTCTAAGTTGTTCTCTTTACTGCTCAATACTTATTTTTTCTTTTTGTACACAGTATAAACTTCCGATGCTTTCCTCAGATCTCTTTTTTCCCAGGCAAGAAATCTTGTTTTCAATCATATTTAGATCTTGTCCTTCCAAGTTCTTAACTAAATCTCCAGTCACATTGGCCTAACTTTCATCATAATTCAATTCAAATGGGGAGGAAGAGCAAGGTGTTTTGTCCTCATGGGGAGATAAGCAAGGTCTTATTTCATCAGCAACCTCATATCCAATAATTTCACATATTTTTGGCTCTAAATCCACCTGTTTATGCTGACCTTTTCCATCAATTTCATTTATGCTCCAGTCTGAGTAATCCATTTAGTTCCTTTAAATCCCATGCCTTGAACTTCTTATGCATTTTTTCTATCTTTATCTTGTTGCTAACATGGGGATTTCACATTGCCTATGTGTGTTAGTACATACCTGAAAGATTAATTGGAAAAAAGAAGTAAATTTATAACACATTAAATAACAATAATGGGACTGATGTGTTGGAAAACCTAATCCCAACTACTCCTTGAAAACTGCAATTTTATCTTAGTAACAAGATTTAATTCACATTTAAGCTGATCAGATTGTTGTACGTAATGTGCATTTATTTCCCAGCTGGACTATATCATCTCAACCTCTTTATCAACAAGACAAGTAATGAGGTTAGATTTGATTAGACTGCATATTAATTCTTCCAGCTTGTCTACTATTCCATCAACAAGCTTCACACATTTTCTGGGTAGTTTGATATATATTATTTTATGTATGTTCTTTCTCTTCGGTTGGTGGATAGCTTCCTATATATTGGTTGAAGTTAGTTTTGTTTTGTACTCCCAGATAGAGTCCAGCTTCGCAAAGCTATAAGGAATCAATATGTGAGTAGTGTTCCATATGAAAGAGATGGCAAGGAGAGTTTGATGGTATTTGTCCGGTTGTCATTGAGTAGCAGCTCTAAGAAGTCTATAATGGTGATTGTGTTTATGAAGAGCCAAAGCTCTAGAATGTAAGAAGTTTGTAAGGAGATTTTGTGAAGTGTTTGTATGAGCAGAAGCTTAATAAGTCCCTGAAGTGGTAAATATCTATCGTGCAAGTTGAGCAATATGTGCCATAACAAATAATAGATACAAAAGTGGTAGCATCTCTAACAAATACTAAAGAAATTTTCTACAAATAACAACAATAAAAGAAAACATTGCAATCATGAAGCATGTAGATCATAAGATATTTAGTTGTTAGCCCCAATCCATAGACAATATACAGTATTACCAATTGTAGACCTGCATATAGTATAAAATTTCTATTTATAAAGAGTTGAAAGTAGGCTTTGGAATCATCATTAGCCTATCTAGTCTAAGATAACCAGAAATTGAAAGTGTAATCATGTTCCACAAACAAGTTTTTGAACCCCTTCCCCAGATAAGCCAAAGAAGAAAACATCAAGTCAAAAGTAAGAATTTGCATGCATGTGAGAACAAACAATAATACATAAATAAAAAGGAATTGCAACAGCCTCATAGCAATTTGCTTATATATCAAGGACTTATTGAATTATTAAAAAGATTTGGCTCAGTTCAGCAATTTCAAGCATTTTAAAGTCATGTAGCCTACCGCATTAGACATATCATAGTACAACTTAGTTACTCAAAATAATACATGGTACATGCCCTAACATACAAATTTAGGTAATTATCTGATCACTTAATAGAAAAACTCCTTTTGACATTACAAATTACTAACATATGGTATTTGATATCTTTAGTGAATTAAAATCAGTCAAATACAAAGTAATTGGTAAACCATGATACTGGAAATTAGCATTCAACCTCGTGTTCTTCCTTGTTTGACACTGCTCTTGCCTCTACACAAAACTATAAAGAAAGTGAAGAGGTGAGTTACCTTTAGGGTTTCGTTAACACAAGATTCAACACAAATTGTGTTGTGTTGTCAACGATGCTAATGAGAAAAGCTTGCAAGGAAAATTTACGAAACCCTACCATAGCAAAAATAAATAAAAATGAGATGAACCAAAAGAAATCTCCCTACAGCTAGAGGAGAATATACATATTAGTTTAAGGAAGTAATGACAGCTGAACTAATTGCAGCCGACAGATGGAAACGCCAAGAAGAATATAAGCCCTTCATTTTTATTTGTATTAAGGGAGGCGTAGATAGAAGCCCCTGTCTTTGCTTTTTCTCAACGATGCTCTGCAAATCAATGACAACAGAATCCCAACAGAGAGCCAGACCCGTGAAATTAAACACAAAAAATAAACAATGACGGTTGTTTATGGTTTTGAAAAATAAAAATCACTCAAACCAGGGCAAGTGACTTACCTCAAGATTCTACAGAAATTGTTTCGTGCTATCAACAATCTGTTGAGGAAAAATAGCCAAACTTTGCAGGAAAAGTTTATGAAGATTAACCAAAACCAACCTCCCTAAAGTTGTTGCTTCAATGTATCTATAAACGGTAAATGCAAAGTGGATTTGAAACTACCCAGGTTTTAGGGCCATGCAAAACAACAATTATTGAATTGATAGGTTATATTGCTCAGGACGAATAAAGTCATGGGGATCAAGCCGATTAAATTTTTTTTTCATGCATATGGCTTAAAATCAGATATGGTCGGAGATTTGATTCTTCACGGCAACAGAGCTCGGCAGTGCAGTTATTTGCTGAAATTTTTTCTTTGTGATCTCAAAGTACATGCAAATGAAACCAGGGCAAATGGGCATCAACAAGGATATTTAGGGAAAAATTAAATAGAATTATTAATATCAACTCTTTTATAAATATAATAATAATAAATATTTTTAATCATATTAAAATTAATATAAAATTTTAAATTATAAATACGAGATTTCTACATATTATGAATTATTTTTTAATTAAAAATCAAATTATAAAATCATTCATTTGTGAAAGCCCAAAAAAAGTTAATAAATATTTTTTCTTTCAATTATTTACATTATTTTATATAAATTAAAAATTTGTCTCTAATAATTATTTTATAACAAAATTATAATATAAAACAATAAATAAAATATAAATGAAAATATACGTATTTAATCATTTATCCAAAATCAAATATTAAAATCAATCATTCTTAAAAATCAAAAAATAAAATTATTTAATATTTTTCTTTCAATCATTTGAATTATTTTATATAAATTAAAACTATCATTATTATGTATAAAAAATTACTTTATAATTATTTAATCATCTATCAAAAATCAAATATTATTTACTTTATAATTATTTATAAAAAAATATAATATAAAATTTATTTGAGTGGGTGCTGAAGAAGATTACACGTGTGAAAAATCTGTTTACAATGAAGGAAAAATAACTGCTGTCAAGTTGTCCAAAAAATATACTACGAATCTACGTTAACAAAAACCGGTGAAAATAATCTACCTAATGCCCTGAAAAAGACCAAGTAATACGAATATGTCCATTGCCCAGCATGTGACGCGTAACAGAAGGGAAAAATGTACATGCAAAAAGGATAAAGAACGATTTCTGGAGCATGTGAATCGCATTAAATAAAATCAGTTACAAAGGAGTCCGACATCAACATAAATGCTCGCCAAGAGTACAGAAAGCAACAGACGACCATGATCTATCCAATGGCAGTCCATCCTTTCTCGTGCAATTGTAACCGTCGATAGACAAAATGGGTTCGGCAAACTCCATTGAAGAAACGCCTTCGGCATAACTAGACAGTCCCGTTTGGACGTATATTTATCCCACACGTAGCAGCGAGAGATTGAAAGGAAAATGTGAGTATAAATAATGAGGCAAGAAGCATTTCAAAGCATACCTTTCTCGGCCTTTTGGCAAAGATCAAGTGTAGTATCTGTTCTTATCAGTTTAATATCTGATACGTGGTTCAATGAACCACACGATATTAAATTAATTTCTTAAGGGGGAAGGCTCATACGGTAGCTTGCTGGCAGAGCCTTCGAGCGTCGCTTCTGTATTGCACTACAGCAGAAGCCTGGCGCACCCCACACACCCAAATACAACCAATAAATCAAAATTTATGTAGTCTGGGCTGAATTGGTTCCCTGTGTATTGGGTATGGTGTATGTTTCAGCAGTCTGTCATATAAAACACAATCTGATTCACAAAATACAGGTCCAGTTCCGTCTGGTGGGATTAAACACACAATTGATTACTAAGACACGGCTGGGTCTGGTGGAATCAGATAAAACAATTCATTCCAAGGTCAGACACACAATTGATTCCAAGAAACACAGTTGGCTCTGGTGGAATCAGACACAACAATCGATTCCAAAATGGAATCAGTTGGGTCTAAAAAAGATAATTCAAGTCAAAATTGAGGATGGCATTCTATTGTTATGTCAGCATATCACTGGGTGTGAAGTTGACTGGGAGAGAACTTGGATTCGCCATTGCATCCTTTACATCCTTAACTAACACTGGCCATTATATCTCTTTTAACTGCCACTGTGTACATCCCATACTGCCAATGGCGTTGCTGAAGGAAAGTCGAGGATTATTGATGGTGTTGTTGAGGCATTTTCGAAGAGAAACCCAAGATCGATGATGCCATCATCAATGGGTTGTTGAAGAGAAAGAGGATTATTGAAGGCTGACCATGGCATTGTCGAATGGAAAAGAGGATTGCCTAAAGGTCGACATGGCATCACCGATGGTATTGATGATGGATTGTTGAAGGGAAAGAGCATCACTGAAGGTCGAAGGTCGACAATGGTTGTGAAAGGAAAATAAGATTGTTTAAGGCTAATGATAACATAAGCAATGACATTGTCAAGGCATTGTCAAAAAGGAGGAGGATTGTTGAAGACCCATGATACCATCGCCCATGGTGTTGCTAAAATGAAAAGAGGATTGCCCAATGTTGATGATGACATCATGGTGTTGTCGATGGGTTGCCAAAAGGAAAGAGGATTACCAAAGGTTGACAATGGCATCACCAATGATGTTGTTGATGGGTTGTTGAAGGGAAAAAGGATTTTTGAAGGCTAACAATGGCATCACCAATGGTGTTGTTGATGGGTTGTTGAAGGAAAGGAAGACTATTGAAGGCTAACACGATGGCATTGCTGATGGAATTGCAGAATGATTTCATTATCGAAGGAAAGGACATAATATTTTTTGAAACATGTTTTCAATCACATATCTGCACCTATTCTAGAAAAGGAAGTTGACCTTCTTCAGAGATCTAACCTCAACCGCAAGGTCCCACATTTTTAGGCTAGTTCTATTGTGTCATTGGAATGTTGAGCCTATGTTCAACAAGGTGCAATTTCATATGAAAATAGTAACCAACAAACAACCACTTATTTTGTACATTGTCAAAGTCTTAAATGAGTATCTCAAAACAATTTTTTACAATGAAATTTTGCCACCATCATGCGTACTTGTGCCAAAATAGGGGCTTTAAAATAGGCATCTAGGTATATAGACTATAAGGTCTTTAATTGCTTTTATTTGGGTGTCCTATAGGTTGCATGGGTTTTTTCCTTTATATTTTAGTTTTACTAAAAAACACTATCTATATATATTATAAAAAGGTAGCTCACTAAGGAGACCTAATGAAAATACATGTTTATGGTTAGGTCTACTTGGGATGGTTTCTCTTGCATGTTACGTGGTAGCAATATTAAAAAGTTGAGCTAGGGTTTTTTCAAATCATTGATTTCCATACACTAGCCTTCATCTCCTCGACAAATTTCTATTTGGTTAGAATTGTTTGGAATCATGTGTTATATTTGTGAACAAGCACAAAACCATGAGCCACATGATCAAACAATAAAAAAATACACCTTCCATGTAAGAGATCTGCAAATAATATGTGTAATATTCCTCAACAAGAAAAAGCTACAAAAGCAAGAGACTTTCAAAAAGATGAAAGATCAAGCTACAATTACAATAAGGGTTGAGTGCTTATAAGAACAAAACCCTAAATGAAAAAGGGATCAGATAATGACAAGTGTCAACATCACATGAGATGAGACATAATGATCTAATATTAGCTCAACTAATAAAGCATAAAATAACTCCTAAGTTTAGCTTAAGTGCGTGAAAATTATAAATTAGACTAATAATCAATTAAAGATTAATTAATTATTAGCGAATGCATGATAACTCTAACACCCCTTTAAGATGAACTTAGGGATTAGCTAAAAAACCTAAAAATATAATGCATGATGGGTCCTGACAAACAAGACAATGTAAGGTACCCATGTACAAACAAAAGATCTCTATAATGCAGATAAATGGAGAAAATCTCATGGGAAAAAGTCTAATCCAAAAAGAGATGAAAACTAAGTGAAGGATTGAAGAAGCCTCCAAACAAGACAATGTCCTGAAAAATAGGAACATGTAGAACATCTAGTCTAAGAATGAAACTATAGACTGTTGTCAAAAGACGACTGATAGAGTGCTAAAAGGAAGAACCTCTAGAAATAGGAACACAAGAGTGTCCATATGGTAAATGATCTATCTCACCAAAATGCATGTAACCAACTACTGATGTACGCTGCATCTAAAAGTACATAGGAACAAGAACTCGATACATAGATCACTCCAACGTGAAGCCAAGGAAGTATTAACAACAATAGTAGAAACTCCCCATAATGTTGAAAAAAGGAGAGCCCAAGAAAATTGAAACTATGTGAAACCAAGAAGTGCATGTAGGAGAAACAACCTACAGATAAAAGGGTATGCAAACTAATGCACAAACGCATGAGGAAAGAATCAACAAAATTCACTACTATCATGGAAGGGAAACTCACTTGAAAAAGGTGTGATGGAAAAACAAAGACAAACATCAACCCCCATGGCACTTTATATCATAGTGCAAATACAAAAGGCACAAGAAGATGTGCAAAATCCCCAAAACATATACACTAGAATGGCACTTTATTTCAATGTGTCTACAAAAGATAATGTGCATAAAAAATATGTCTATAATGCCTAAATAGGACATAATACTGGAAATACATATAGAACAACCAAAAACAAGTCATCCCACACCAAAAAAAGTTTCCAGGAACTAAAATGTCCAATTAATTCACCAAAGTGTGAAAAAAATAAAATGAATAAAATGTACTTAGAGAACAATATAGAAAAATTGTATGGATGGAACTGAAGAGCTCTAAAAGACGGTTCCAATGCCATTGGAATCATGAAAAATGATGAAATTGGTCAAAATTTACAAGTTTGAGACAAAAATCAGTACCGTTGACTTCAACAAATTGTAGAATGCACCAACAACAAAATAAAGTGATGAGACCTAATGAGAGCCATGTATGTTCTATTTTATGCCATATTCTAGCATATTTCATGCACCTCTAAACCCATTCCAACATTCAATTTTTGTTCTATTTCACACCATTTTGTCACATTTATGTTGCATATGGTTACGTATATATAAGAGGTATTTTATATAGTTTTGAGATTAAATTATGAAAATCAACTATTGATTGTTTTTACTAACAAGCATCATTATTTTAAGCCTTGGTAAAATATATTTTGCAGCATAAGAATGAAGAATTTCTATAGATCTTCCTGTCACTTTCTATGTAGTAACCTTCTTGCCACATTGGCTCAATGCCATGACCACATCTACCAAGGCATCAAATCTTTTTTACATGGCTGCATACATCAAAATTTGATTGGATATTTAAAATGTTGATCTTCACCTCAATATTCAACATTATTAGAAGACAATTCTTCTAGCTGTGTATGCCTTTTCAACACATGGTCCTTTGCCAATCGTTTTATTACTACCACATCAGAAATAGTGGGTCCAAATAAGGGGAACTTGTTATTCATTTATTAGTTGGGAAACTAAAATCTACTTGTTTCCTATTTTTTAGCTATTGTTGTAACAAAAACATTTTAATCTATGGCTTGCAAATATGATTTACATGGGCCATTATTTTATTGGCCATATGCCAAAAGAAGTGTATTCTATTCTGTTGTTATAGACTTGAGCTATAAATATGATATGTAATATCAGCTCAAGGCAAATTCTTGTAAGCAAATTTATGTATAGGCTTTTGTATGGACAATATTATTTTCTGATAAATAAAATCATTGTTGCATGTTCAGTCCCATGTAGAGAAGCTTCCTGTATTTCACCACCCGATGGACTTAGGGGGTCCACTTCTTGGGATGTCCAATGATTTTTATCTTTCACAGTTACAGTAGTGTATGTTTATTTCTATTATTTATTTAATGTTGTTTTTGTGTCATTTGCAAGTGTGGTTTGCAATTCATTTAAATTATGTAATTCTTATAGGTTGTTGTTCCTGTCGCCAAGAAGTGACTGTTCCTATCATTGGAATCAATTTTCATTTTGATTTATTTTAGGTTTATTTTCATAGTTTCATTTCATCCTCAGTCAACTCACAAATTTCACCCCTTCGATTGGCATATAGCCATGACACCTCTCACAAGTTTATGCCCCTAGATTGACACATATAGACCAAACTAAAATTAATTTTAAATTGTTAAATATTTCTTATTCTTTACCCCAATTTTGTCTATCAAGACCCAGACCACTGGAAATTTGGCAAAACCAGCTTTTCGATGATATCTCATTTACCAAAAAACAATATCAAATGCAAAAGTTATGGTGAAAAGAAAAAATAGCCCCTCACAGACACAAAGGGGGTGAAATGGGCCATGCAAAGGTGTCTATACTACTGACATTAGTGGAATATCCCCAGTCACCAGAAAAACCAGTCCCCTGCAAGTCAAAAATTCATTGGTATATTCTTTGTATGAACAAAATATTCTCTATCGTCATTGACTTGAAACTGGCTAGGAAAAATTAGCCATCCGCCGAAAAATAAGAATGTTGCCAAAAAAAATAAAAAAACGGTGAAAGGTCTTTGGAAACAGTTGGGAAAATTTTTGTACATTGGGCCAAGCAACAGATGAAGCCACCATCAGTGGCATTAAAGCCGTCAATAGACAACGTCAATGGGCCTATAGGGTCTTCCATAGTAGGTACCCCATAGGTACCATTAATATACTTGCCGAAATAAAAACGCCTCCACACATTTTTTAAAAAATAGCTTTTTTAATATATTTTTTTATATTTTTAAAATTTTGAAAAGTGAAATTTTAAAAACAAAACACTGAACCTGTAAATTTTGTTTTTCTTGAATCGCATGCACTGGGGCCATACACAAGCTGTACGACTTCCCTGACAATTTTTTTCGCCTCAAAAGCTCTTGGCACAAATTTTGATTATTTGTCAGGAAATCTTAAGGTTTTTGGGCCTTTTGAGCATGACAGAAACCTTCGTTTTGGCTCAAAATACACCAAATATGCAACTACACTCCAGATCTAGAAACAAAACAACCACTTTGACCCTTGTAATTTTGGCATCAATCAAAATCAGACAAAAAAAAGCCAAATTTGACTTTCTCGAAAGCTCTCAATCCAACGGCGAGGTCCTTTTTATAACAAAATGCACCAAAAAATGCCCACCTCCAAAATTTATAAAAAAGGCAAAGGGAATTCAGATTTGAAGCTTATAATCCTTGTTGAAGAAAGAAAAATATCATAAATCAAGAAGGGGTTCGTTGAATCCACGTTCTGATACCATGTTAGAATTGTGAAACAATCACAAAACCATGAGCCACAAGATCAAACAACAAACAAATACACCTTCCACGCAAGAGATCTGCAAACAACATGTGTAATATTCCTCAACAAGAAAAAGCTACAAAAGCAAGAGACTTTCATAAAGATATGAAAGCTAAAGATATAATTACAATGAGGGTTGAGTACTTATAAGAGAAAAACCCTAAATGAGTAAGGGATTAGATCATGACAAGTGTCAACATCACCAGAGATGAGACATAATGATCTAATATTAGCTCAACTAATAAAGAATAAAAGAAATCCTAAGTTTAGCTTAAGTGCAAGAGAATAAATTCGACTAATAATCAATTAAAGAGTAATTAATTATTAGCTAATGCATGATAACTCTAGCACCATGGTTTTCATATCTCAATCATTCAACAATTTGAAGGAAAATCAATCTAGAGGTAATTTTGCTTTTCCATTACATAATCCATGAAAAATTTACATTTCATTTTAGAAGTAGCAAACAATAATTGACATTGATAAGGTTTCTTCTTTACCATGTGTAAGACCTTGCCTTGTGGTCTATGGTACCAAATTATACAACTCATTTTTTTCCCGACTTTTTGTTCCTTATTTCAGTACACACCTTGATGATAGTTTGGTAAAACAAAAAGTATTAAAATTAAGAAATAAAATATGTTCAATTAACAGTTCCCACAAAATAGAATTTTAAGTGGCATGCAAAGGATTGGTCTACCTCAACTCTCTATTTCTTTTAACTTTAAAGAGGATATTCTCTATGGTAGTTTATCCTTAGTTTATGCTTGTGTAAAATCCTTAGAAAATATTTGAATAGAAGCCCATGCCTTTTCTTTTTAACAGACTAGAGGAATCCAAATCCTTTGCAACTGCTTGTGCCCAAAGCTTTGTGGTTACTATCCCAAAAATTTGTCGATTTGAAGCACAAAACTGCATGTAATTATGATACTATTGTAATTATAATAGTAGGGTTTGGAAATTTTGAACATCATTTCTATTTTTTTCTCTATTTACAATTTTTTGTTCTTATGGAAAAAATCTAAAGTTTCTAAATTTTCCCATTTTAAACCCAAGTAGTTGCATGAAACTTACATTCTTCCAATGCAATGTCATTTCTTTCTAAGTTTTATGCAAGTGTGCTCACAAACTCCACTTATCATTCATGTAGATAATAGGAGCTATTAATCTCTTCTATAGAAAAATTGTATGTCCAGATCACTAGATTTTGATTAAGGACCAACACAACAATTTAACAAAATATGAAGGGAGGAACGAGTCTAGATATTTTGGTAGTATGCCAATTTTTGTCATGGTTATATTCTCTAGCATTTTCTTTACACTGTTCTAGATTCTTAAATGTTCAATTATATTATTTATCAGGTTTCTATGGTCTAGGCAAGAAGAATTTGATGTTATAAAGCCATATTGATACCTAGTATGATATCTTAGCTTTATTAGGTTAGCTGAAGGATACTTAGGTTATAATATCCCTATGATTATATCCTTTGCGATGAGTCTAATTAGCTATAGTTTCTTAATATCTCTTGTTAGGAATATGATATGTGGAGGCCTCTTGTCTGATTCAACAAACTATATATTTTTATTTCTACTAAAATTGTGTGTGCTACATGTATTTGGTTGGACTAAACCATTGTTTTCTTATCATGGTTTATTTTTTCTTGTTATTCATAATTCATGTAGTCTCACTTGATGCTTGTCCTATGCACTTTGTTCATACTTCTAAGGGATTTAGTCCTTCCATTTACACTATCAATGCATTGATGCTCACTTTTTTCTTCTATCCAATATTTTTAGATCTTGCCTTCATCAAGATGAAAGTACCAATAACAATGATCATTAATTTGAGTTTTTTTTATATGTGCATTGTTGTAAATAAAAATCTACAATAACATATTTGAAGCTATTTTTTTCTTGAAGCTCATCCTGCAAGCAATAAAAAGACATAGTAGTTAACAATTCTTATGCATTATCATAAATAAGGCCATTCAAAACCAATTTTATTCTTTTAAGGACTATGAAAAGGTATTGCTACTCATGGATCAATTTGTAATCAATTTTTGCATCCCCTTAATTAATTGGACTTAATTAAGCCCCTAATTGACCAAATTATGCATTCCAAAGCCTTATTATTCCCATTTTTGGAAAGGGAAACCTATATTAAACAATTGCCAACATTAATTAAATTACCTTGAAAACTTAGTGTCCTTGACTTAGGTCCTAGGACCCATTCCCTTTTAAGTCCTTAGACCCAAATTTTAATAATTTTAATTATAATTATTATTTAAAATTATTTTTTAATAAAGAGATAATTATTAATTTCTTGTAGTTAAAAATAAAATTATGAATTTTTTATAATTTATTGATTATTTTTAATTTTAAATAATTAGCGATTGATAATTTATTATTGATTGTTATCTAATATTTTTTTGACTACAGGAATCAAGTAGCCCCCCTATGCGCATAGTAAATTTTTTTCACATGTGACTGCTGACATTGGTACAACACACCCTACGGTACCACTAGGATGGTGGGAGACTAGACCTCGTGACCTCTTTCCTACAATATGATGCTTTAGGAAATCGAGCTAGGCCCCCCACCCCTATTATTTAATAATTTTAATTAAAATTATTTTTTAATAAATAATAAATTATTATTTTCTTGTAACTATTATTTTTATTTTTAATAAATATTGATTGTTGATTCTTTAAAAATATTTTGAAAAAAATAATCCTTACTAAATATAAACTATAAACAATTTGAATGAGAAGATCCGCGCTGCTTCTTCAGGCGCGGATGCCTTTGCCACGTCTGCCTTCCCTTTCCAAGTGTCTCTCTTTGCTACCGTCTGGTGTGTGAGTTGGTGGGGGATTGCTGCGAGGGTTGTTTTTTCTGTGTGTGGGGTTTGCTGCGTGAAGAGTGTGGCGTGGAGAGTGGTGGAGGGTCTGTTGCGGGGTTTTTGAGGTGTGGAGTCTTTTTGGTGGGGTGTGGTGGTTTGTGGGTTTGGCTTGGGGTGCCGGGTGTGGTTGATGATGGCTGAAGGCTCCGAGAGCTTGGCGATTCCGGGTATGGACATGCATG
Organism: Sequoiadendron giganteum; assembly: GCA_007115665.2. NCBI lineage: Eukaryota > Viridiplantae > Streptophyta > Pinopsida > Cupressales > Cupressaceae > Sequoiadendron > Sequoiadendron giganteum. The sequence continues at coordinate 662,959,698 of CM021102.1, forward strand.
CTTCGATGATGAATAACTCTTTTGTGGGTGAGAGTTCCAAGCTCAAGAAAGTGAATGGTTGCTTGCCGCGGAGTCACGCTCGTCCGGTTTTGGTTATCTCTCCAGAATCGGTGCATGAGGACTTTGCTTATTGGACTCAACACGTGTTGATCTGTAAGTTTTTGGGTATTCGGGCCCCCCTCTCGGCTTTGGAGTCTTGGATGCGCCGTACCTGGCAGGTTGAAGGTGACTTTGATATTTTGGTGGTGGGGAACGGATTCTTTATGGTTGATTTTTCTTGCATTTCAGATCGTAATCGGGTTTTTGAGGGGGGGCCGTATTTTTATAATCATGTGGGTTTATTCATGAAACCCTGGCATGGGGGTTTCAATGCGGCTGAGGATCTGCCTTCTCGAGTTCCTGTATGGGTTCGTCTGCCATGGCTTCCTTTGGAGTTTTGGAGAGAAGATATTCTGCAACGGATAGCGGCCTTGTTGGGGAAGCCTGCTGCCATTGCTCAGAATACTTTGGATAAAAAGGTATTTTCTTTCGCTCGCATTTGTGTTGAAATTGATTTAAATAATCCTTTGCCAGATTCTCTGGAGATTTGTATTGGCTCTGCCTCTTGGATTCAACAGTTAGATTATGAGTCCCTTCCTTTCCGTTGTCGGTTTTGTCATGAGTATGGTCACCTTCAGCGTCAGTGTCCTCGGATTTCCAAATCGGTTGGGGTCCCTTCTTCTACATCATCGGGGCCTTCGGTGGAGAAGGTAGATAAAAGCAAGGTGTCTATGGTTGAAGGGGGAAAGGCTGAGCGAGGGCCTGATAAGGATGGCTTCTTTCCTGCTAAACCGAAAATGAGGGGGAGAGGCCAGAAGCGACCCTTTAAAGATAAGCAGAGTGAGCAGGGTTTCAATCGCTTTGAGGTCTTGGACAATCGGGCCTTGGAGGAGGGGATTCCTACTGAGATCTTGTCTGGGGATACAGGTATGGATACAGGGCTAGAACTGGCAATTGTTGTTAGGGACTCTTCTCCTCCTTTGGAGCAGGGAGGGTCTGGGCCGGCTGACACTCCGACTGGTTTAAATGATGATATTATTTTAGCAGACTTAGCTAAGGAGGCGCTGTCTTCTGGAAAAGGTCGGGGTTCAGCTTCTTATCTAGGAGTGCTCCAACGCCCTCTTAAGAAGGGGAATTTTGATAAGTCTTCTAAAGTTGGTCGCAAGAAGGATGTGGACAAGATTAAATCTACTGGAGAGTTGTTGGTGGATTCGGGCTCTGTTAAGACTTTGGACGCCCACTTTGCCCAGCCTTCCCCATGATTATTCTTTCTTGGAATGCAAGGGGGCTAAATAGCGCCTCCCGTCAAAAAGCTATTCAAGATTTGATTGGGGTACATTCTCTAGATATTTTTTGTGTGCAGGAGACTAAGCTTCAGGTGGACTGCATGCTTCAATATGCTCCTCGTATTTGGTTTTCTGGTCAGTGTCAGTGTATTGGCTCTAGAGGAAATTCTGGAGGTTTGGCACTTTTTTGGGATCCTCGTAAGGTTGTTCCTCGCTGGTGGATTTCTAGCCACTCCTCTATTTCAATGGTGGCCTCGGTTTTGGACTCCGGTGAGACTATTTTGGTTAGCAATGTGTATGCTCCGGTGGACATTCGTGGTAAAAGCCAGCTGTGGGCTCATATCACGTTTGTTAGATCTTGTGCTCCTTATTTGCCATGGATCTTAGCTGGTGATTTCAATTCTATCTTGTGCCTGGAAGAGAAAAGAGGTGGATTGCCGAGATTGGGTCTTGCTTCAGATTTATTCTGGGCTAGTGTGGCTTCTCTTGCTCTTGTTGATGTCAAACCTTCTAATGGCTTATTTACTTGGAATAATAGGTGGAGTGGGTCGGAGGTGATTTCTGAGCGGTTAGACAGGTTTCTTGTTTCTAGTTTTTGGGTTGGGGGCAGTGTGGTTACTTGCTCTGAGATTCTTGATTGGTGTGGCTCTGATCATTGGCCAATTAAGTTTTCAGCTTCTCCTTTCCCTAATCCAAAGAATCCTCCTTTCAAATTTTAGCTTATGTGGCTACGTGACTCTTCTTTGTATAATCTTGTTGCTCAATGGTGGCAGGATGGAGCCCCTGCATATGGTACTGCTATGTATTCTTTTGTTAAGAAGCTGCAATATGTTAAGTTTCATCTTAAGAGATGGAATAGGCTATGTTTTGGCAATTTTCGTGCTAAGAAAAGGGAAGCGCAGGAGCGTCCTACTGTCATTTCTCGCCAGATTAGGGATCTTGGTTTTTCAGAAGCTCTTGGGCATGCTGAGTCCCAGGCTCTTAAATTTGTGGAGGAGTGGGAGCTTCATGAGGAGATTTTCTGGAAACAGAAGGCTCGGATTGACTGGCTTCAAGAGGGCGACAGGAATACTGCCTTCTTTCATCACTCTGTGCAGGCTCGTCGGAATAAGTGTTATATCTCGTCTCTTGTCAACTCTGAAGGATTAGTTTTATCCTCGCAAAAGGCTTTATCTAGAGAAGCTCAATTGTTCTTCTCTGCCTTGTTTACTGAGGATTCTCTTCCTGCAGAGGTTGAGGAGAATAGGATTCTTGCTTGTATTCCTTCTTTGATCTCTAATGAGCTGAATGCTTCTCTCATGCGCTCGATTACTCTATCTGAAGTGGAAGAGGTTGTGTTTGGGATGAATAAGGGGAAGGCTCCTAGCCCTGATGGGTTCCCTGTTGAATTTTTCCATGAGTTTTGGGAGATTGTGAAGCTGGATTTGTTGGAGGTTGTTTGTGAATCTTTTCATAACAAGCAGATGCTTCGGGCCCTAAATGCTACTTTTTTGGTCCTCATTCCTAAGAAGGAGGGTGCTGATAGGTTTGAGCTTTTTCGACCTATTGCACTCTGCAATGTGGTGTATAAGATTATTACGAAGTTGATTGCTGAGCGGCTTAAATCTTGCTTGCCTATTGTTATTTCTGAGGAGCAAGGAGGTTTTGTGGCTGGCCGTCAAATTTTGGATGGGGTGGTGATTGCCTCTGAGGTTATCCATTCCATGGTGATCTCCAAGGTTAAGTCTATGTTCATCAAGCTGGATATGGCAAAAGCGTATGATAGAGTTAAATGGAGTTTCCTTCAGAAGATTTTGTTAGCCTTTGGGTTTTCTTCTGAGTGGGTGAGTTGGACTATGAGTTGTGTGACTTCCTCCTCATTTTCTGTCATTGTGAATGGTGAACCTTCAGAGCTGTTTGGTGCTACCAGGGGCCTTCGTCAGGGGGACCCACTCTCTCCCTATCTGTTTATTATTATGGCAGAGGGGCTGGGTCGCTTTCTTAAAACTCATGTCTCTCTTGGTGTGATTCATGGTTGGCAGTGGGGGTTGGGTCTTCCTACTTTGTCTCACCTCCAGTTTGTGGATGACACCTCTCTTATGGGGTTGGCTCATCTTCATGAAGCTGAATCTATTAGGCAAGCTTTGGACATTTACCTCACTGCTTCGCGTCAGAAAGTTAATGAGCAGAAGTCTTCTATTTTTTTCTTCAATACTCCTTTGGCCATCCAGAGGAGGATTGCTACTATTTTGAGGTTTCAAATTGGATCTCTCCCCTTTGTCTATCTGGGGATCCCTCTTGCCGTTGGTCGTCAACCCAGATCCTCTTGGCAGATGTTGCTTGATAAGTTGAGGAAGAAGGTAACTCATTGGACCCATCGGTGGTTGTCTACTGCGGCTAGAGTTACCCTCCTTCAGTCTGTTATCCAGGCCCTTCCCATCTACAGATGTTTTGTTCAATCGGCCCCTATGTATTTTCTCCGAGAATTTGATGCTCTCTCTCGGCAGTTCCTTTGGAGTGGCAACTTGATGACTTCTAAGTGGAGCCTTGTTAAATGGGATTCTGTGTGTAGACCTAAGCAGGAGGGTGGTCTTGGATTACGCTCTTCCATTTTGAATGGGCAAGTTCTTGCGGCGAAGCTTTACTGGCGCTGGTGTACTAATCAACACCAGCTGTGGGCCCGTGTTCTTAACTATAAGTATTTTCATGGTGTTGCTTCTCATGAGGTTCCTCGCTATCCTCTGGAGGGAAGTGGTTCGATGATTTGGTCTACTTTGAAAGTGGGAGCTCAGTTGATTAAGCGGGCGCTTTTTTGGATCTGTCACTCGGGATCTCAGGCTCTTTTCTGGTGGGATTCTTGGGATGGTCACCCACCTATTCTTTTGCTTTTCCTCATCTTCAACCCCTCTGTGATGTTTTTATTGCTGCTGGTTGGGACACTGTTGAGCATTACAAGATTGCTGAGCATTGTGGCTCTGTTGTTTCTTTCCGCTGGAAGCACCTTTCTGAGTGGCCTCCTGGGGGCTCTAAGGAGGATAGGCGGGAGCTTGCTCATCTTTTGGCTTCCCGGGCTTGTAATTCGTTGAGGGGACCTGATATTTTAGCTTGGCGGCTCGATATGTTAGGAAGTGTAGGATGGTGAAATCTCATACATGGATTGTATAGATTCACCATTCTCATAGAATAACATAGTTCATTTACTCCAAACAAAATGCTAAAGCTAAACCAAACATGTAATAGAGCAAATGAAATACAACCTATTCTATGGTGGATTGGTGCCCTCCATGAAGATGTGAGAGAGCCCTTTCCCAATCCCTTTCTAAGCCAAATGAGATAGACAATGAGTTGCTATGAGCTCAAGTTGCCTATAGTTTAGATGCCTTCCAAGTGTGTTGTAGAAATGAGAGAAAATGCCTTGCATTTATAGGAAAAGTTGATAGAAGAGAGGCCAAAATTAGGCAATGTGGGACTAAATCCCATCCAATAGGATAGAGACACTTGTCATAATGGGATTGGTCAAAGCTTGTGCAAGTTTTGGCCAATGTGCCCATTCAAATTTGAAAAATGTTAATAAATGCATGTTGTTGAGAGTTTTGGGGGGAATAATCTTTGTCCAAAAAAGTCAAAGATGAGAGTTATTGAGGGAAAATAACTCTTTTTAATAAATCAATAAATTGATTTATTGATGCAAGTGGGTGGGTTAGTTAGGAGTTTAGATTTGACTCTAGTTGAGTCAAAAGCTAGAGAATGCTAATCATGATTAGAAGTTAATTAATTTAGATTAATTAACTTAGGGGATTTTAGGGATTTGATATTTGATTTTAAATCAGTTTGATTTATTAAATCAAATAAGAAGAACCTTAGGAACTTAATTAAATAATTTGATTTATTTAATTAAGCTTGATGAACCTTAGGATTAAATCAATAAATTGCTTTAATTGATTAGTAGAAGAAACAAATGCATGATGTTAGTTACAGTGGAATGCATAATGTTATTTTTGGATGTCTACATTTTGCCCCTCTTTGAAGCAATGTACTTGTTGCATTGGTTCAAAGAATGATGTTGCCGACATCGAAATTAAAAATTCTTTGGTTTTTTTCGGATGCCCCAGTGGAAAATAAGTACGTTAGTACATTGCCCCCTCGAGAGACTGAGCGAAAAGATACAATTTGAGGTGGATCTCACGACAAAGAAGTTCAAAATGGATGTATGGATGGTAATGATGATGTAAATGAGATGTTCGGAAGATGCTTAGAATAACAAATATATATTATTTTAAGCATGTTAAATGATTATGCAATGCATGTGAGATGGATGAGATGGATGATGTTGTCCTGATATGATGGTATGGCATGATTATGTAGAATGAGAATACGGATGCAAGATGGATGCATTGTTAGCGTGAAAGAAGATAGAAGAATGAGAGGGATGAACCCTTAAATTCAAGAAGATGAAGAAGTCCAACAAGTCTCCTAGTCATCGAGACTTTATTGGATATGACGATGAATGATGATGATGTGTTGCTTATCTAGGGATGGGAAAAGAGCATACCTTTCTTTATGTTTGATAACACACGTAGGTGCGATGCATCAAGGTATTAAGAACCAGGATGGCGTTGCGCCTAGTGTGATGGACTTTGACTCAACAATCAAATAGGAGTACTCTTGTTCACACTTGACAAACATAACCTTATTCAGAATGCAGTTCAGATATTCTAGACATCTCGGGCCAAAACATAAAAAGGCAAGCCTTCTTATGTGGTCAACAAGATACCTAAAACATCCTTCCTACAAACAAAACAAAGTATGCGTGATGAAGTTATTTTACAAGAATATCCAACAAGCACAGCAGATAAAAAGATAATGATCATTGCCCCATTCCTTTCTCTCTAAACTTGTTTTGTTTAGGCATCATCGAGAGGTCCTTGGAATGAGCGCAAAATAAGATAAGTCTAAAAGACTAAAATAAAGTAAACAAACAAGCTAATGTTCTTCGTATCGCTAGCCAAGACTAAACTACTGTGGGGTACCTGATGCTTATGTCCATCGTGGGAAAGCTTCATCCTAGGACATGTAGTGATCAGGGTTTTGGTAGGACTGATTGGGTGATAAGCTATTGATACTCCGAGTTGACCAACTTGCTGACTTACTGACTTAGACCTTCGAGACTTTGACGATTAGGTGTTCACTTTGGAACCTGCTAAACTTGCTTCTGACTAACTCACCAAAGGGTGAAAGCGACGATGATTTATTATGAGTGATGACAATCACGGGTGAAAGCGAGATGAAATGGATGCACCATTTTGGTTTTTTCAAATGTTTTGAGGCTGTTTTTGGAATTTTTGAGATGTTTACAAATGTTTTTGGTATTTTCAAGATTTATGAATGTTTTTGGATTTTGTGTCAATTGACTTGACTACGGATGAGATAGATGGGAAAATGGATGCCAATGCGACGGACGCATAAAGAATGACCTAAATGTAAAAAAGATAAGCAAACGAATGCCAATGCGACGGACGCCTAACTAGATGGGCAAACGGATGCCAATGCGACGGATGCATAAAGAATGACCTAAATGTAAAAAAGATAAGCAAAAGAATGCCAATGTGACGGACGCCTAACTAGATGGGCAAACGGATGCCAATGCGACGGACGCATAAAGAATGACCTAAATGTGAAAAAGATAAGCAAATGAATGCCAATGCGACGGATGCCTAACTAGATGGGCAAACGGATGCC